>JASVEL010013793.1:600000-955997 GCA_032618575.1 Nicotiana noctiflora | reverse complement strand
TTCCACCGCTAAAAAGCAATAGACACGGTCGTATGCAATATATTTACCCAACTATGAGTCGGGGTCGAATCCCACAGAGAACAATATGTAGGCGATTAGGAATGCAAGAAAATTGTCGCTAGTCGTGCTAAGCCAAACACTTAAGATTTTGGGTTTTGGAAAATGTTTATATCTAAATGCGGAAATGTAAACTAACCTAGAAAGCGAATAAAATGATCAATGGCTACAAGTATGAATGCATCGGGAATTACACTCAAGTAACGATCCAATGTATTTCATGATTTTACAAATATGAGTGAGTTTATGTTAATTAGCCATGGATAATAATTCTTAATTAGCTTCTTTCGAAGACTAACAAGACTTCCTAATTGAATTATCCCTAATCTCAATTAGAAGATTAAGCGCACCCGATAGGCTACAAGTAGTCAATCCTATCCCTAGGTTGAATCTATAAAGTGAAGGTTAACGCCTCAAGTTCTTGTTAATTAATCTTTCCCAACTTCGAATTATCTTTCCCAAAATTAATTCAAAGTAAATGGGCGAGTCCTAGAGTTAGCTAATCTCTTTGGAAACATTGAAGAACAAGAATAATTAAAGTAACAATAACTCAATTCATAAATATATAAAAATCATTCAATACATAAGCACAACAAGGTATTTAATCCACACTTTAAATATGAATATTCCCATAAACAAGATTCAAGTGTTGGAAATAAATACTACACACTTAGATATACAATACAAAGCAAGGAAATGAAGAAATAAACATAAATGGGTAAGAAATCCTTAACCACAAGCTTTAATCTTCAAGACCCAAGTGTGTGTGCAAAACCCTAGCCTTCTCTCTAAGCCAAAGAGTAAAAATATGTCCAAGAGTGTAGAAATTAATGAGAGATTCAGAGAGATCCCTACAATGTCTGTTTGGACGAGTATATAATTGATTTTGGGTCAAAACTTGTGAAATGCCCATTCTGCCCAGGTCTGATGCTCAACTTTCGCACCTGCGGAAAATACCTCGCAGGTGCGGCTTCGCTTAAGCGTAATTTACCCGCAAAAGCGACAATTGGGCCTCCTGTCAAGCCATCGCAGAAGCGGACATCTGACCGCTGAAGCGACATCGCTGAAGCGCATATATTTCCGCAAAAGCGGAATTCTTCCTCAGGCGCGATCCACCATTCGCAGAAGCGTGACCGCTTCTGCGTCTTCATCTCTGCAGGAGCGAACTTGGCTGGCTCTCGACGATTCGCAAAAGCGACCAAAATCTCGCAGAGGCGAGATCGCTTCTGCGATCAAAATCCGCAGAAGCGAAATGCCTGACAGTTTTGCAATGTTTCTTCTCATCTTAGCTCAATTCCTTGTCACTTCAGCCCAAATCACCTACTAGCGTCATTTACCTGAAAATCTAGCAATAACCACCAAAAGCAACCTCATTTCATATTAAAGAGGCATAAAAAGTTAAGCAAAAGAGGCTACATTGAGTGGTAAAATTGCCACTCATCAATGTGCAAATTTTAACTTTCAACCGCTTTTGATTATTATTATTTTTATTATTTTAACAAAAAATTGTAACATTGTGAAAATGCGTCTCGAACCACGTCGTACCAGTGCACCAGTGGTTGTTGACACATTTTGACTCCGTTGAGATTTGAATTTGGGTTACATAAATGTGCACCCGAGTTTAGGAATGTAGTATTTTTATTAAAGTGCGCGCCTAAAACAACTACGTATTTTGTTAACTTTGCGGGATGCCGTGGAAGTTCGTTAAACGGCGCGCCCCGATTTCTTTCAATTCCATCCTAGCATAACTAAATGGGTTCATGCCGATATAATCAATCCAATATCCCTTTTAATCTGATCCAACACCTATATTCCAAGCACAAATATACACATTAACATCAGATTGTTTAGTATTCACTAACAAATTCAGTACAAAATTGAAGGTTTTCACAATTAGGCCAACACTTATAATTATGCATATCAATAAGGGTCTCAATTGCTCTGTTAATTCTAACAGCTAAATGCCCATAAATCTTAATAACATTATAGAAGAAGAAAAAAAACTCATCAGAAAGTCTACACTTTCTTTTCAAATTTGATTTATTTATCACAATGGACAAAAGATTAAAGAACTAGAGAAGAGATAATTTACTAGCGATAGTATTTAATATTACTTAACAAAAAGACAAAATCATTTAAAATCATTCAAACTACTACACACATTTAAAATCATGCAAACTGCTCACTACACACGTGATAGACTAAAATCTGAGATAGTAATTTCTAATTAAATCTAAGATAAAATAATAAAGCCTCCTCCTACATACACAAAAATCACCATATTAACACAGTCACATTAACAATACATACTTGGATAATTAACAAAATGAAAGATCGACAACATTAAATCATGCACAACTGATTTTAACAGATCTAAGTTACTGAACATTATGAGTTGAATGTGGAAGCCATTATGACAAAAGCACTAATACTAACAAAAGAGGGAGACAGACCTTTAAAATGTTGAGTTTTACAACCAGAAAATCACGCCTCGAACTTGGATGACAACTCCAACTAATTTTACAATTCAAATGCTTGGGACGTTTTGCAGCTCACAAACAATGGGAATGCAACCAGAACCTCGACAGGCAACGGACTGGTCAAGCAGCGTCGATGACGGGCAGCAGCTGTGGTTGTTTGACGATGGAGCAGGTGGTCGTCAACTGTGCGTGTGGCTGCTACTGTTGGTTGACGACGGGACTGTTTGGACGACGGAGGAGGAAGGTGACGGAGTTGGATGGTTTTTGGTTGCTGAATGTTTGGTCAGTGAAAAGGGGTGGAGAAAATGCAGTTATTGGTTGAGACGAAGAAGAAGAAGCCTGAACAGTGGTATTCTCCTTTTTTTTTCTTAAGGTCTCCAATGTCCTCCCTTGCTTAAGCTCCTCTCAGTTCTTTTTGAAGAACATGTTTTTTTTCTTTTCCTTTACAGCTTTTTTATTCCCGTACCCCTTTAACTGTGTAGAAGCATGCGTTCATTTCAAAATCTTAGCCGTCCCACCTGCAGCTATGGCTTTGCACCATGCTTTTGGATTTTAATAATAGCTTTAAGGTCTTTTCTCCATGCTTGGCAGCTGGCCATTTTATTTGTCGATATTATGCAGATTCCATTTGAAACAAACGCGCCTGAAGAAAGTTGAGGCAGGCGTGCAATTGATGGTTCATTTGTCCAGCTTTTCCTCTGTCTCACATCATGCTTTGATTATAAAAATATAACTTTTTATTCTTCCATAGTAGGATGTTATGCACGTTGATAAAGTTACATTCAAAATGCATTCTTCAGCAATTTGAAAAAAAAAAGACATAATGTACAATAGACCCCTTTGCCTCAAACTTTTTTGACCAACTTTAATAAACTAACGTACCCCCTTTGCCTCAAATATTTTTGACCTAACGTACCTTTTTTTTGACATGTGATGCAGCACCTTGATTCCCACATGTATTACTCCAAGTTTCCAATTTAATATACCTTACTTTAATACTCAATGTTAGATGGAATATTAGTGCATAATAACCATCAAGTAAGGCTAGCATAAAAAATGTTTTTTCCAACAAATCTTTGAAACGTGAATGCATGTTCATGCCTCTTTTTTTTAGCATTAAAATAAGTCCTAATTATAAAATCTCCAAATTAACTTAAAATACTAATCAATATTTAATAATAATTATCACACAAAATTAAACATTAATTAAAATAAAATCACACAATTTGGATATTAAATATTAAAATGTAAAAATACATATTTTTTGTGATTTTTATTTTTGTAAGACAAACTTAATTACTTCTAATTGTAAAAATTAAATCCTAAATGCATATTTTTTGTATTTTTATTAATTTTACATATAAACATGCACGCACAAAATACAAACAATAAAAGAAAAATAACACAAAATTTACAACAATTGCAAACGACACAAAATTATTTTATTTTGAATTTTGGAGAGTGGTTCTCATATAGGGCAAAAATCACGTGCTCACATTGATCACCTTATTTGTTGTTTTTACGCTGCTTTTATACGGCTTTTTGGTACTGTCCCATCTTGTCTATATTTTCATTGGGAAAATGCACAAGTACCCCCTTACCTATACCCGGATTTCCAACTACACAATTTTTCTTTATGGGAATCTTATTACCCCCCTTAAACTTATTTTAAATGGAATTATTTGCACCTTTAACGAGAAGAAGGAAAAAATGATTTTCAGATTATGTTTTTGTTATTTCTTACCATTTTTTCTTACTTTTTTTCCCTCTTCCTTTTCCTTTTTCCTTGTCTCTTTTCTTTTACTTTTTTCCGTTTCTTCTCAAATTCAGGCGGATATTCATTCACCAACGACTTTGTCTAACCGTTTTTCTTCCATTTTTTGTTTTCATACACAAGTTAAACTCTCAAGAAGATCTATTCATAAGCAAAGCAAAATACACTCAGATTTGGGGGAAAAAATTCATCATCGAAAACCTTCCCATGCCGGAAAAAAATGAAATATTGAAATTTTAACTGAATTTTTTTTCTCAGCTTATATTCGTTTTTATTTCTTGTGCTCTTCCTCCCCCCACACACACACACACACACACACACACACACACACACACACACATATATATATATATATATATATATATATATATATATATATATATATATATATATATATATATATATATAACACACTTAGATCGGGATAAAAATCTGTCGCTAGAAATAAAAATTCGCCGAAAAAAATAGTATTTGTGAAATTCCGACGACCACCATTTTATAGCGTCGGTGACCAAAACAAAAAGAAAGAGAATGAAATAAGCTAAAAAATGAGAATAATAAGAAATAAGAAAAAAGGAAAAAGAATAAAAAAAGTACTAAAAATACATGTGGGGTGCGTGTAGCTCACCACTTGCCAAGAGTTTGTTTGTCAGCTTTAAGGGTGCAAATAACTACATTTAAAATAAGTTTAGGGGGTAGTTTAGTATTCGGATCAACAAGTTCGCACGACACGAATTTCAAGAATGTGGAAATTTTCCTAAAGGTTCTACAGCCTCCCGAGGATAAGTACATACGTCTCCGTACCGATCCGCGAGAATCAACTAAATCAGCTCATGACTCGCGAGACAGGCTCTGATACCAACTTGTCACGACCCCAACCCCAGTTGTGATGGCGCCCACCACAAGGCTAGGCAAGCCGGACCAATCCAACACTCTCAATCCCGAATGTAGAGTTCATTATTAATTAACAGGATTTAAATGCCAAATTAACATGATTATAACTCTATAACAGTAGATAACATGAGCTGAAACCAAGATAATGCCAATACAAATCCCATAGATCTGGTGTCACGAGTCGAGAACCTCTAATACAAGTCTGAGTAGCACCCTATACATAGAATAGTCTAGAATAAGGAAAAATAAAGAGGATAAGGGGAGAAGTCAGGTCCTGCAGATGCCATGCAGCTACCTCGATAACTCCAGTGATAATCTGGACAACAGCAGAAAGCTCAAACTATGCCTCCGAAATACTTATATTTGCACATATGGTACATAGAGTAAAGTGAGTACTCCGACTCAGTGAGTAATAGCAATAAATAATGACTGACAAAAAAAAACTTGTAAAAACACTACGTTGTTCTATATTAAAACAGTAAGGACATTAAAACAACAGCTAAATGAAGAAGTCGGGTAAATATCCCTTAAACCAGTACTCAACTCATTTACTCCTCATAATAATCGATAATATGATTATACCGTTGCGTCGTGCATCCTGTTCCGTATAGTATACTGCTGTGGCGTACAACCCAGTCCGTATATATATACTGTTGCGACGTGCAGTCCGATCCAATAATAATAGTCGACTGCGCTCATTGGGGGTGTGCAGACTCCGGAGGGGCTCCTACAGCCCAAGCGCTATACTACTGCGGCGTGCAGTCCGATCCTTATAATATACTGCCGTGGCATGTAGCCCGATTCATATATACATATATACATATATATATATATACATATATACATATATATATATATATATATATATGTTGCCATGGCATGGAGCCCTGTCAGATATATATCAAATACCCTCACTATGGGGTCCTCAACCCCTCTCAGTCAATATAGACTTGGCCTCTCGGGCACACTCTGATAAGACAGGGTTCCCAACCCACAAGTTATTCTCCTTAGAATTTACCAATTTTCTAAAGTTAGTTCATATTATATTTATCAGTTAAAAACATGAGTGAGGGTATGATTTTAACGAGTAAAGTGAGGTCAACCAGTACAAATGCCCCCTAAAGGTTCTACAAGTCGGCACAATGCCCCAAACATGGCAACTAGTCCAGAATACATTGATATTAATTAAGTCTCAGTCAAAATACAAGAGAATTATCAATCGGGATGGACCAAGTCCGAATCCCCAGCAATATCAGGCCACATGCTCATCATGCAGCGTGTGTCTCATCTCAACAGAGCACTACGTTGTGCAAATTCGGGGTTTCAAACCCTCAGAATATCATTTATAACCATTACTCACCTCAAGCTGGCCGAAATCCTAGCTCGTTATGGCCTTGCCTCGCAAATTAACCTCCTCGACGTCGAATATGATCAAAACCACAAAGAATACATTACAATAAGCTAAGGGAATACAACCCAGTCGAAAAGACTTGAAAAATGTCAAAAACCACGAAGTTGGTAAAATCCGAGCTCCAGGCCTTCTTCTCGAAAAATCCAAAAATTTACATCACCGGATTCCTTATCTCGCCACGAGTCTATACATATAAATTTTACCAAAATCCGAGCTCAAATGCTCCCTTAAACCCCAAATTTTCATTCAAAAAGTCAAGTCCTAATTCTTCTATTTTTAATCAAATTTCCATGAATTTAAGTGTTGAATCCACAATTAAATGATGTTTCTAGGCCATAAGACTCACCTCAAACCAATACTAGTCGAAAACCTCTTCAATACTCGTCAAAAAGCTCCCGAGGTTGCTAAAAATGATGAAAATAGACTAAGTTTCTCCAAATAAAAATAAACATTAAAACCCTTCTGATAACATGGATTTCCGCATCTGCGGTCCCTTTTCCGCTTTAGCTTCTGCCGTTAAAATTTTGCTTATGCGGATCCTCACTTAAAAGCATAGACCGCATCTGTGGTCACCTTCCGCATTTGCGAACACCGCATATGCGAATAAACGTCTGCTTTTGTGGAAACACCTCACTTTGCTCCCTTCGCTTCTGCGACTCACCAACCGCATCTGCGGCTCGCTGATGCGAATTCCCCTCTGCATCTGCGGTTCTTTCCTTCCAAGGCCATCACCGCACATGCGATCTTTTCCTCCGTACCCGCACAACCGCATCTGCGGTTCCTTTCCATAGATGCGGAAATACCAAATACCAGCAAGAACCTGCAATCTCTCAACTCCAAATTCATCTCGTTAGCCATCTGAAATTACCCCGAGGCCCCCGAGACCTCAACCAAAAGTGACAACTCATCCTAAAACATCATTCAAACTTGCTCCAATCATTAAAACACCATAAATTACACCAAAATTATCAAATTACACCGGATTCAAGCCTACGTTCTTCCAAAACTTCCAAATTACGCATTTGATCAAAAACCCGACCAAAACACCTCCGAATTATCTGAAATTTTGCACACACATCCAAAATCACCTAATGAATCTACAGAAACTCTCGAAATTCCATTCCGACCCTCGGATCAAAATCTCACCTACCAACCGGAATTCACCAAAATACTTATTTTGCCAATTCAAACCTAATTCTACGCCAGACCTCCAAAATCACTTCCGTTTACACTCATACTTCACAAATCATCCACCCGAAGCTAACCAAATCACCGAAATCACATTCGAGCCCTCTAACTCATAGGTCAACATCCGATTGACTTTTCCAAAATAAGCCTTCCTTAAAGAGACAAAGTGTCTTATTTCCATCCAAAATCAATCCAAATCAACTCATTCACCCAAGACCCGTATAATAAAACATAAGGACGCAAAAAATGAGGAAAATGGGGTGGTAACTCACGTGACGAAGGGCCGAATCGTCACAAATAGAAATCCGACAAGGAAATGCAATTAAACAGTTAAATCCCGGCAAGGGAACAATATTAATAAGCTTCCATATCCCGATAAGGGAGGAAAATCAACAAAGAACAAAATATTCCGGCAAGAGAATAAACCGATACTCTTTCTCTTTTTTTTCACTTTCGTCTCATAGTTCACATAATCACTTGAGCCAATGCTCCAAAGATTCACTTATCTCATATACCTTCACAAGTTGCATTTCAATTCGAGCCAATGCTCCATGAAGTTTAAAGATCACAATTCCTTTCACATACTCTTTGCAACATACAGAAGTCATCAATCAAAAATGGGAGTTATAACAAAACCAAAATATTAGCAATATAAGGACTCACGGTCATGCTAGACACCAATGTAGATACTCGTCACCATGCATATACATCGTACTCGATAGTTAGCAAGTAACAAACAAGACTCAACTCCTATTCCCTCAAGCTAGGGTTAAACCAAACACTTACATTGATGCCTTTAATTCCACTCAACCCTCAACTATAGCTTTACCCCATGATTCCACCTCCAACCAGCTCGAATCTAGCCACAATTACTTAATTGCTTTAATAAACACTAAATAGACCAATTTGAATGCATAAAAATGAATTACCCAAAGTTTTTTTCAAAAATTCCATAATCACCCCCGTGGCCACGAGGTCAAAACCCGAGGTTCGAATAAAAACCTGATTACTCATTCCCCCACGAACTCAAATGTGTATTTTGTTTTGAAATCGAACCTCAATTGAGGTCCAAATCTCCAATTTTTGAAAAACCTAGGTTCTACCCAAAACTCCCAATTTCACCCATGAAAATCCTTCATTTTAAGTTGAAAACATGTTAAATGATGTTAATGATTGAAAGAAATGAGTAAAAATCGACTTACAAATGATTTGGAAGAAGTCTTGTTCTTAAAAAATCACCTAAGGAGTTGTGTTTTGAAAGTGAGGTGAAAAATAGTTCAAAATTCGACTAAGTATGGAAAATGCAGGCTGCAAATATGGGAACTGTGAACTAGGGTTTGCAATTGAACCCCTACCAATTATGGGAATTGCGAAAAATAGTTCGCACTTGCGAACTTAGACCCATTAGAAGAACTTCACATTTGTGAACAATGTCTCGCATTTGCGAAAGTTCGACCTTCGCATTTGCGAAGAGATGCTTCGCATTTGCGAGCCGAGGCAAGCCTGGGCTGGTTTCGCTTTTGCGATCCAGCCTTCGCATTTTCGAACCAGACTTCACAAACGCGAAGCCTGCACGCCTGTTCATACCAGATTTTCCAAAGTTCCAAAAATGCAATCCGACACCTATCCAAAACTCACCCGAGTCCTCGGGGCTCCAAACCAAATATGCACACGACCTCAAAAATATCCTACGGACTTATTCGTGCGATCAAATCGCCAAAATAACATCATATACATTGAATTAAGCCTCAAATTTCATAATTCCTTCCAATTTTTCGTAAAACATCAAATTCCCATTTTAAGTCTGAAACACGTCAAACGACGTCCGTTTTCAACCAAGCTTTACGGATAGCGCTTACACCATATATAAGACCTGTATCGGGCGTCGGAACCAAAATACGGGCCCGATACCAATACGTTCTAATCAAATTTCATTTCTAATTTTCTTAATTATTTTCAAAAAATAATTTCACACAAAATTCATTTCTCGGGCTTGGGACGGCATAATTCGATTCCGGTCACACGCCCATGTCCCATATTTCCTACGGACCCTCGAGACCGTCAAATCACGGGTCCGGATCCGTTTACCCAAAAAGTTGACCGAAGTCAAATTTATTCATTTTTATATCAAAATTTAGCATTTTTTCTCACATAATTCATAATTAAGCTTTCCAGCTACGTGCACGGACTGCGCACGCAAATCGAGGCAACCCTAAATGAGGTTTTCAAGGCCTCGAAAGCACATAATGAGTAATAAAGCAGGTGATGACCCTTTGAATCGTCACATAAAACCCCGGAATTGCCAAAATGTTACACGCTAATTTGACTCGGCTAAAATAGGGTATAACAACAACCATCCAAACAAGTGGTAAGAGTATTGCCTTTGACATGAAAAAGTTAGTATTGTCACTGAAATATAAAAAGAATGATAATATGATGAGCTCCAAGTTACATGCTAAGTACTCAAACTGAGAATTGAAAAGATAAGGGGGGAGCATTTATCGAACAAAGCATCAAAACTACAACGAACATAATCCAATTATTCCTTCAATGATGTTTGGAGTAGTGCTTTTAAGATAATACACGTAGATGTTGCAGAATATCTTCAATCTTTTGTGCTAACACCTGATACACTCTTGACTATTTTAGCTGAAGAAATGACACACTGTTGCGTGCTGGAGCTGGGGAGTGCGAAGATTGTTAAATATAACAAACCCAACATCTGAACCATCCCGCTGGAGTGATCACACAAGATAAGCTAGGATATTACGTTGGAGAATTATCGATCATCAAAATGTTTGCTACATCAAAAACTACAGTAATAGTAGTTTCATTGAATAGGTAAAAAGTTAGCATCTTCTTCAGGTGACATAATGGATTTCAATTCCATTTCCTCCCGAGGCAAAATATATGACCATGCTGATTCCATGTTGACTACTGGTAGTGTTTGCTGAAGATGCCTCAATGCATGAATCATACGATTTGCAGTTTCTTCTGTAGCAAGTTCCTTATCAGAACACAAAACCTACAGAAGTAACAGTCAGTTACCGATTGTTTCCATAAACATAAATTAGTTTGATAAAGGCCACATTCCACGATACAGTGAGACAATCATATTGGCAAATTAATTTAAAGGACAAGGGAAGTAAATAAGTGAATGCTATTTAAAGTTAGATCCTTGAACAGTATTGCTACATGGTTTTTTCTACTCTACTCTGATAATATTTTACCTTGTTTTTTTATCAGATATTTGCAGCTACAGAGAGCTGATAGTCAACAAATACAGAATGCAATTTATAGAATCTCAAGAGGCTTTAATGCTTTTCTTACAAGAATAAATAAAAGAATCACAGTTGCAAAATCTTCATATCTATCACAAATGAACAAGTCAGTCAAGCATCCAGATCAGCTTTGATTTAACACTGACCTCTGCAAAAATTGAAATAACTTTTGGAAGGTATTCATAATTGGGACCTAAAAGTTCTCTGTCGGACCTGCAAGTGAGAAAATTCAGTAAATATTAAAAGACTAATAGGCGTTGATATATGAGATCACATATTAGAGTTTGCACTTCATGTTAATGTTTAGTTTGTCAAGTCAGATTTATCTGTATTTAAAGGATTCAACGCCTAATGAAATTTATTATACCAAATATATCAGAACTGTTGCAGATGCACTGTCATTAACTTGTAAACTAGTTACTACAGTACTAATATTTTGCTTCAATAATTTCGTCTGACAGATGTTTTTTCAGTTTACCTAAATCTAAAAGTACAGAATTTTGTTTAACACAGATACATTCTTTTGTTAAGAACTATTACATGTTGCCATTTGTGAATTTTGATATTCTCTTTTGTGGTTCCCAACAACATAACGAAAAACAATTTCCAAAAGCAATATAATTGCATTAATTGCTAAGAACTGAGTTTCATTGTTACCCCTGTAAACAGCCTTAATGATCAATGCTAAGATAGCAAAACCAATCCAGAGTAAATGAGCATAACGACTAGAGCAAACCAATCCAGTACCTTTCGACCATTGAACACAACAGTTCATGAACATGTTTGGCGTCATCCAAGTCAGCTTTTATAGGTAGGCACTTCAACCAAGCTGGAATAATCTGCCAAATGCCTTGGAATAAGAATTAGGGGAAATTACAAGCATAGTGTACTAATGTTGTAAATGTCAATATGGAGGCCACCACACGACTATATCCATGGTCGTTTGCAATTGTTTCTCAGGATGATTCAATTGACTTACTGACTTCTAGATTTTATTAGACTAATATTGAAAAGACAATTATCTGATCCAAACATTATGACATTACTTAAACTTTTTGATGCATGCTATGAAGTACCAAAATTTATAACTGAAATTTTGGAATGCCAACTCAAACGTATATGAGCTGAAGGTATAAGAATGCATCAACAGATAAAAAACATACCTGGGCTGAGTCGATACTTTCACCATGAAACTGGCATATCTTACCAAGTGCAGAAACAGCATTATCATATGCAAATACATTCTCAGGTTTAAGAGCATTTTTATGCATTATCACTACATTGATGCTCAACAAAGCTTCTGCAGGTTCAGGTCATAAGATTAAGTGAATACAAAAGAAAAACATGTAACTTCTTTTCCCCTTATTCATGATGAAAATGGTCTCAATATCACATTCAACAATGTCATACCTTCAACAATGTGTTTGAAAGAAGTACGACCATATTCCGCCCAAATTCCAAGTCCATAAAGAGCAGCCTGAACTCAATCAGATTAAGCACAAGTAGCGAATGCAACTTGACTTAAAGCTATTACAATTAGTAAGATGTACAAACCTGTCTAACATCTGGGTCTTCATCATTGCTTGCTTTCAAAACAAAAGGAAGACATACATCATAGTACCTAATTTTGACAGGAAGTAGCAATCAGATTTTGGAACCCATATTTGAAAAATACCCATAAAAAAAAACCTACTTTAGAGCTGCTTCAGGGCACTCCTCCATAAGGGCATCAAAGATACAAATAGATGTACATCTTTCACTAGGTGTTTTCTCCTTGGCCTTCACACAAGCAAGAAATATTGGATGTGGAATACAATAAGATTTAAAATGGAAAAAACAGCTAGAGGTTAAGATGACATTGGTTATATCTTACCCACATAGGTAGTAAATATGATGACAATTCGTCAAGGAAAGGCAAGAAAGAAGACTTGAAAGATTTGATGAATGTGCACAATATTTCACCAACCTATTAAGAACGATAGTATGATTTAAAAATATTGGTAGATTCAAAGTGAAATACTTATAGAAAGACAACATTGTGTTCTTATAATGCCTGAACTCCATTCTTATATAGCACATACATTGCCGAAAACTAGGTCTTCTTGCTTTATTTCAGCCTCCCTCAACAATTCAGCTTCCTCAGCATCAAAATCTTCTGTTTTCGCTCTCTCCGTGAGTTCTTGTTTTCTATCTGAACTTTTTGTAATGACATGCTTTATTTCATCCACGACGCTACGAATCTGACTTTCATTGAGAAGTGGTCCACAAATCTGAAAGAAGATACAAAAAGACCACAATAATAGAAATATTCCTTTGCATTCTAGCTTGCCGTTACTCTTAATTTGACACTACTATGAAATATTATAAATAATATCCATAAGTTGGCTTATGGAGCCAATCTATCACAAAGTCAATACGCCAAGAGGACTTTTGTGATTACACTATCTGTCAATGTTTAAACATTTTATTATGGTTTAACCATGTATTTGTAGGTATGAATTCTACATGCGTTCACACACATAGTAAGAATCAAATAAAGAGGTCCTCCTTTACTTGATCCCCTGATCATATTAGGGTGCAAGTCATTGCTCATTTTCCCCATGTCTTCCTCCGCATACGAGCTGTACTATAAGCTTTTTTTTTTTTTTTTTTTTTTTTGCTTCTAGAGAATATAACGGGTAAGAGTTTGGCGAGTGTCTCGTTTAGATCTCTGGAGAAGCATAAGAAATCAGGTCATATATCTAGAGTGACTGCAAAAATTTTGAGGATCTTTTTTACACAGATATACATAGTTCAAATTAATCGCAATTAATTGTTGAACCCGTTGTGTTTAGTCTAAATCCGCCACTAGAAGAATACCAATGTATCAGCCTCTTTAGTACCAGAAGGTATTTTTGTGTATCATAAAAAACTATACATAGCTCAAGACGAGGGGTCGTCTTTGGCAACTGAATAGGGTCAAGGAGGTATCTCCTTGATTAATAGTTGAACATGCTTGATGAACTTAGGGACATGTATATACTTCGAGGTACATGCACTAAAATCAGTTATTTACTGTGTGAGATGTAAAGGCCAACGGTTTGATCATGTTGGAATATAACCTACTTGCAGGCAGTCGTTCAATTTATCTAGCATGACTGCACATGTTTCTGTCACGTACTCCTGTGCACATGAGAAAACATATCAAGTGTAAATTTTGCATTCTCCAAATAGATCCAACTTAATCATATAACCCACGAAAAAAATAAGGAACAAAAAGAACATAAGTATTGATGTTAAGGACAACCGTGTGTATAGCGTATAGCAAAGACTGTATTATATGGTCTGACAAGTTCTTTGTGGATGACTCACTTTCACCTTTAGCAATCCCTTTCTTAACAGCCAGTTTAGCAGAACGCAACAAGATGGGCATGGCTTAAACAACATAAATTATAAAATTGCATCAGCAACGAGAAAGATTAAATGAAAACAAAAAAACAAAACATATGAATTCATGAGAACTCTCACTTTTTGCAGCAGATGCCCTGATCTCGTGGGTATAGAAGTGAAGAAGCGGAACAAAGACTGAAACAGCCTGTTTCATGTATTAACCCATTGATATCACTTGTTTAATTTGACTTCATTCAACAGCACATGAAAAGAAAAGAAAAGGCAGGTTTGATGCCAACCTGGGAATTCCATGGGTAGAAGTCTTCCTTCAATATATCAGCATAGGAGCGTAGCAAATAACAGGCTTTAGTTTTCACCTCTAGGACATCTTTTTTCTGGACTTTCTCTATACTGAAAAATGTGCAGTGTAAGTGAGTACCCCTTGTAACCACCTCTCGCAGAAGTCTTAGTACTTGTTAAATCTAAAGTAAGAACTAGCTAGATATCAATCATATTCAAACGAAGTTTTTATTCATCAATTAACTACCCATCTCAAAAAATAAATACGGTTGGCAAAAACAGGTACCCTAAAGATGTGGTGACTACACATCTTTAGATTAATTTGACTACAGGATTTGGCAATCCAATCCAAACTATGAGTCGGTAAATGTGCGCATAACACAATGAGAAGTGGCTTGACGATGGACTTTTAGGTTTAAATAGTGCAACATAGATTTACAGCAACTCAATAGCAACAATTACACAGAAAATGTACACCTTATGTCGTAGTTCCACTTACCATGATCAGATTCATCTATCAAAAGTATGTTCACCTTCTGCCATGGTTCCGCTTGTCACAATCTATCGATAGGCGTCAAAGTTTAAATACAGCATCTTACTTATCAATAAACAACAACTACACCTTGATCCCAAACTGTTTGGAATTGTAATATGAATCCTTAATCTTGATTCCACTCTATTTGATCATGTTTCATTTCAATACTAGATAATTTATCTTTCGAACAACCTAAGAATTCTCAATTAGATTAACTAATATGACATTTATCTTATACTGTCATAGAGATCTCTAACAAAACTAGACTTCTTTCAAACATTGCACCTATTGTAAGTGTCAACAATAACTAAAACTATAATCCCACTAGTTTAGGCCGCCTATATGGATACTTCTTTCATTGTAGTTTGATCTTCGTTAAACCAATACTTATTCCAACAGATTGTAAGTCTTCTGGGACAACTTCTGCCTATGCGTATGACGCCTACCTTGTTCTGTTTAAATCCTCAATCATATTAGTGTCACACCTATGAATCAGTTCATAGAAGGTTTACGTAGGAAAAGCGAAATTATCTCAGGCTACATTCTCTTATTTTAACCTCTATATACTACTTGTTTGAAGTTATCCTCTATATACACTACTTGCACCTTCTCTCTTATGTGGTTATTTCTAAACTTTTCCAGCCTTGTTAATTTGATGGTACATCCGACCTTAACATCGCGTTTCTAAGACATTCATCTTGTGGATATGCGTGGTCAACTGGTCATAGAGAACTAACACTTACTCGTATAACATTGATGGTCTCACAGATATTCTATAGTACTTGCTTTTTACTTCAACAGTGTCTTCCTATCATGCAACACTCTTGTTCTATTATATATATATATATATATATATATATATATATATATATATATATATATATATATATATATATATATATATATGTATATTAAAAATCTATCATGACATTCTCGAGAAAGACTAAGGCTAAGCCTTGATATTTGAACTGTCTACATCTGGCAGATCAATTCCTTTAGTCTCACCTCAGCTTTATTCTTCTTATGTAGGATAAACTTGCAATGCATATATCTAATTGATACTTGTAAAACCCTATCTCCAGAGTGTTTTCTCATAGTTAAGCTTTTGGTTGCCTCTCTTAATAACTTTGTCAATTATCATTGCATCATCAGCACATACTATACACCGAGATATTTCATCTTTTATACTACTGTTTTTCTTGTCTAATTTCTATTGGTTAGAATTTGGTTTTGATAATATTTGAGTGAATCTAATCCAGCTTAAAACCTCAAGCAACAGGTGGAGAGGCCCAAGATTTTTGTAAGACCTTTGGATGCGCTTTCACAGGCAATGTAGGTCATATAACTCAATAAAAAGCAAAAGAAATCTAAATGAACTTGACAAATAAGGGAGAAAGCCAAACTTGGATGATAAAATCTTACCTTTTATCATCTAATTCAAGTTGAGCACATTGAATACAAAAGGGCATGACCACATTCATATAAGGAAGAAACTCCTGCTCCAGGCACTCGCAAATGTTAATACATGCCTGCAATGTAATAAAGAAAATAAAGACATGCATGCCAATCTAGACAGAAATATTAATCTTAAAATCAAGTGATAAACATACGCTTAGCATGTAATTAGTAACAGGATCAACCGCCTTCATTTGTAATATTCCTAATAATGACATAAGCTCTTCCATAACCTTAAATGACAACAACAAAAAGGAAATAAATAAAAAGTGAGCTCCATGATGAGAATGCCAAGATGAGCAGAAAGGAAAGAAACAAAAAGGGAATTGGTAAGAGGAAAGATATCCCCGTCATTATTTTGTTGCACATTATTAAAAGTAGTAGTAACTGAAACAAGAGTAATCTACACTACGGTTTGATTATGGTACAGTCATCTGACAAAGCATAACAAACGGACAAAGAGAGAAGCCATCCCAAACAATGAGATCAATATAGTGTTAAGCATCCCATGAGTATGGAACTGAAAATGGATCCACTGGACATAATTGATAGAAGACCTGTTTTTCATCATCTCTAAATTTCTCTTTTCCACCAGCAAGTCCAACAGAGCTTATGCAATTTATTGCTCCAGCACGAAGAATGAGATTAGATTTAAGATATGTGTTTCTCAGGACAGTTTTCAAGTGCGGCATAACAGTGTCATAGTACGTTCGGAAGTGCTCCTGTTGACGTAGAATATATTAGCCTACATGATTCATAATATAAGCGGAAAATGAACAGAGTCACGAAAAAATGCACCAGTTAATACCTCAACAGATTCAGCTATAGAAGCCAATGCACTTAATGCTTCTTGTTGGACTATTTGTTTGCCATTCTAATTTTCAAGCAACAAAAAGGCAAAAAAGCATCATTAGTCTCTTGCACTTGTCAGCAGTGACATACTTTTGTAATTTGTCGGCCCCTATATTTCCATACCTGTATTAGTACAAGCAGTTTGTTAACAAAATCATCTAGGTAAAGGATCAAAGTTTCTGGCTTGTCAGGCACACCGAAGTCCACGAGAGCTGTCATTGCACATGCCTATAAAAATGCCGAAAGAGGAAAGGACGAAATTAGTTGGCATCAATAACTGAATGGAGGCGTAGCACATCTACAAAAAATTTAGGCTTGTGATTGTTCTGGAAACTTTATTTAAGGGTATACTTTAGATACCTCCCCAGAAATTTAGTAAATCTTACTTCCTCTATAATCCAATATATTACAATCATTTAACGTTATTGTAAGTCAGCAAGAGAGCTATTAAGTATTAATGCAACAAAAATAAAGTTGTAAAATAAAATTTTCCAGAAACACCGTTGAATCTAATAAGTTAGATAAAATTATAATACTATTTTAAAAGCTTCTAGAAGGGATGTTACACAGTACATCCTGTGTTTGCCTCATGCTGCAGAAAAGTACAAGTGACTGTGTGACTAAGCAAATGAAAACATATATAGCCAAGAGACTTCTCAGAGTATCTCAAAGATTATGTCAAGATATCACATGAAGAGCCAACTCCCACAGTACGGAATATATCACACAGGACAAACCTGCACTCGTGAATGAAAATCATCCAGAGCTGCTAACAATGCAAGCAATACTTGGTTATGGAATTGTTCTTGCAAATGTGGAGAGAAGTCAGCCAACAACTGGCGAATTGCATAGCAAGCGGCATATCTGACTCGAGAATGAGGATCTTGGAAACAATTTAGGACCATATCGACCACTTGCTCCAGATTCTTAATCATCACCTGTAATAGCAAAGAAACCATGATTCCAAGGTAATCACCTAAGAGAAGACAACGTAGTATACAGCATTCTGGTATAGTAATGTGCCCATGGGGGGCAAACTATCTTATAGATTTAAGCAGTTTTCCAGCAAAAAGCCCCTCTTAATGCTACGAGTTAAAATAACAGTATGTATTATAATACAACAAAAAATACAACCATAATAATTATATACACAACTAACTAGACAACACTGCTGTACCTTTAAGCAACCTTTGGCAATATGAGCAAGTGCAATGAGAGCTGCATGTCGTTTCTCCCACTCTGGGGCAGCCAAGTAAGCAGATATCTGCTCTATAGCAATATGAGCAACAGAGTTACCTCCTAATGCAGCAGAAAACCGCTTTAAACACTTCATACCAAAGTGGTAGTTAATTGTTGCCCCTGTATCATCAAACACGGTCTCAGCAGTATGCCAAGCTGGGTCATCCTTAGTATCTAGTGTTAAATTTAATAACACAGCAAAGCATCTGTTAATGGACAACGGCAGCCTCTTCATCATTCCCGGGGCCCTCTTTCTCGTCTCAACCAAAGTTATCAAAAATTCAATTGCTAAGTGCCTTGTCCCTTGTTCCAATTTCCCCTCCTCAGCTATCTCCAATATTGAACCCACAACAACAACTAGTTGCAGCCTGAAAAAACCAGGTTCATACTTGGCCAAATCTACAAGGAATTCAAGCGTTTCCCGGGCTGCGTCACCGTTGCTTGATGCGTCAGCCAACGTTAGCGTCCTCATCATACCTGGTAATAGATCCTGAAAACGCTGTTTTTCATTTGAATTCGGTATGAACTGAATGAGGCTGGTCACAGCACTCAGGGCATCTATCCTCACTTCAACATTAAAAGTATCATCATTTAGTAAACTTAGGAAAAACGAGTGCATATTTGTAACCCAGCGGAATATTGGTTGGTTCCCAACCTCTGCAAGCTCCAAAAAGAATTCTGGCCAGTCGTCATCAGGGAGAAGTGAAGCAGCCAACTTTGAAACGGTGTCGCAGAGCTTTATTATAATAGACTGTGATTCTTCAATCTTCATATGACTAAGGAGAACATACTTGATGCTTGATTGAGTCTCCTCACTTAGATTACCCCAAGTGGACCAGTCAATGTCGTCATCCTGATCACTAAGAAACCCGCAAAGGAGTATAGCACACCTTGGACGGGAATCAAAGTTATCGGAATAGCGGAGAAAGTCAGCAAGCTTAACAGCAAGAGACTCAGGATCCTTGTGCTTCATTAGGTTGAACATTGACTTATTAGCCTCCAAATGTTTCTCGTCGGTCCACATTTCATCAGAAATAAAAGTTTCAAATGGCTCTTCTGAGTCGGTCCCGAGAATCGCCTCCATTTGTGTCTTCTGGAACTCAGTCAATTCGGTATCCATGACTATTCTGAGAGAGAGAGGCCCTTTTTTCTTGTTCTATGGATTTGGTAGAATCGGGTTTCTGTGACATTAACTGAAAAAATTATACTCTATGCTCTATTAAAAGTGAAGTTCTCAAGTCAAAAGTTAATTACTGAAATGCACTACATATATATGTTTTAACCTAACTATCATCTTAGAATTTCTTTTTCCCTGTTGTCTTTGGACTTCTCCTAACAGATCTGAAGGACTGAATTTTGTGATCAAGATGGTGACTCTAATGTTCGTGGGACTATTTGTGCCTTTAAGCAATGGCAATCACACACATGCATGTAGCATGTGCAAAAACGAGTTACATGAAAAGAGCATATGAGGTTTTATATTCCCAAAATCTATTATCTCTCTAGAAATCATAGTTAATGTAACATCAGTTTAATTTAATATCTTAATATCATATTTTAATTAAACATCTTTTACTTCTAATTATTTTGATGCATGTTGATACTCTCTATAATTGTGTCTGTATAATATTTGGATATGATTGTGCTTCTTTTTATTATTTTGTTTTATCCGTTGCAATTTTCAAAGACAAAGAAAAATATTTTTATAGTTGCATCTACCATTGGTCCAGGGACTCTGATCACGTTGGATAAGGCAAGCAACAAATAATTATGCGAAAAAATCCCTATTATGTGGTATTCTTTTTTTCTTGATCTCTTTACATACAAAATTTGTTGCAGACAAAGTGTATTATTTGAATAGTATATTTCTTAGTACAACCAGCTGCATAATTTTTTGTTATTATATGTTGTTTCGTGATTCGTTCCAATTTTGTGATTTGACAAGTACAATGGCAGTGTCCTCATCAAAATTAAAGGATATATGGTGGTCCTCTATTATCTCAATCCGTACATAGGGACTTTGAGACTTACAACTAATGAGTAAACTCGCCCAATAAAAATAATACGATAATTTCTATTTGGTCGCTCCCATTTAATTTATACCTATTTTTTTAAAAACTTTTAATTTGTACTCATTTTTTTAAACAACCCCATCTCCCTTTCTCCTTCTCTTCAATACCTCATCAGAAGAAAGCAAGGTTGTGTTTTAACATTTATAAATAATGATGAAATAGTAGTACCAACAAAGTGAAGAGTAAATGCAGTTCTTTATCAGCATAAATACTAAAGGGGAACTGTATGAAAAATGAGAAATTCAGAGAGCTTGATACCATTTTCTACGATATGTTATGTTGCTGATCAAGAACATAGTGATGAGAGGCTTGCAAAAATGATGGAAGCGACTAAAATGCCTCCCATAGGGTTCATAAATGAAGTTTCTAATCGACTGAGAAATGCTATGAAAGTGCATTTTTCTTAACTATAATATGATAAGAGATAATAGAGTTGGAAATCGATATATCTTATTATTGATATTAATTACTTCCCTGGTTATGCTAAAGTGGCTGAATATGAAATTATGTTGACTCCTTTTTTTCTTGATCTTGCACAACAGAAGCGAAGCAGAGATGCTAGTAAGTTGGAGAATAAGATTCATGAGGCAGATTCTAATGGTCAGAATAAGACTCATGAGATAGATTCTAATGGTCACTATCTAACAAATATCAATTTGAAGCTAGCTTAGAAATATCAAGCTAGCTTAGAGCTGAAGTTTTTCAGTTACAATACAAAAACTTAAGCTCTAGAGCTGAAGTTTCTTTGTTACAACACAAAAACTTTAGCTCTAGAGCTGATGATTCCCAGTTACAACACAAAAACTTCAGCTCTAAAACTGAAGTTTCCCAATTACAAAATAAAACTTCAGCTCCAGAGCTGAACTTCAGGCCCGACTACTAGAATGCTGAAGTTTTGCATGATTGCATTTGTTAATTCAGCCCTGTATGCTGAAGTTATGCGAAAAAGCGGGTGCGCTTTCAATTTTTTTGCAAAGCGGGTACAAGTTAAAATGTGACACAAAAAACGGGTATAAATGCAAATGCCTCACTGGCTGCCCTGGTAATTACATACAAATTAAGAAAACTTAATTTTTGGTATGTTTATAGAGAATAATAAGGAGAACCTAGGATAAAAATAATTTAGTGACGATTGTTGTAGGGCAAAAGATAAAATAATGTATTATATGATTCAACATACGCATGAAATGCACGTGCCGAGACTAGTTAATGTAAATATATTAATATACCAGTAAAAGGTGAGTATGGGGCTCTCGAGACTTAAAGGTATAAATTTTGATCATCTATTTTCACGATGTTCTCAATTAGTAAATATGTAATACTATGGGTTTTTATTTGAGTTATTCAGATTTTTCATATTCTTATAGATAAAAAACTTTAATCATTCATTTATTGAACAATGTTGAAAGCCAACAATGCTAATTAGTGAATTCAACACATGATTTGCATAAGAACTATGGGGCAAGTCTCGAGCGTTAAGCGTTAGGTGTGTTTAGGGTGCACAGTCGGGCTCTTGGGAGCGTAAGTCTAGTGCTACACCCTAGGGCAAGCATCAGATAAAATCCTTTTAAAACACTGAAATATACTAAGGGAAAAAGCTGAGATTTATAAATAACGCCTCCAAGATTATACATATTAGCTTTAGTGTACGTGCGTTTCGTGTCAATCAATATAAAATATATACAAAAAAAATAAATTATTGCATAATTTGAAACAATATCTTCTTAGCATACAAAGATGGTGATTTTAGTTGAATTAATTATATAATAGTTGTAAATATAATATCTTGTTAAATAAGATAAAAATATGTTATGTTTTTTTATCTTGCCTAATAAAAATAAAAATAGAAATAAAAATATTTTAAAGATAATTGATATTGTAGGTTCTTTAAATTTACATATCTAAAAACTACTTTAAAAGTACTATAGTCACATTATTTAAATAATAATAATATTTAGAAGGCATATAAAAATTATGACAAAAAAATTCGTTTGACTATAAAAATTCGAATACTGTCATATAAATAAGGGCAAAGGGAGGTGTATTATGTTTTACAACTTGTTTGGACGGTCGTTACCTATTGTATTGTATCGTATTGTTTCATTAAATATGATGCTTATTTTGGTTGTTACTTAAATTTTATTGTATCGTATTGTTAAATCCGTCGTTACGTAACGACAGAATATGCCACTTTATATAAGGACCGATTTGGTGTGGTTGCATCATTATCTTATCTTTTTTTCTTATCTCACCTTTACTATTATTAAATTATTTAATTTTATCATTTACCCTACCTTTTTATATAATACATTTACCCCCAGATCATAAATTTTTTTACAATATTGCAAATATATTTTTCATACGTTGGTGCATGATATCATGAAACAACGGCACTGTCACGATTCATTTTCACAATAGGTCATGAGGGTGCCTGACACCATTGTGAGGCAAGCCATCGCGGAAACATTACTAAAATTCTTATGTTATTTTTAATCAGAAATGAGTGGAATAAATACAAAACTTGGAATTAAACCAGAAGAGCGAAATACCGTAAATAACATAATTACACAACCCCAAAATAAATGTTTACCAAAGTATATGCTAGAACCCGGTGTCACAAGCTACGGGGCAGCTAGTAGTATATACACCCAAACGAATATCATACTATCCTACTATCTGAATCAGTATAGACGGAAAACAAAAGCACAAGGGCAAGACTTCTTCGGCTGCGGGTCGGCTTGGAGGAAAAGCATCTCACCGCAGAAGACTCAAGTCCGCTCACGGGTGCGCACCAGAATGATAACCAGATCCACCTGTGTCACGACCCCAGTTCACCCTCCATGAACATGTCGTGATTGCACCTAGTCCCTATAACTAGGTAAGCCTAACAATGCGGAAATAACAACTTAACTTGCGGAATAATTTATTAAAACTGAACATATAAAATAACAACTGTATATAAGGCTGCTCGGCCAATACAACTCTAAAGATATGCGAAAGTCTACAACTCAATCCCAAAATCCGGAAACTCACAAGAAACACAGATTAATAGAAATACTGTAAATGCTCTAATCTCCAGAATGTCTACATCAAAAGTAAGATAGAATCTAAACACTACAAATAGAATAAAGAAGGAGACTTTTCGGTTTGCGAACGCTGCAGATATACCTCGAAGTCTCCGTAGCTCTCTCCCGCCTCAAGGATAGTGCGCTTGAGTGGAGGTACTTGGATGATCTACACATGAAAAACATGTGAAGGGAGGTTATTAGTACACCACAGTGGTACTCAGTAAGTGCCAAGCCTAACCTCGATTGCGTAGTGACGAGGAAGGTTAGGGCTCTACTAAGGTAAAACAATAAAATATAAATCAGTATAGTGATATAGGCATTTAATAGTGAGCACATCAGTGGAAATAAGACAAGCTAAACAAGGCAATATCAAATACGCAATGAACGAAGCAAACACAGAATAAGTACAGCTCAATACCCATAGTAACAATGAGGATCTACCAAGATACCGTCCTGTAGACCTTTTCTCAACTGTCCAGTGGATCTCCCTGGATACCATCCCGTAGTCCATCATGTGTGTAAATCCGAAGGATCTCCCGGGATATCGTTCCGTAGTACAACTGTCAATGTGCAGGGGAATCTATCGGGAATCTAACCCGCAGTCCCAAAGTAAAAGTACAGGGGGATCTACAGGAACTCGTAGTCCCAAAGTAAACAAACAAGGAGGGAGATACCGGAATACCACATCCGTTGTCCCAATGTAAATGCGCAACCACAACTAGAAGATACTCATAAAGGAAGTACAAAAGACAAGCAACAGGTAGTACTAGCCTAGCATGCTTCACGTAGTACAGTCAAGGGAACTTAAACAATTAACTAAACATGCTTTTCTAATCTAACACATGATATAATTGCAAGTAAAATAAGGCAAATATGAATGAAGACACGGTCTCAATATCTTAAGTAAAAATCAAATTTTCAACAATTGGCTCAAGTATGTGCTAGTCACCTCGCGTACAAGGCACTCAAATATCAAATCCTAAGGGGAAAGGTCCCACATGCAAGGTTAGACAAGCCACTTACCTCAAACCAGCACAAAAATAACTAGGAACCACGCATTTACCACGAGTATCAGACTCCAAATGGCCCAAATCTATCAAATTCAATTACATATCATAAATAACATCTCAAACAATTGATTCTACTATTTAATTTAAAGCTAAGAAGCAAATTTAGGTAAAAGACCAAAATGCCCTTCATGCCAACGTATCGAAATCGGATAGATTTGACATTTTCAGAACCCTCATAATTTCACCAGTCTAACCATATAAAAATCTCCCAAATCGGATACCATAAACTCGCTCAAAATGCAGAATTTCGGCCTAAGAAGTGTGTTCCAATTTCCCCCAATTTTGATCCTCAAATTCGAATTTAAACGATGGATTTAACTATATATTGATGGAATATAACTAAAAAGGATTAAGTAAATGTTACCAATGATCTTCTCTTCAAAACTCACTCAGAATCGCCCTCTCCCGAGCTCAAATATGATTTTTCCAACTTTTGAAACAAAACCCTCGAATTCACTATTTCTGAATAGGGATTTCCGCTTCTGCGGACAAGGGACCGCATTTGGGGTCCCGCTTCTATGGAATAATAGTTGCTTCTACGGTTTTCACTAAAAGTCCAGGTTCCGCTTCTGCGTCCTTACATCGTACCTACGCTTTTCGGTTTTGCGGAATACTTACCGCTTTTGCAATTTTTCACAAATGACCCAAAGCTGCTTCTGCGATGAAGGTCTCGCAGGTGCGTAACCGCATCTGTGGCAACTATGGAAAAGTTGAGGAAGCCCAGATTCTGCTCCTGCGATGGAATGGCCGCTTCTGCGGTTCCCAAGCCGCAGAAGCAAAATTACTAGAAGAGAAAAATTTCAGCTGCTGCAACACTTCTCAAATTTTCCCGTTAACCATCCCAAATCATCCCCAGGCCCCTGGACCTCAACCAAAAGCACCAATAACACCTAATACCTCATTCAAACTTGTACCAATCCTTAAACCACCTAAAACAATGATGGAAACTCGAATTAAACAAGGATTTGACCTAAGAACTTCAAATTTTACCAAAATACACTTTCGATAAAAAACCTAACCAAAATACGACCGATTGACCTAAAATTTGCACACACATCCCAAATAACACAGCGGAGCTACTGCAACTTCCGAAATTCCAATCCGACCCTCGGATCAAAAACTCACTATCTGACCAGAAATTTCAAAAATTCAAACTTCGGCATTTCAATTATAATTGTGATTGCTGTTTGGATGAGGAAGAGTGATGATGCACGAAGGGTCATTCCGTGCCATTGTTGATTATAATTTGCACGGAGGGTTATTCCATGCCATTTTTTATTATTTATGCACAAAGGGACATTCCGTGCTCCGATTGATTATAATTGCACGAAGGATCATTTCGTGCCATGAAATGTGAATTATGTGAGGGAAAGCACGAAGGGTGATGCCGTGCATTTATTTAATTGCTTTGGGTAAGGATGATAGTAAAAGCACGAAGATTGATGTCGTGCAACTGTTGGATTTCCTGTTATTGTTAATTATTATTGTGTCCTGTTTTTTATTTAAGTTGATAATTTTTATATCCGGATTGTACTCCCCCACAACATGTTTTCCCTTCCCTGTTAACTGTTTAGCCTTCGGTGTTTCTTTTTCTTATATATATATATATATATATATTGAACTGCACAGGTTGATTTGATAGTCCTGTCTAGCCTCGTCACTACTTCGCCGGGGTTAGGCCAAGCATTTACCAGCACATGGGGTCGGTTGTGCTGATGTTACACTTTTGTGCTTTTTGCACAGATCACGGGACTGGAGCAGCTTTTGGACCACACCAGTAGCACGTCGAGTGGGAGCTGACTTCAGTCCAGGGACTACGAGGTAGCCTAGCTGGCGCTTGCAGGCCGGAGTCCCTTTCTATATTTTCTGTTTGTTTTCATTGTATTGAGACAGACACTGTATATTTTTCTTTTCAGACTTGGTAGTAGTATTCATTAGTAGTTCGTGACATAGCGACTCCAGCCTGGGTAGTGAAATATTAAACTTATGTCGTTTGGGTTTTCAGTTACTTATGCTATAAAGAATTCCGCTTTTATTTAAATGGTTATTATTGTTATTACTGTTGTGTTGTTATTCAAAATGTTTAAATGTTTGGCTTGCCTAGCTCCAACAGTAGGCGCCATCACGACTCCCTATGGTGCGAAATCCGGATCGTGACAATACACACACAGACACACAAATATATATATATATATATATATATATATATACACACACACACACACACACACATACAGACACACACACACGATTCGTAGTACTATTCATCCCTTGTATTACAAAGTATTAACGGCTTACTTTTATATTATTTAGATAGTAAATACAAAAGTGATTTTTAATTTTGACCATTGTTGACCTGAATGGAGACGAACTCTTTGCTATTTTTTCAAGAATTTAATTTAGCTACCAAATCATGTCGCTATATTTAGATCAGATTTAATTATATTTTGTATAATATTTAAATTAATAATATAATTATTAAAATTTTATAACTGGATCTCAATGGAGAGACCAGAGTTGGTCTCTACCTGCCTACCTTTTAGTTAGCGACCAACGTTGTCACGACCCTAGTTCACCAATTGTGAACATGTCGTGATGGCACCCAGTCCCCACGACTAGGTAAGCCTAACACGTTGTGAAATCTATAAATTATAATTACTTAAATAAGAAACAACGGAAAATAACATAAGAGATATGTAATCCGTGCCACTTGGCACATACATCCGTCGCACAATAAATAAACACTACCAAGATCCGGAACCCCACGGTAACACAGACTAAAAGAGAAATACAACTGTGGCTCTATGTGTAAAGAGTATCTAACCACGAAATGAAGAAAATGTCAACTAATAATACTAGAATAGAAGGGAAACCTCCGGATCCGCGGACGTAGCAGATCATACCTCGAAGTCTCCCAGAAAGCCTGCTGAATCACCTAAGATGAGCCTGTCCTGATGTACCTGGATCTGCACAACAAAAGTGTGTAGAAGAGTAGCATGAGTACACCACGGCGGTACTCGGTAAGTGCCAAGCCTAACCTCGATGGAGTAGTGACGAGGAAGGTCAGGGCCCTACTGAGAAACAATGATAATATGATGATAACAAAATAAACAGTTTAACAGGTAATAACAAAAATTTTCCGAAATAACAACATTACGATGTTTACTGAACTGTCTACAATCAAGCTAATAACAATTAACCAACTCAAATAAACGAATCCAGGATCTGTGGGAATTGAACCCACAGTCCCATTCTCAGTACCTCTGGGTCTCCGGGAATCGAACCCGCAGCCCATGCCTCAATAATATCTCAATAACTCAGGATCTCCGGGAATCGAACCCGCAGTCCCTACCAATAATCTCAGGATCTCGGGAATCGAACCCGTAGTCCACATTTCAATAATCTCAGGATCTCGGGAATCGAACCCGTAGTCCACATTTCAATAATCTCAGGATCTCGGGAATCGAACCCGTAGTCCACATTTCAATAATCTCAGGATCTCGGGAATCGAACCCGTAGTCCACATTTCAATAATATCAGGATCTCGGGAATCGAACCCGTAGTCCACATTTCAATAATATCAGGATCTCGGGAATCGAACCCGTAGTCCACATTTCAATAATATCAGGATCTCGGGAATCGAACCCGTAGTCCATATTTCAATAATCTCAGGATCTCGGGAATCGAACCCGTAGTCCATAACCACAGCAAATAAAGGAATACACAGAGGGAAGTATAATATGCTTAATGATAACTTCGCCGATGAACAGCGCCAGCGATTACTAATAAAACTCAAGTAAGTCAATTAAGCAACTAGACAATTAGATTCTATCTAGTCATGCTTTTCTAACTACTACCGGGTAGGAGTATCGAATTTAACAACTAAGAACAAGAATATCACTCATTGAACATTTTGAGTAAAGTATGTGTTCAACAACCAGCGCATGTACACGCCCGTCACCTCGCGTACAAGGCATTTAAAGTATCACAATAATATCCTAGGGTGAAAGTCCCCCACACGAGGTTAGACAAGCCACTTACCTCAATTCCGGTACAAAACCGCTAAGCAATAACCCTCTCGCCACGAATGTCGGCCTCCACAAGTGTAGAATCTGATAAAAATCAATAGAATCACATCAAAATAGGCCAATTGGGCATTACCCAATCAAAATAACTCAAAATACACCAAAACCCACAAGTTGCCAAAACCCGACTTTCGGTACGCTTATCGAAAAATCACGAAAATTATATTTTCGGGTTCCTTATCTCCATACGAGTCTAGGCATATAAAATTTACCAAAATCGGACTCTATTTGCCCACTCAAATCAGAGATTTTCTAACATTTAGGCCTAGGGCTCAAACCCACCTTTAATCTTCCAATTTCAGTGAAATAATCACGGATTTCATGATAAACCAACGAATTAAGGTCAAGAAACTTACCCCCGATGATTTCCCGATGATATCCCAACGTTTCCCCTTCAAAATCCTCTCTTGGAGCTCAAAAATGGCGTTTTTGTGTATGGGGGTCGCGGGTGTTATGTTCTGAACTTAAGCTCACTGCCAGACCCCATTGCTCATCGCGTTCGCGTTACTGTTCACGCGTTCGCGATGAACAGTCCAACTTCTTCTACGCGAACGCGAAGTAACCCACGCGTTCGCGATGACCTGCGAACATTACCTATCGCGAACGCGACGATCCCCACGCGTCCGCGAAGAACAATTTCCCTTCCTCATCGCGAACGCGACGACACCCACGCGTTCGCGAAGAACAACCTTCCAGTCGACCATTTTTTCTTCTACGCGTACGCGACACCAGTAATGCGAACTCGGTGCTTCCTCTTTCCCTTTTACGCGATCGCGACTCAAGGGACGCGAACGCGATGCTTTGCCCTACCATGCCTACGCGAACGCGGCCATTGCCACGCGAACGCGTAGGCTTAACGTCTGCTGCACTGCTGCTGCATTTTCTGCAGAAATTTCCAAGTTCCAAATGCCCGCTTGATGGTCCGAATTCATCCCGAGGCTCCCGGGACCCCAACGAAAACCACCAGCATACTCCAAAACACGATACGAACTTTTTCCAATCATAAAAACACGTCTAACAACATCAAAACCCATAAATCATATCGATTCAAGCCTAAGTTTCTTCAAAACTTACAAAACTAACATTCAATCCAAAACCCGGCCAAATGACATCCAAATGACCTGAAAATTTGCGGACATATCCAAAATCACATAACGAAGCTACATAAATTGTCGGAATTCCATTCCGACCCCCCGATCAAAATCTCACCTATCGTTCGGATTCACCAAAATTTCAACCTTCGGCATTTCAAGCCTAATTGAGCTACGGACCTCCAAAATACATTCCGAACGCGCTCCCAATCCCGAAATCACCTAACGGAGCTAATGGAACTATCGGATTTTCGTTCCGAGATCGTCTTAACACTGTTCCGGCTACGGGCCATTTTCTAGCTTCAAAGCTCTTATTTAGGGACTAAGTGTCCCAAAATGCTCAAATTTTTCAGAACCGACTCTCCCGGCAACCCACCATAGCAGAAATGAACTTAGGGGAACAGTTAAATTAGGGATTGGGGCGTAATTTTTCTAAAACGACCGGTCGGGTCGTTACATCTTCCCACACTTAAAGATTCGTTCGTTCTCGAACGAGCATAGAAAACATACCTGGAGTAGTGAAAAGATGAGGGTACTGGCTGCGCATATCCTGCTCGGTCTCCCAAGTCGCCTCCTCGACCGGCCGGCCCCGCCACTGAACCTTTACCGAAGCGATGTTCTTTGACCTTAGCTTTCTGACTTGCCTGTCTAGAATGGCTACTGGCTCCTCAACATAAGACAGATCCTTGTCTAGCTGAACAGAAGTGAAATCCAACACATGCGACGGGTCACCATGGTATCTCCGGAGCATGGAGACATGAAATACGGGGTGAACTCCGCTAGGCTGGGAGGTAAGGCCAACTCATAAGCAACCTCCCCAACACGCCTCAAAATCTCAAAAGGGCCAATAAATCTAGGACTCGGCTTCCCTTTCTTTCCAAACCTCATAACGCCCTTCATGGGCGAGACTCGAAGCATAACCCGCTCACCAACCATAAAAGCCACATCGCGAACCTTCTTGTCCGCATAACTCTTCTGTCTAGACTGGGCTGCACGAAGTCTGTCCTGAATCACCTTGACCTTGTCCATAGCCTCCCGAACCATATCAGTACCTAGCAACCTGGCCTCGCCCGGCTCAAACCAACCCACGGGAGACCTGCTCCTCCTACCATATAGGGCCTCATACGGTGCCATCTGAATACTAGACTGGTAGCTGTTGTTATAAGCAAACTCCGCCCGTGGCAAGAAGTGATCCCATGAACCTCCAAACTCAATCACGCACGCACGGAGCATATCCTCCAAAATCTGAATAGTGCGCTCGGACTGCCCATCAGTCTGGGGGTGAAACGCTGTGCTCAGCTCCACCCGAGTACCTAACTCCTGCTGTACAGCTCTCCAGAACCGTGAAGTGAACTGAGTGCCTCTATCTGAAATGATGGAAACTGGAATACCATGCAGCCGAACTATCTCCTTGATATAGATCTCCGCCAGTCGCTCCGATGAATAAGTAGTACTCACCGGTATAAAATGGGCGGACTTGGTCAGCCGATCCACAATAACCCAAATGGAATCAAACTTCCTAACAGTCCGTGGAAGCCCGGATACAAAGTCCATGGTGATGCGCTCCCATTTCCACTCTGGAATCTCAATCTGCTGCATCAATCCACCCGGACGCTGATGCTCATACTTCACCTGCTGGCAGTTGAGGCATCTAGAAACATAATCAACTATATCCCTCTTCATCCGCCTCCACCGGTAATGCTGTTTCAAGTCCTGATACATCTTCGCGGCACCCGGATGGATGGAATACCGCGAACTATGGGCCTCTGCTAGAATCAGCTCTCGAAGATCATCTACATTGGGCACACAGATACGCCCCTGCATCCTCATAACTCCATCATCCCCGATGGTAACATCTCGAGCATCACCACGCCGAACTCTATCCCGAAGGACAAGCAAATGAGGGTCGTCGAACTGACGCTCCCTGATGCGGTCAAATAGAGAAGACCGAGAAACCACACAAGCTAGAACCCGGCTGGGCTCCGAAAGATCTAGTATAACAAACTGCCTGGCCAAAGCCTAAACATCCATCGCCATAGGCCTCTCCGAAGCCGGCAGATATGCTAAACGCCCCAAACTCTCTGCCCGACGACTCAAGGCATCAGCAACCACATTAGCCTTGCCCGGATGATAGAGAATAGTAATATCATAGTCCTTCGGTAGTTCCAACCATCTCCTCTGACGCATATTCAGGTCCTTCTGCTTAAGCAAGTGCTGCAAGCTCCGGTGATCAGTGTAGATCTCAGAAGGAACCCCATATAAATAATGACGCCAAATTTTCAAGGCGTGAACAATGGCAACTAGCTCCAAATCATGAACAGGGTAATTCTTCTCATGCACCTTCAGCTGTCTCGACGCGTAGGCAATCACCCTACCGTCCCGCATCAATACCGCACCGAGTCCAACTCGTGAGGCATCACAATATACGGTATAGGACCCCGTACCTGTAGGCAACATCAATATAGGGGCCGAAGTCAAAGCTGTCTTGAGCTTCTGAAAGCTCGCCTCACACTCGTCTGTCCACCGAAAAGGGGCACCCTTTTGGGTCAATCTAGTCATAGGTGCTGCAATCGAAGAGAACCCCTCTACGAAACGACGGTAATAGCCCGCCAAACCAAGGAAACCGCGAATCTCAGTAGCGGAGGAGGGTCTGGGCCAACTCTCTGCACGGCCTCCACCTTCCTCGGATCTACTCGAATACCATCACTCGACACCACGTGGCCCAAAAATGCCACTGAACTCAACCAGAATTCACATTTAGAGAACTTGGCATAAAGCTGCTTCTCCCTCAGGATCTGAAGCACTATCCTCAAATGCTGCTCGTGCTCTTCCCGCTCCGAGAATATACTAGAATATCATCAATGAAGACAATCACGAACGAGTCCAGATAAGGCCTGAACACACTGTGCATCAAATGCATAAAGGTTGCTGGAGCATTTGTCAGCCCAAAAGACATCACGAGGAACTCATAGTGACCATACCGGGTCCTGAAGGCAGTCTTCGGGATATCTGGCTCCCGAATCTTCAGCTGGTGATACCCAGAGCGCAAATCAATCTTAGAAAACACATGTGCGCCCTGTAACTGGTCAAATAAATCATCAATACGGGGCAAAGGATACCGGTTCTTCACTGTAACCTTATTCAGCCGACGATAGTCAATACACATACGCATAGAACCGTCCTTTTTCTTCACAAACAATACAGGAGCACCCCAAGGCGAAACACTGGGTCGAATAAAACCCTTGACCAATAACTCCTGTAACTGATCCTTCAACTCCTTCAGCTCAGGAGGAGCCATACGGTACGGTGAAATAGAAATGGGCTGAGTGCCCGGCAACAAGTCAATAGCAAAGTCAATGTCTCTGTCAGGCGGCATGCCCGGAAGATCAGCTGGAAATACATAAGCAAAGTCACGTACCACATGAACAGAATCAATAGAGGGAGTGTCAACACCGACGTCCCGCACATAGGCTAGATAAGCAGCACACCCCTTCTCAACCATACGCTGAGCTCTGAGAAAAGAAATAACACGGCTAGGGGTGCGATCTAGAGTACCACTCCACTCAATACGTGGAATGCCTGGCATAGCCAGCGTCACGGTCTTAGCGTGACAATCAAGAATAGCATAATGGGGCGACAACCAGTCCATGCCCGGAATAATATCAAAATCGACCATCCCAAGCAGCAATAGATCCGCTCTGGTCTCAAAATCACAGATGGTAATCAAACACGACCGATATACGCGGTCCACAACCAAAGAATCACCCACCGGAGTGGAAACATAAATGGGGGCACTCAAAGAATCCCGAGGCACACCCATGTGAGAAGCAAAGTAAGAAGACACATATGAAAAAGTGGAACCAGGGTCGAATAGAACCGATGCCTCCCTGTGACTAACCATAATAATACCCGTGATAACGGAGTCAGATGCAACAGCCGCAGCGCGATCAGGAATAGCATAGAATCTGGCTTGTCCCCCCTCTCGAGGGCGGCCTCTGGAACCCTGACCCCCGCCCCTGGATGACTGGGCAGGTGGAGTGGCAGCTGGGGCTGGAATGATAGCCTGCTGGCCCTGAGAACCACGCGAATGCCGTGATGACTGATGAGGGGCTCCTCTCCTGCGCCTGGGGCACTCCCTAACCAGGTGGCGAGTATCCCCGCACTCAAAACAAGCTCCGGGAGGACGCGGTGGCCGTGAGATCGACCGGCCTCACCCCCACTAGTCCGACCCCCGGAAGGACCCCGCGCAGAGGTGCATCGGAAACCGGGGAGCATAATAAGGCTCCCGAGATGCTGGAAGGCCTGGAGTACTACCCGCCGCGAGCAATGCCGAGTGAACCGGTCGACCGGAATAACCCTCGCCAAAACGACCGGCTGCTGAAGTGCGGGCACCACAGAAATGACCCGACTCACGAGACCTCTCGGCCTCTCTCTCCCTCCGCTCTCTGGGAGCATACTCTCGATCCTCTCGGCAATGCTAACTGCCTGCTGATAAGATATATCTATCTCAAGCTCTCCGGCCATGCCGGATCGGATAGGCGGAACAAGGCCCTCAATAAATCTCCGCACTCGCTCCCGAACCGTGGCTACCAAAGCCGGTGCATGCCCGGCTAGGCGGGTGAAACTGATAGCATACTCCGATACTGACATGGAGCCCCGTCGCAACCGCTCAAACTCCGAGCGCCAAGAATCCCTAAGGCTCGGTGGAACAAACTCCCTCAAAAACAGATCTGAAAACTGCGTCCAAGTCAATGAAGCGGACTCCTCTGGACTATCCAACTCATACGTGCGCCACCAATCATAAGCGGCCCCACGAAACCGAAAAGCGGTGAAGGAAACCCCGCCGGTCTCCACAATCCCCATAGTGCGAAGAATACGACGACACTCCTCCAGAAAACCCAATGCATCATTCGAAGCCAAACCACTAAACACCGGAGGGTCATATTTTCGAACCTTTCCAATCTACGCCGCTCGTCCTCGGAGGCAGCTGGTCCACCTCCGGACCGTGCTCGGGGCAGCAGGAGGCATAACCAAAACATCCGGAACCCGTCCCACCGGCACACGCCGCTCTGGTGTAACGGCCCGGAGTCCGGGCCCCTCCCCCGCCCGAGATGTAGCCGCAACAAGAGGAAGCAATCCTCGCCCGGGCTAAAGTGGTATACATGCTCATGAACCGAGCCAGGGTCTCCCGTAGTGCCGGAGTAGTAGCAGCCGTAGTCGGTGTACCAGGTGCCTGCGCTCCAACCTGGTCCTACCGGTGGCACCTCAGCGGCAGCGCGCGATGGTGCCGTGGCTGCACCTCGGGCGCGTCCTCGTCCTCTACCTCGGCCCCGGCCTCCGACGGCAGCAACAGGGGGCGCGGGTACCTGATCATCGCGAGTAGCTCGTGTCCTCACCATCTGTGAGAGAATAGAAATCAATAATTTAGATTTTTGATGCCAAAAATGTCGCACGACAAGGAATCCAAAAGAAATGAAGAGTTTCCTAAACAGCTACATAGCCCCTCGTAGATAAATACAGACGTCTCCGTATCGATCAGCGAGACTCTAAGTAACCGGTCTGTGTCCCGTGACTCCTATGAACCTAGAGCTCTGATACCAACTTGTCACGACCCTAGTTCACCAATTGTGAACATGTCGTGATGGCACCCAGTCCCCACGACTAGGTAAGCCTAACACGTTGCGGAATCTATAAATTATAATTACTTAAATAAGAAACAACGGAAAATAACATAAGAGATATGTAATCCGTGCCACTTGGCACATACATCCGTCACACAATAAATAAACACTACCAAGATCCGGAAACCCCACGGTAACACAGACTAAAAGAGAAATACAACTGTGGCTCTATGTGTAAAGAGTATCTAACCACGAAATGAAGAAAATGTCAACTAATAATACTAGAATAGAAGGGAAACCTCCGGATCCGCGGACGTAGCAGATCATACCTCGAAGTCTCCCAGAAAGCTGCAGAATCACCTAGTACGAGCCTCCTCTGATGTACCTGGATCTGCACAACAAAAGTGTGCAGAAGAGTAGCATGAGTACACCACGGCGGTACTCAGTAAGTGCCAAGCCTAACCTCGATGGAGTAGTGACGAGGAAGGTCAGGGCCCTACTGAGAAACAATGATAATATGATGATAACAAAATAAACAGTTTAACAGGTAATAACAAAAATTTTCCGAAATAACAACATTACGATGTTTACTGCAACTGTCTACAATCAAGCTAACAACAATTAACCAACTCAAATAAACGAATCCAGGATCTGTGGGAATTGAACCCACAGTCCCATTCTCAGTACCTCTGGGTCTCCGGGAATCGAACCCGCAGCCCATGTCTCAATAATATCTCAATAACTCAGGATCTCCGGGAATCGAACCCGCAGTCCCTACCAATAACTCAGGATCTCGGGAATCGAACCCGTAGTCCCTACCAATATCACGCCGGGTCTCTGGGAATCGAACCCACAGCCCTGGGTCTCCGGGAATCGAACCCGCAGTCCACAAACAATATCACTCCGGGTCTCGGGAATCGAACCCGTAGTCCACATTTCAATAATATCAGGATCTCGGGAATCGAACCCGTAGTCCACATTTCAATAATATCAGGATCTCGGGAATCGAACCCGTAGTCCACATTTCAATAATATCAGGATCTCGGGAATCGAACCCGTAGTCCATATTTCAATAATCTCAGGATCTCGGGAATCGAACCCGTAGTCCATAACCACAGCAAATAAAGGAATACACAGAGGGAAGTATAATATGCTTAATGATAACTTCGCCGATGAACAGCGCCAGCGATTACCAATAAAACTCAAGTAAGTCAATTAAGCAACTAGACAATTAGATTCTATCTAGTCATGTTTTTCTAACTACTACCGGGTAGGAGTATCGAATTTAACAACTAAGAACAGGAATATCACTCATTGAACATTTTGAGTAAAGTATGTGTTCAACAACCAGCGCATGTACACGCCCGTCACCTCGCGTACAAGGCATTTAAAGTATCACAATAATATCCTAGGGGTGAAAGTCCCCCACACGAGGTTAGACAAGCCACTTACCTCAATTCCGGTACAAAACCGCTAAGCAATAACCCTCTTGCCACGAATGTCGGCCTCCACAAGTGTAGAATCTGATAAAAATCAATAGAATCACATCAAAATAGGCCAATTGGGCATTACCCAATCAAAATAACTCAAAATACACCAAAACCCACAAGTTGCCAAAACCCGACTTTCGGTACGCTTATCGAAAAATCACGAAAATTATATTTTCGGGTTCCTTATCTCCATACGAGTCTAGGCATATAAAATTTACCAAAATCGGACTCTATTTGCCCACTCAAATCAGGAGATTTTCTAACATTTAGGCCTAGGGCTCAAACCCACCTTTAATCTTCCAATTTCGGTGAAATAATCACGGATTTCATGATAAACCAACGAATTAAGGTCAAGAAACTTACCCCCGATGATTTCCCGATGATATCCCAACGTTTCCCCTTCAAAATCCTCTCTTGGAGCTCAAAAATGGCGTTTTGCGAATGGGGTCGCGGGTGTTATGTTCTGAACTTAAGCTCACTGCCAGACCCCATTGCTCATCGCGTTCGCGTTACTGTTCACGCGTTCGCGATGAACAGTCCAACTTCTTCTACGCGAACGCGAAGTAACCCACGCGTTCGCGATGACCTGCGAACATTACCTATCGCGAACGCGACGATCCCCACGCGTCCGCGAAGAACAATTTCCCTTCCTCATCGCGAACGCGACGACACCCACGCGTTCGCGAAGAACAACCTTCCAGTCGACCAGTTTTTCTTCTACGCGTACGCGACACCTGGGACGCGAACGCGGTGCTTCCTCTTTTCCTTCTACGCGATCGCGACTCAAGGGACGCGAACGCGATGCTTTGCCCTACCATGCCTACGCGAACACGGCCATTGCCACGCGAACGCGTAGGCTTAACGTCTGCTGCACTGCTGCTGCATTTTCTGCAGAAATTTCCAAGTTCCAAATGCCCGCTTGATGGTCCGAATTCATCCCGAGGCTCCCGGACCCCAACGAAAACCACCAACATACTCCAAAACACGATACGAACTTATTCCAATCATAAAAACACGTCTAACAACATCAAAACCCATAAATCATATCGATTCAAGCCTAAGTTTCTTCAAAACTTACAAAACTAACATTCAATCCAAAACCCGGCCAAACGACGTCCAAATGACCTGAAAATTTGCGGACATATCCAAAATCACATAACGAAGCTACAGAAATTGTCCGAATTCCATTCCGACCCCCGGATCAAAATCTCACCTATCGTTCGGATTCACCAAAATTTCAACCTTCGGCATTTCAAGCCTAATTGAGCTACGGACCTCCAAAATACATTCCGAACGCGCTCCCAATCCCGAAATCACCTATCGGAGCTAATGGAACCATCAGATTTCCGTTCCGAGATCGTCTTAACACTGTTCCAGCTACGGGCCATTTTCTAGCTTCAAAGCTCTTATTTAGGGACTAAGTATCCCAAAATGCTCAAATTTTTCAGAACCGACTCTCCCGGCAACCCACCATAGCAGAAATGAACTTAGAGGAACAGTTAAATTAGGGATTGGGGCGTAATTTTTCTAAAACGACCGGTCGGGTCGTTACAAACGTTGGTCGCAATTTTTATATTATATATATTTATATTTTATAATTTTTTTAAAATAATAATAGTAGGTCCCACTTGAACGACCAAAATTGGTAGCTATTTGCGACCAATCTTGGTCGCTATTTTGTTTCTTTTATTTACTTTAGTATTTTCGCTAGTTTAGCTACCAACTTTGATCGTTTTTTTTCTCACAGACCAACTTTGGTCGCTAAGTTTAGGTCGCTTTTGCCGGATTTCTAGTAATGTTCTTTCCGTCTTGTTCTTAATCAATATTATCTACTCATTTTTCTTAGAAGAGATTATACTCTATGTCACTTGCCCCACTATCCTAACAAAATATGGCCCATATTTTCTCTTCTTACCCGGTATGGCCCAGTTCTATATTGTTGAAATTTTTTTTCAATGTTTAGCCCTCGCCGCCCCCACTGTTTTTCTTTATGCAGAGCAAACTTTTCCCTTCCCAAATTCTCTTTCACATTTTCTCCCCACCCCACTTTCTCTTTTATTTTCAATCTCTTGCTCTTTCTTTGTCTCTTTCTCTCTCTCTCTGGCAAAATAGTCTAATTCATTTTTAGATTTTCTTGCTCCGTTCATCCCACTTTATGTGCAAATATGAGATGCTTCGACGGTTTGGATATGCAAATAGATGGTTGTGCATCTTGTGGTGCCTAGAGCAAATATGTGAATAATCAACACTTCCTTCTGTTTTCCAGGTTTTTGTGAATCTGTTCATTATCTTCCTCTTTCATACCGGATCTATCTTCCCTCTGTATAGTTATGAAATCTCTTTTTTTTTTGGTTCTTCTTCTTCTTCTTCTTCTTCTTCTTCTTCTTCTTCTCACTTTAAATAACTATTGAAGGGAGGAAGAATCTTCTTCTTCTTCTTCTTCTTCTTCTTCTTCTTCTTCTTCTTCTTCTTCTTCTTCTTCTCTTCTTCTTCTTCTTCTTCTTCTTCTTCTTCTCACTTTAAATAACTATTGAAGGGAGGAAGAATAATGTATATGTTGTATATACATATACATAATCTGTATAATCATGTATAACCATGTATATTTGTGGATATTCTTATAGTTATACAAATTATACATGATTATACACAAGTATACAAGATTATACATAATTATACATTATTGTATTTGTGTGTATAACAATGTATATAAGGTGTTTAATAATGTAAATTTTTATTTTTTCCAGTGAAATAAGAATTTCCCTTGCAAAATTTTAAATTTTGCAAAAAAAAAATATAAAAATAAAATTATAGACTCTAAGATGAATATATTTTAATTTGTTACTTCAACTTCGTGATATTGTTTACTATACAGAGGGAAATAAAAAATAAATAAAAATGAAAATGGAAAAAGAGTAAAGATAACAATGAAAGAAAAAATGAAATCTGATTTAGGCGTAATTTTGGATGTAAGTGATGATGTTGTGGGTTAGGCGCTGAAATTATTTATGGGCTACCGCATGAATACTGTATTTGTGGGTTAGGCATCTGGAAGGTACTTTCCCAAAGTGTATTTAATGAAATTATCCCTTTTCCTTACAGCTTAATTCGATCAGTAAACATTGAGGAAGTCCTAAACTAAGATGGAATTTGAATCCCAAACTGATCAAAAGGGACGTGTCCTAAACTAAGACCAAATAGATAATTGAATTTGAGTTAGCCAATAATTAGTTTTTTTATTTATTCTGAAGAAAATAGTTATTACATTTATAATTATATCCAGTATATAATACACTTACGAATGATAAAAAGGGAATGACATTTTGATAGGGTCTTCGTATTTTTAATATATATATATATATATATATATATATATATATATATATATATATATATATATATATATATAAAGGTCTACTCTCCTTAAGTTTCGAAAAATTTAATTGCTAACATCACAAATTCTGTACAAGTAATAAACAATAGCTAAACAAGGTGGCCTTTAATTTGAACTCTTTTTACTTAGCGATTATTACTCACTCAAATATTTACTTAGCTTCTTATGTTGGGCATAAACTGTTTGAAAAATTAGGTACATTATTTATCTCTCTATATATATATACAGATAATGAAGTAAACAGTTAAAGGAATAGTTTGTGTAGCTTTTATTAGTAGGCGCCATCACGACTTCAAGGGTGGAAAATCTTGATCGTGACATTTATTGCACGGACCCTTAAAGGTAGGATTTGCACACCAAATTTATCACTTTCTTCCTAATTTCCTTCAATATTTTATTTTTCCTTATTGCTAATATTTTGAAAATTAAATATTATTTCAGATAACGTAATCATATTGTTGAACTTTAAATGATGTGTCAAAAATGCCCAAACTCATTTACTCCCTTAATTTTCACCATCACTTTTTCCAAAAATTTATTTCCCTCTCTTAGCCATATAAGCACTAGCAGTCTAGCATAATGAAGATAGAGAACCCATGACCGTTTATAAAGTACTATAATGTGATACTGAACTTTGAGCCTTCCAAATTACCTTATCATTTAGGGGCACAACAATATTTGCTTTGAAATATTGACTCTTAGAAAATAATCTTTTAAATTAACACCAAGTGAATCCTTTTTTTGTAATAAAAGTAAGTTTAATATATTGATTTAAGAATCAGACTTCACATGACAGGATGGAGAATCGCCGCCGTCCGCGCCTCGTGGACTGAATCAATTCCATAGCCATGAATGCATGTTCACACAGCTAGCATGTGGTCGGAACATGGTGAGAGCCGTGCGCCATTTGAGAGAGACGACTGTATATGGAGACAGTTCTTCGCTAAGATGCCAATCTACTGTACGGAGAGCACATGTGGCTGCCTCCTTATATTAAATTTTATATAGGTCAAGGTGCACCATGCCTTGAGATTTGAGAAGATCCATACTCTATACTTCTCATGCTACACTAAAATATATTTAGGAAGCAAATCAGTGGTTTTAAAGAAAGACCAATTGCACCTAACATGACCGACCGAATGTGAATAACAAAAACATTTAATTAAGGAAAAAACAACCTCGATTTCCCAATTCTCCCATTCCTTGTTCATGGTCTTCTTATTTTATGACCACTTGTAAATTAAGGAAACACCTTGTGGGAATCTTGATATCATCAAGTATAGACAAACTGGTATAATAAGAGGTGAAGCCTAGATTATTGGTTTCTGCTCTCAAGTAGAATCATTATTTATGTTTTATTAGCTGTACTTTCTTTATATTCAATATTTGGTGGTGATAATAGCGAGAAAGTTTACTTTGAGAGTTATATAATCAACATTATTTATGTAATGCTACTTTATTTGTTGACAAATGGACTCATTCCTATTTACTTGTTTCATTATCATGGAGCGGCCGGTTCACATTCTCAAATATCAAAAGTCTACCGTGATTAATAAGTTAATGGTCATTGAAATAAAAAAAGGAATTTTTAATACATTATTTAATAGAGAAACTACATTAGTACCTCGGACTTATACCAAAATTTCCAACTACACACTTTATTTTTGCAATAATCTTATTACCATCCTAAACTTTTTTTAAATAGAATTAGTTACACCTTTAAGCAGACAACCAATCTCATGGCAAGTGGTGAACTACACGCGTCCCCGCATATATTTAGCGGTGTGCATTCGATTTATCGATTCGATTTTGATCCTTATCGGTAATTACTTATCGATATTAATTTGTACATATGCTTATCGTTATCATTTCAATACGGTTTATTTTTCTGATTTATCGAGTTTTGGGGCTTATCGATTCGGTTATCTATTACACCAATAAGAAAATTTGCAGGATTCCAGGGAAAGTATATCGCTATAAACACACCTAACTAATATGGACCCAAAAAAAAGCTAAAATAAGACGAACAATGTTTAAAACATAAAAATTGTGTCAATAAGTACATGCAACGAAACTAAAGTAAGGGATCAAACATATGCCACCAACACTCCAACTATGACAACCCAAATGGTCATCACTTATTTTCTCAATCATTTCGAGCTTCTGAGGCCTTGAAAACCTCATTTATAGTTGTCTTGATTTGCGTGCGTAGTCGGGGCGCGAAGCCGGAAAATTTTTATGTTGAAAAATATGAATTATGTGAAAAATTTGAAGAATTTTGATATTAATATTGATATGGTTGACTTTGGTCAACATTTTTGGCAAACGGACCCGGACCTGTGGTTTGACGGTCTCAGAAATTCAGTAGAAAAATATGAAACTCGGGCGTATGCCCGTAATCGAAATTCGAGGTCTATAACCCCGGTAAAAGAATTTTTCTGTTAAATTATTTTTTGAAAATGGTTAAGAAAAATGAAACTGAAATTTGATTAAAAAGTAATAGTATCGGGCTCGTATTTTGGTTTCGATGCTTGGTATAAGTCATAATTATTGGTTAAGCGCTCCTTGTAATGGTTAAGGGACTGAAATCTCTTTTTAGGAAGTGGCCAATGCAGCCCGCCAGATCGAGATGGCTCTATCTTAGGGAGCAGGTCATGGGTCGGATAAGAGGCCCCATAATACAGGCAGGTTCAGTGGTACCTCATTTAGAGGTAGAGATTCGTATGGTTGTGGCCATCCTCCTAGGCCTTTTCAGTCAGCCCTTCAGGTCTCACGGCCCTTCAGGTAGTCGTGATTCTCAGCCACATTACTCTGATCAGTAGCTGTACAGTGCATCATCAACACCTATCTGTGCACAACCACTTTAGAGTTTCCGAGGTGATTATTCGGGTCGGCGAGGTCAGTCTCAGTTTTCTCAGCTTCTGCGTTCAGACGGATGCTATGAGTGTGGAGATTTGGATCACATCAGGAGACATTGCCCGAGATTTAGAGGTGCTCAGTCGCAGCAGCAGGTTTCTCGTGCTATGGTTCAGGCCCCGGTTCCCCCACAGCCTGCCCCGCCAGCTAGAGGCGGGGGTAGAGGACATAGAGGTGGAGGCAGAAGTCATAGAGGTGGAGCTCAGACCGATAGAGGTAGAGACCAGCCAGCAGCTGATCGTCCTAGAGATACTGCTTAGGTTGGTGGGGTCCAGCCCCGATGTTATGCACTTCCTGCCAGACCAGAGGCTGCATCCTCAGATGCTGTTATTACAGATATTATTTTGGTTTATGATAGAGAGGCATCAGCATTATTTGACCTTGGGTCTACATATTCGTACGTGTCTTCCTATTTTGCACCGTTCTTGGTTCAACCTAGTGACCCAATGGGTGTTTTTGTTCATGTGTCTACACCAATAGGCAATTTTATTGTAGTTGATCGAGTTCATCGGTCATGTATTGTGGTGATTGAGGGTCTTCAGACCCGTGCTGATTTATTGCTCTTAAATATGGTGGACTTCGATATTATATTAGGTATGGACTGGTTATCTCCATATCATGCTATCTTGGATTGCCATGCCAAGACTGTGACCTTAGCTCTGCCGAATTTACCTCGTATAGAGTGGAAATGAATTTCTGGTCATACTGCCGCAATGTTATTTCTTATGTTAAGACTCGGTGTATGGTTGAAAAAGGGTGTTTGGCTTATTTAGCCTATGTCCGTGATTCTAGTGCTGAGGTTCCTTCTATTGACTTGTGCCCATGGTCCGCGATTTTCCTGAAGTGTTTCCTTCAGACCTGCCGGGTATGCCACCCGACAGGGATATTGATTTTTTCATTGACTTGGCTCCAAGCACTCAGTCCATTTCTATTCCCCCATATCGCATGGCTCCATCAAAGTTAAAGGAATTGAAGGAGCAGTTGCAGGATTTACTTGAAAAGGGTTTCATTAGACCCAGTGTTTCGCCGTGGGGTGCGCCGGTATTATTTGTAAAGAAGAAAGATGGTTCGATGAGAATGTGCATTGATTATCCGCAGTTGAACAAGGTGATTATCAAAAATAAATATCCAATCCCGCGAATTGATGATTTATTTGATCAGCTTCAGGGTGCCAAGGTCTTTTCGAAGATAGACTTGAGATCTGGCTATCATCAGCTGAAGATTAGGGCATCTGATGTCCCTAAGACAACATTCCGCACTCGGTACGAACATTATGAATTCCTGGTCATGTCTTTTAGGTTGACAAATGCCCCAGCAACTTTTATGGAATTGATGAATCGAGTGTTCCGGCCTTATTTAGACTTATTTGTAATAGTCTTCATTGATAACATATTAATATATTCCCGTAGTCAGGAGGAGCATCCGCAACATCTCAAAGTGGCTCTGCAGACTCTGAAAAATAGGCAACTATATGCAAAATTTTCAAAGTGTGAATTTTGGCTAAGTTCAGTTGCATTCCTGGGTCATATTGTAACGGCAGCATGTATTTAGGTTGATCCAAAGAAGATTGAGGCAGTCAAGAACTGGCCTAGACCGACACCAGCCATAGAGTTTCAGAGTTCCTTGGGATTAGCGGGTTATTATCGGCGATTCGAGGAGGGGTTTTCATCTATTGCAACCCCAATGACCAGATTGACGCAGAAAGGTGTTCAGTTCGAATGGTCAGACGAATGTGAGGCAAGCTTTCAAAAGCTCAAGATAGCCTTGACCACAGCACTGGTATTGGTTTTACCCACAGGTATGGGATTTTATACTGTTTATTGTGATGCTTCCTGTATTGGGATTGGTGCAGTGTTAATGCAGGATGGCAAGGTTATTGCCTATGCTTTAAGGCAATTAAAGATTCATGAAAAGAACTATCCAGTTCATGATCTGAAATTGGCGGTGATTGTTCACGCGTTGAAGATCTGGAGACATTATTTGTATGGAGTGTCATGTGAAATATACACCGATCATAAGAGTCTTAAATATCTGTTTAAACAAAAGGAGTTTAATTTGAGGCAGAGAAGGTGGCTATAATTCCTGAATGATTATGATGTCACCATTCTATATCATCCGGAAAAGGCAAACGTGGTGGTCGATGTTTTGAATAGGAAGTCCACCAGTATGGGCAGTCTTGCTTATATTTCAGTCAATCAGAGGCCGCTTGCTTTGGATGTTCAGTCCTTAGCCAACCAATTTGTGAGGTTGGATATTTCTGAGCCCAGTCGAGTGCTAGCTTGCACGGTCGCTCGCTCTTCATTATTGGAGCGTATCCGCGATCGGCAATTTGAAGATCCTCATTTATGTGTCCTTAAAGACACGGTTCAACGAGGAGGTGCCAAGAAGGCCACCTTAGATACTGATGGAGTTTTGAGATTGCAAGGGCAAATTTGTGTGCCGAATGTTGATGGACTTCGAGAATTGATTCTAGAGGAAGCTCACAGTTCGTGGTATTCTATTCATCAAGGCGCAGCAAAGATGTACAAGATCTGTGGCAACATTATTGGTGGCATAGAATGAAAAATGATATTGTGGCATATGTGTCACGGTGTTTGAATTGTCAACAGGTTAAATATGAGCATCAGAGACCTGGTGGTTTATTTTAGAGAATTGAGCTTCCTGAATAGAAATGGGAGTGGATCACTATGGACTTCATTTCTGGTCTTCCGATGACTCGGAAGAAGATGATTGATGCTGTTTGGGTAATTGTTGATAGGCTGACCAAGTCAGCTCATTTTATTCCGGTTGCCACTACCTATTCATCCGAGAGATTAGCTGGGATTTATATCAGGGAGATTATTCGCCTACATAGTGTGCCTATCTCTATCATTTCAGATCGAGGTGCGTAGTTTACCTCGCATTTATGGAAGGCGGTTCAACGGGAGTTGCGCACCCAAGTCCATCTAAGTACATCTAGGGGTGGGCATTCGGTATTTCGGTTCGGTATTTAAGAATTTCGGTTCGGTATTTCGGTATTCGGTTTATCAATTGTATATACCAAATACCATACCAAAATATTTCGGTACGGTTCGGTATTTCTTATTTTGGTTCGGTACGGTTTCGGTACGGTTTCGGTTTAATAATCGTTGAATAATCAATGCTAAGTTGCTACTTGCTAACGCCAGTGCACTGCAACTTTTTGAATGTACCAAAACGTTGAAGCATAAGTCCCTAAAATACAAACACGGATTCTCTCAATTTGAGCAGATGTGAAGTATAAGTGTAAAGTTAAATTATGATTAACTGGAAGAGTAATCATAAGCATAAGTGTATATACCAAATACACTTAGAAAGTTGGGCTGGAAGAGCAACAGAGAGATTTAGGGCTTGTGGTTGGGCTGGGTGATGGGCTGAGTAGGTGAGTATTGGGTAAAGTTTAGGGCTGACCGGCGGGTATTTGGGTAAAGAAATAAAAAAAGGCCTTTTAAAAATCGGTATTTCGGTATAACCGAAATACCGAAATTTAAGAATTCTAATACCGAGGACCATACCGAAATACCGAAATACCGAAATTTTAGAACCGAATTAGACCGAAATACCGAAAAAACCGAAACCGAAATACCGAAATAATTCGGTCCGGTTCGGAATTCGGTTTTTCGGATTTTATGCCCACCCCTAAGTACATCCTTTCATCCCTAGACGGACAGTCAGCCCGAAAGGACTATTCAGATATTGGAGGATATGCTTCGAGCGCGCGTTATTGATTTTGGAGGTTCGTGGGATCAATTCCTGCCTTTGGCAGGGTTTGCTTATAATAATAGCTATCAATCAAGCATTCAGATGGCTCCTTATGAAGCCTTGTATGGTAGACGGTGTTGTTCTCTGGTTGGATGGTTTGAACCGGGGGAAGCTCGATTGTTGGGTACAGATCTAGTTCAGGAGGCCTTAGATAAGGTCAAGATCATTCAAGATATGCTTCGTACAACTCAGTCCGGGCAAAAGAGCTATGCATATCGCAAGGTTTGAGATATAGCATTCATGGTTGGGGAGCGAGTATTGCTCTGAGTGTCTCCTATGAAGGGCGTGATGAGATTTGGAAAGAAGGGCAAACTTAGCCCTAGGTTTATTGGCCCATTCAAGATTCTTGATCGTATGGGAGGTGGCTTATAAGCTTGCCTTGCCACCTAGCTTGTCAGCTGTGCATACAGTGTTTCATGTATCCATGCTCCGAAAATATCACGGCGATCCATCGCACGTGTTAGATTTCAGCACTGTCCAATTGGAAAAGGATCTATCTAATGAGGAGGAGCCGGTAGCTATTCTAGACCGGCAGGTTCGACAATTGAGGTCGAAGAGTTTTACTTCTGTGCGAGTTCAGTGGAGAGGTCAGCCTCCTAAGGCATCGACCTGGGAGTCCGAGTCTAACATGCGGAGCCGATATCCTCATATATTCCCTGACTCAGGTACTTCTTTCTTTTGTCCGTTCAAGGACGAACGGTTATTTTAGAGGTGGAGAATGTGACGACCCAAAGGGTCATCACTTGTTTTCTCAATCATTTCGAGCTTTTGAGTCCTTGAAAACCTCATTTATAGTTTCCTTGAAATCCGGGCACAAAGCCGAAAATATTTTATGTTGAAATATATGAATTATGGTCTTAGAAAATGGACCCGGACCTGTGGTTTGATGGTCTTAGAAAATCAGTAGAAAAATATGGAACTCGGGCGTATGCCCGGAATCGAAATCCGAGGTCTATAACCCCGGTAAAAGAATTTTTCTGTTAAATTATTTTCAGAAAATGTTTAAGGAAAATGAAACTGAAATGTGATTAAAAAGTTATGGTATCGGGCTCGTATTTTGGTTCCGATGCCCGGTACAAGTCATAAATATTGGTTAAGCGCTCCCTGTAAAGTTTGGTTAAAACGGACGTCGTTAGACGTGTTTCGGCCTTAAATTTGAAAATTTGAAAGTTATGAAATTTTGAAAGATTTCTTGAGTTTTAAGGCTCAATTCATTGATTTTGATGTTATTTTGGGGATTTGATCGCTCGAGCAAGTTAGTATGATGTTTTTAAATTAGTGTACATATTTGGTTTAGAACCCCGAGGACTCGGGTAAGTTTCGTATGGGTATCCAAGTGGTTTTGGACTTAGAGAAAACTGCAAAAATCTGCAGCAGGTGCACAGGGGTTTTCTTCTATGCGATCGAATAGGTATAGTTGCGATCGCATAGAGCAAAGTTTAAGGCTCCCGAAATCCTTCTATGCGATTGCATTAGCATGCCGCGATCGCATAGCTTGCCATTTTCCCTTTATGCGATTGCATACCTGTTCTCGCGATCGCATTTTGTAAAATTCAGCCCCCCTATTTTTTCTCTATGCGATCGCACAGCTAGGCCCGCGATCGCATAAGGTAGTTTGTCCCTTCTATGCGATTGCAGCTTCTTCCATGCGATCGCAGAGTACGATTTTATTTTGCTCTATGCGATCGCATCCCTCGCTCTGCGATCGCATAGAGCAAATTCCCCCAGTAATTTTTAAGTTCTGCAAAATAGAACAGACGGGATAAAATCCAATTTCCACCAAACTCTCTGTTCTCCAACAATAATAATTGGCGAGTCTTAGGCAATTTCCATCAAACTTTTTGGGTAAGTGATTCTTGACTCGTTTTCTTCATTTTCTATCAATATTATTCGAATTCCTAGGCCTAAACATGTGTAAATAGGTCGAAAAATTAGAGAATTGGGTAGAGTTAGGGTTTTCAAAGAATTTGCGATCTAGACCTCGTTTTGGGGCCGAACTTAAGAACAAATTACATATTTGAACTCATGGATGATTGGGTAATTTTTTTTTGGTTTGAACTTCGTGTTTTGACCACGTGGGTCCGGGGTCAATTTTTACTATTCCGGGCAGAATGTTGGAAAAATTATATTTAGCCATTTTAGCTAGTTTGTTAAGTAATATTGATGATACTGAATCAACTGTGTATAGATACGATTGAATTGGAGCCAAATTCGAAAGGAAAGGGCGTTGCTAAGGATTGAATTGATCGTAGAACTTCGAGGTAAGCGTTTGATCTATCCTAGCTTGAGGGAATATGAGTTGAGTTTATGTGCTAATTGTTATGTCTGGAGTCCGACATACAGGCATGGTGACGAGTATCTATACGTTGGGGTCGAGCATGATCGTGAGTCTTAAATGGATTAAATTCCTATTAATCTTATGTGATTATATGAAAGGAATTATAATTAGTTTCATACCGTAATATATATAAATTATAAATTAAAGATTATTGGTGTCACACTGGTAACATACATATATTGTTGATTAATTATTATTTATAAATTTTATACCGGTAATATAAATGTTATTGAATTACAGAATTATTGGTTTTACACCGGTAATATAAATGTTGTTGAAATTGAAGATTATTGGTTTAATACAAGTAATACATATATATATATATATATATATATATATATATATATATGTATATATATATATATATGTATATATTGTTGATCAGAGAATATTGGTTCAATGCCGGTAATATATTGTATTGATTATTGTTATTGGCCATAGTGCCGTTGATATATCGGAAGGGTCGAAGTGCACGTCGCACTACTAATAGATATTGATTGTTGGCATTGGCCATAGTTGTCGGTAGCCTATTATGTACTGTTATTGGATATAGATGCCGGTGACTTATCGGAAGGGTCGGGGTGCACGACACACTACTAACAGATAATGATTGTTGACATCGGCCACGATCGTTGGTAACATATTATGTATAGTTAAAATAAATAAATAAAAGATTGATAGTAAAATGGGAGCGAGTGGTGGTACCCCTGCAATTAGATGAGTAGAGTTTGAAAGTGAGTTAAACACCTTTGTTTTTGTTCCTATTATATATATTTTGATGTTACTCTAGAGCATATTTTCTCTCCGTAAATATTATATGTTTCCAACTATTTTGTTGTATATATATTTTTTACTGCACAGATTTATGTGGGTGTCTGGTCCTAGTCTTGTCACTACTTCGCCGGGATAGGCCAGACATTTACCACCACATAGGGTCGGTTGTGATGATGCTACATTCTGCGCTCTTTTTGCGCAGAATTATTGGTTTTACACCGGTAATATAAATGTTGTTGAAATTGAAGATTATTGGTTTAATACAAGTAATACATATATATATATATATATATATATATATATATATATATATATATATATATATATATACATATATATATATATATATACATATATATATATATATACATATATATATATATATATACATATATATATATATATATATCACTGCAGCGTGCATTCCGATCAGAGAATATTGGTTCAATGCCGGTAATATATTGTATTGATTATTGTTATTGGCCATAGTGCCGTTGATATATCGGAAGGGTCGAAGTGCACGTCGCACTACTAATAGATATTGATTGTTGGCATTGGCCATAGTTGTCGGTAGCCTATTATGTACTGTTATTGGATATAGATGCCGGTGACTTATCGGAAGGGTCGGGGTGCACGACACACTACTAACAGATAATGATTGTTGACATCGGCCACGATCGTTGGTAACATATTATGTATAGTTAAAATAAATAAATAAAAGATTGATAGTAAAATGGGAGCGAGTGGTGGTACCCCTGCAATTAGATGAGTAGAGTTTGAAAGTGAGTTAAACACCTTTGTTTTTGTTCCTATTATATATATTTTGATGTTACTCTAGAGCATATTTTCTCTCCGTAAATATTATATGTTTCCTACTATTTTGTTGTATATATATTTTTTACTGCACAGATTTATGTGGGTGTCTGGTCCTAGTCTTGTCACTACTTCGCCGGGATAGGCCAGACATTTACCACCACATAGGGTCGGTTGTGATGATGCTACATTCTGCGCTCTTTTTGCGCAGATATAGGTTACGGACAGCAGCATCGTTAGTAGTACGATTGTTGATATTCCGACCACCGAGACTTCGAGGTAGTCTTGAAGACGTCCACAGGACCCGTTGTCTCCTCTATCTTTATTTTTCAGTCTGTTATCTCATGTATTCGAGATGAACAGTTTATATTTTGTTTCAGATGGTTATGTGTATTATTCTTAGAAGTTCGTTAGTATTGTGACACCAGTTCTTGGGTAATGTATTTTGTTTGGATTTTTGTACATTGTATCTAGTAAAAGTTGTTAAGTGTTCCGCAAAATTATTATTTCGTTGTATTAATAGTATTAATTGTAAATGATTTTTATATGAAGGTTGTAATGAATGGAAATGTAAGTAAGAAGTTGGCTTGCCTAGTTTTCATTAGTAGGCGCCATCACGACTCCCGATGGAGGGGAATCCGGGTCGTGACACCAGCGATATAAAAAAAATACATCATCATGGCTAATTCTATTTTCCATTGATTTGAACTTCATTCCTTGAGATTTATGACCATTCGTTAAATGTGGTAGATGAAATAATAGGGTTAGGGACTTAGGGTAAAGGAAAGGGTATTATAGAATAATGGTAAAAAAAATTATAACCGAAGAGGACAAAATCGATAACTTGATAAGGAAAATTTTGAAATCTAAATCGATAAACCGATAACAAATAATCGATTCGATTTACCGATAAATCGATTCGAATGCACACTACTATATATATATATATATATATATATATATATATATATATATATATATATATATATATATATATATATATATATAACTTTTTCTTGAAAGTGTATTTTATGTGCGGAAGGAAAGAAATACGAATATTAGCTGAGAAGACTTTTTCCAGTTAAAATTTCAATACATCATTTTTTCTAGCGTGGGAAGGTTTTCCGATGATGAATTTTTTTCTCCAAATCTGAATGTATTTTTCTTTGCTGAAGAATAGATCTTTTTGAGAGTTTAATTTATGTGTGAAAAGAAAAAATAGAAGAAAAATGGTTAGATAAAGTCGCCGGTGAATGAATATCCGCCGGGATTAGAGAAGAAATGGAAAAAAAAGTAAAAACAAAGAAAAAGGAAAAGGAAAAGGAAACGAAAAAAAAAAGGTAAGAAAAAATAGTAAAAAGAATAAAAAATAATCTAAAAATTATTTTTTCTTGCTTCTCACTCTCCTTAGAAGAGTGAAATACACATACTCTATCATGTCAGTATTAAGGGTGCAAATAATTCTATTTAAAAAGAGTTTAGGGGGGTAATAGGATTCCCGCAAAGATAAAGTGTGTAGTTGGGAATTCGGGTTTAGGTCATGGGGGTACTTATGCATTTTTCCTATTTAAAACTTTATTACCATCCCCACTCTGGTTACAATTTAATTACATAGGAATATATAATTTACCAATTATATATATATTAGGAATTGAATAAGCAATCAATTATTTCCCACCCTTATTCTCTTTCCCTCATGCTCTCTCTCTCTCATTCCAATAATCATATAGAGCAAAGTGAAGAGAGCAACAATTCCATGCTTATTGAAATTTTAGTAATGTAGAGCTGAAGGTGTTGCATAATTGGTGTTCAAATTCCAGTATTGTTGCCCAATTAGTGTTCAATCACTAAATTATGAAGGTGTTTGACTCTCTGCCATTGACAACTATTAAAAGGTTTTGAAGTTTTGAATTCGAATTTAGATTTTCAAAAACTATTATTTATTTGAATTGAAGAGTATTGTTGCAAACAATTGAGAATATTGCTTGACATATAATATTACAAAATTGTAGTAATGTTGTAGTACAATTCTATTTAAACTGTATTCTATTGTAGTTATATATTTTCGTAATATTGCATGAAAGTTGAACAATAGTCGTATAATGTATGAATCATTGTATAAAATTCTTATTTAAGTTATCAATACAATCTTTTTACATAAAGTTATTGATAGGTATCAAAACTATATTAAGAGAGTAAGTTTTAACTGAAATTTTAGAGAGGAAGAAACACACACCATGGATAAAATATATACAAATCATAAATAAATAAATAAATAAATAAATAAATATATATATATATATATATATATATATATATATATATATATATATATATATATATATATATATATATATATATATATATATATATATATGAGAGAGAGAGAGAGAGAGAGAGAGAGAGAGAGATATTGTATAAAATTTGTACTAAACGTTAGGTATTTTTAGGGTGCATAATCAAACTCTTGGAAACGTGAGTCTCACATAACTGAACCTCACACAGTCTTAAGGCGTTTACCTGGCGTTTATTAGTCTCTCAAATGTTTACTTAGCTTCCTATATTGGGCATAAACTGCTTGAGAAATTAGGTACATTGTCCATGTTATATATTGCACGGACCCTTAAAGGTATGATTTGCAGACCCAACTTTAGCATTTTCTTCCTAATTTCCTTCAATATTTTATTTTTCCTTATTGCTAATATTTTTGAAAACTGAATATTATTTCACATAACATTATATCATATTGTAGCACTTTAAATGACGTGTGTCAAAAATACCCAAACTCATTTACTCCATTTTCACCATCACGTTTTCAAAAATTTCTTTCCCTCTCAAAGCCATAATTAAGCACTAGCATAATGAAGTTAGAGAAGGATGAACGTTTATAATGTAATATAATGTGACACTGAACTTTGAGCCATCCAAATTACCTTATCATTTAGGGGCAAAACAATATTTGCTCCAAAATTTTGACTCATAGAAACTAATCTTTTAAATTAACACTAAGCTAATTAAATCCTTTTTTGTAATAAAAGTAAGTCTAATATATTGATTCAAGAAACAGCCTTCACGTGACAGGATGGAGAATCGCCGCCGTCTTGTGCGCCTCGTGGAACTGAATGAACTCCATAGCCATGAATGCATGTGGGCAGAACATGCATGGAGAGAGCCGTGCGCCATTTTCGTAACAGTTAAGGATTTAGAACTATAATCTCTTACTCTGACACAAACTACCAACCATGAATATTGAAATCATTGTAACTACATTAATATAGACACCTCGTACAAGAATATATACGTATAAAAGTAGCGAGAGAGACGACTATGATGATGACAGTTCTTCACTAAGATGCTACGGAGAGCACATGTGGATGACTCCTTATATTCAATATTTAATTATGATAATTTCGAGTTCAATATCTCAAATCTCAACCCAAAAAAGTAGTATTCCATAGACTCTGATAAAATAATATCAACTCTATCGCTGCCAAGAGGAAGATCTAAGACCGATAATTTGGTTCCGAAGAGTAAGAAAATATAATTAGATAAAGATAATCTAAAAGGCTGAGTTCAAACATACAATGGTAAAAATTGACATTTAATTTCTTACGACATGCAAGAGGGCCGACCCAGTTCAATACCCACTTCGTGGGTGTCTGGGGAAGGGAATACTCTAGGCAGCCTTCCCCCTGCTTTGCAGAGAGGCTGATTCGAACCCGCGACCTGACACTCCACGGCAAGCAAGCTTACCGCTGAGCCAAGCCGGCCCTTCTTTCTTACGACATGCATGGAGTGCAAATAAGAGTTACAGTTGGAATATTTATTTACAACTATATAGTATTTTTTATCAGATCAACACCGGTGAGTATGGTGATGAAACTGCATCAAATTTGGAAACGTAACTTTGTTTCTATGATTAGCGTACTATATGAGTTCTTCGGGATGAACATCTTTATAGAGAGAACATCAACTCATCAAGGTCTAATTGGAAGAATGTTAGGAGTAGATGTTCTACCTGAAAGCCCATCAAAAAGCTCCATAAATCAAGTCTCTCCATGAAATAATATCATTGTTGTAGACTTCTTCAATCACTACCGATGCAAAGTGAAGTATTGCATGACCATATGCACCGAATTTTCCTTATCCTAATATGTTTGACACTACAAACAAATACAAATAGATTATCACAAAAATTAAATAGGACTAATTTGCTCTTCACATTAAAAAAAGGTCAGCTACGCAAATAAAGATCTTTTACATAATACCGATACGAAGCAAACATACAGTATAGCATTCCAATGTATACACTTCATCAATATCCGATGCCGAGAAGTTCAAGCTAAGGAGGACGCGAAGCAACCAACTCAGCATTAATCCCTGAAGCTGATTTGGAAAAGGAAAAGGAAACTTTGGCCCATGGCTTTTGAACGCAATATATAAGCCAAAAATGCCTCCTTTAGGTGAGGGAACACATGATATTTTTAAGGATATTCGACCTAGGGAGAGCAAGGAGCCGCTATAGAGGCCGAATTTCATCTTCTCTTCCATCAAACTTAGTAACTTCTATGTTTCTTTGTATGATTTGTTGGTTGGCTATCATATGTCTATTTGAAGATAGTTTTTCACGTTCTAGGTTTGTGGTTCTTTCATGTCTATTTTTATTCGATTTATTTAGGTTTTCTTGATTTATCATATTAGTTTATTTATTCAATCATACGCTTAATTATTTGATTGTTAGATCACCAATTAAATACTATCTACGGATCCAGAGTTGAACTCGAAAGTGAGAATTCTAGATTGCATATAGGATTGAGTAGAGCAAGTTCTTGAACCTGAGCTTCGGGGAATAGATTCGCGGTTAGGATAAACATATACTTGATTGCCTTGCGCTTGGTTGATTTACATGAACTACAAATGTGTTCTTGTTAGTTCTAATTCCATAGGCATATATGCATTAGATTAGTTTGAATAGGCAAGTAAGAACTCGACAAATTCTTATGAACAATATTAATACTGTCAACCAATAAAGTAGAAAAATTAGTTAATCAGTTTAATTAAAGAATACAATAGGAATATTAGACAGACCATAACCTTGGATCATTTTCATTACATTGATAACATAAAAATCTTCTCATTCAAAAATAAAAAGGTACCCAAGTTAGAGGCTCCATGTGATATCTTTAGGGAGATAATATTTGAAAAGACTCAAATTATAATTTCAAGGCACATTTCATGCCTTGAGATTCAGGATTATATATTCTTTATAGTTTATAGTTAGATTTCATACTTCACTAAAATATACCTAGTCGTATTCTTTCATCATTCAATGAATGTGTAAATAATTAAGTATTCTTGACTACTTATATACACATTACCTTGATGTAACATGGCAACTAATTCAGCCTGTTGGTTTTAATTTTTTACTCTTTGGTGCAATAAGCTTTCTAATTTTATCTTTTCAAGTCAGAAAAGAAAATCGCCCATAAGACAACAGGCTCAAACTTATTTTCCTTTCTTAACCATATTATATACTGGGGATTCAATATATTGTATGACACAATATTTATTTGGTAGAATCGTTTCCTGGCCACTTAAATTTATCGAATTTTTTAAAGTCGATACATAAATTTTATATTTTCCCATTTGAACACTCGAACTCATTTCCGTAACTAATAAGCACATCTGACAAGAGATTATGTGCGCGTGTATTACATATACACATACGTGTCCATCCAGTCAGCAAATGACCAATATATGTCTTACACGTCAAGGGCGTGAAAACCCTAACCCTGGTCCCCTCTTTCATTCCATAGACTGACCCCCACCCCTCCCTCATTTTAACCTCTCTCTAACGAATCCCTCCCCCCCCCCCCCCCATAGGCCGTCATATGTAAGGCCCTTCTCATCTTCGATGAACTCTCCATAAGTTCAGAAAATCTCTATCGAGAATGACACTGATCTGCTCATCGCTGAATTTGACCCTAGGATTTACAGCAACCATCAAAGCTGTTATTTCCTCACGGTTAAGACCCTCGTGGCATTTGCATCAAAACTTAGCTTCAACGCTACAATGACAAAATATACATAATTCTACCATTTTCACGATTTAAAAAATTGAAAAAATAAAATAAAAATGGAGCTGCAATTTTACAAGGAGGAGGAAAATAAGGAGCTTCAAATTTTCAAAAAATGGAGGAAGGATTTTAGAAGGAATAATAAGAAGACAATTAAATACAACCCATTTTGTACCGTTGGACGTTGGTAAGGGGCTTTCACGCTCCTGTGCGTCATGTTCCTCACACGGCCTGCTGATTAGGACCAACGGATGCCACATAAGCATGATCAATGGTCAAATGTGTTTATAAGTAACGGAAAAAATGAGTTTAAGTATTCAAATGAAAAAAAAAATATGTGTCTGTTTAAAAAATTTGACAAGTTTAAGTGGCCAAAAAGTCTTTACGCCTATTTATTTTGACCATGAACTTGCATATTAGGAGTAGTATGTATCTTGATTAGCTTTGATTTCTTTACCACTGATTAGCTAACGATGACAATGTCGCATTAAATATCTCAAATCTCAAAAATCTTTCATGATTAAAAAAAAAAGGTTAATTAGGAAGCAAATCAATTGTTTTTGTTAGGAACTCAACGGTTTTAAAAATATTTGAATATTCGATTATTCAAATATTTGGCTCTCCCAATTATTAGAATACTTGATTAAGAGGACCATCCTGGCTCTCTCAATCCCCTGTTTATGGTCTTCTTTTTTTATGAACAAATTGTGAGTGCTCAACAATTAAATGCCTAATGGGAATCTTGATATCATCAAGTATAGACAAATTCCCTCTAACTTTAAGATAGTGCTATTTGTATTTCATGGTCTTTTATAGTTTTGAATTTTTGAGAAAATAATCTTTTTAGATATAAAATACATATTTCTTGCGGGTAAAAGAAAATCTCCCAGGGTCATAAAACTAAAAATAAATTTGTAAAGTGCCAAAAGATAATTGACCAATACTATTATAAAGGATGAAGCCTAGATAATGCTATCAAGTTGAATCATTATTTATTTGGGAGATGCTAAACGACCACACTGGTGTGACCCAACTTTGGCCACACCAGTAAAAAGACATAAATGACCCTCTAATTAATTACCCTACATTTTTCCCTCCAAAACACAAAATTAAATTCAAAGTCTTGAAGTATGTGAAAATTAAATACTGGAAGATGAAGAGTCTTGTATATTATATTTGTATTTTTATTGTATTTATGTGTATTTTATGTTTATACAAACTATACAATTTAGTGTGTATATAATTTATTGTATTTTCTTCCTTTCTTAAAAACAAATATGGTATATGATTTATTATACTTCCTTCATATCAAACCAAGTTAAGTGGACACTTTACCTTATTTAAAAAATAGATTCAAACCAAGAAAATTCGGTGGTGCAAGAAAATATTAATTCATATCTACTTATTATTTATATTTCATAATTAAATTACTAATTATACTACAACAAATTTGATTATTGGTGATAAATTATTTTGTCACCTAAAATTTATATTTCGTCACAAAAGGTTTATTGTGACGATTTTCTTTTTGTCAAACTTTCGTTTCTAAAACATCGTCACTAATAGTTTGTAAAGATAACTTTGTATTTCGTCCCTAAATAAATTATATTAACTACAAATTCTTTTTTTGTCTCCAAATATGTGATATTTATGACGAACTTGTTTTTCATAAAAAGTGTAAAAATATTGTAGTTAAAAATATTGCATCGTTGCTAAAAAGGTCTTTAATAGTGACGAATCTAATTTGTCATTAATTATAATTTTAATTAGTGACAGTGTTGATTGTCCTTAAAATTATGCATAATTTATAGTTAAAGGAATGTGATTTTGTCACTAAATGGTTATGCTTTATTGTGTCTCGACAAATGATACTATTAGTGATAAGACTAATTTGTCACGATTTGTTGTCTTAATTAGTGAAAATTTTAATTGTCATCCAATATTAAGTTAATTTGTAGTTAAAATATATTTATATTATTATTATGAAGGCAATTTCTAGACAAACTATTTTGTCACTAAATGTTAGTATCAATTTTTGATGATGTAGATTAAAAAATATATTTTGTGACGAAAATACAATTGTCCTAAACAATATAAATATTTAAAGACAAAAAAAATTATGACAAATCGCATATATAGTTAATTCTCACAAAATTAAAAGAGAAACATAATATAAATATTTATACAAAATCAGATACTAATACATATGTAATTATTCTAAGAAAATGTATAAGTACAAACTCATTGGGCAAATAAAGTGAAATACCAAAAATATAAAAAAATTAATTGAAATGTGGGAACTATGGTAAACTAAAAAAGACAAACATGATGCTTCCTCATATGGGCGTCCCTTATCTATAAACTTCTCAGACACTTTTTACACCTTCATATACCTGTATATACAGGAAAAAAGAAGTTAATAAATACATTTTAATTTTATGATTTAAAAATATATCTTCAAACAGAAACTAACTTTAATTAGTGAAGCAATAATGCTAAAACGAGAAATAGATAGTAACTTCTATGCAAAATTATTAACTATATGATACTACACGGAAAAAAAATGAAGGATAAAAAAAAAAGATTAAAAATAAAAAATCTTCCATCAATAGAAATTTACCTCCTCGTCAAAATAATATCAAGAATTCCTTTTTAAGCCTTGAATCAAGGCCCCCAATTATAGCAAAAGATGATTTTCATAGAAAAAACTTGTGAAGTTACTCCTTGTGCTATTCAACACCCGCATAGAAAGTTAGAAACTACTCAGTTGCAATAATAAAAAGCAATTGAGAGAAAAAGAAGAAAAAGGAGAAAATATATGCACTGATTTCTCTTATCTATTGGAGTCTATGCAGTTCTATTAGAGTTGAATACCTCAAGTTTATCTTAGTGGAAGGTGGATCCTGGTTTACAGGGGGAATGGATGAGAGAGTAAATTTTACAAGAAAATATTGGAGAGGAAATGAAATAATTGAAAGTTAACTTTTATTATTTTATATTCCCTCCATAATTTTCGTATAAAATGCTCATACTTATGAGTTTCTTAAATATGTAGATTATATTCTAACTTTTGTCTTTTGGTATATGAATTATTTTAATATTTTTTAATTATTTTTATTCGGACAAAATGTGAGCACTTTGAAAACTATTATGTGTATGATTGATATTATGTATGTACTTGATCAAGCTTAAATATGCAAATAATTTTAGATATTAATTTTAAAGTCCCAAAAATTTATATACTCCCTTTAGTCCACTTTAACATAATTTTTTAGTTATTTTCACACATATTAATAAACTAGCTTTAGTGTATCTGTATTGCATATGTGCATCACATCAACTAATATAAAATGTATATAAGAATATATTGTTGAAAAATAGCAATTGACATTAAACTAATTATAATATCTGTTACACTTATTAAAGTCTAAAAGCATTTATGAAGTTCATAAAAGTTGGTCAAATAATAAAAACATAATTATAAAATAAAATTTGAAATTGGAGTACTAAAGTGTGATTTTATTTACTTAGTTGAAATAAGAAAATAATAATAAGTATTTAATTAATTTATACTCTTAAATATTGGGAATATAATTATATGACTATTTTATTTAGTGCGAAATTAATTTTAAAAGAGTAAAAAAAATGAACAATTTTTGGATAAATAATTTCGTGCTCTTAAATAATAATAAAATAAATACAAAGAGTTACACATTCAAAGTCCTACAAACTAGGAAGGATTATGGATTCTAATACAACTACAAGGATTCATGTTATTAACGAAGAAAGAACTCCCAAGTTAAAAGAAATAGTACACGTTCAGAATCCTGAAGGACTGTGGATTCATATTAGATACTTGTAGGATTCAACCACAACGTTATGTCTCTTTAAGAAACCAAAAAGAATGTTTTTCCAAATGTAAGAAATATAAGTTTTGTTACATAATTTATTCAAGCAAAAGGATTTATAAAAGGTAAAAGCTTAATGAATTTTAAAATCATAAATATTAAGAATCTTTAAATAGTTCAAATACGAAAAAATTTAATAAGTAAAATTTTAATTGATTTTAAGATCCTAAATATTAGGAAAGTAAAATTACGTTTTGATGTTAAGGTATAAATATTAGGAAAGTAATTAAATTACGATTTTGTCCATTGTAAAACTATTTCTAAAGGGTAGAAAAGATGAACAACATTTCGCTAAGAGGCTTTGTGATTTTAATACAGTACTAACTTTAGGATACGTGCGTTGTGCGTGTACCTTATATGTATGCGTATAACTTTTTAAAAATATAATAAATTATATTAAATAATACATTTGAGTTATCAAAATAAAATTTAAAATATAAGTGTAACGACACGATCGATCGTTTTGAGCTCTAGCGCGTCGTTTAGCCGTCTGAGGCCATGAGCAGCTTCATTTCAGATACTATGACTTGTATGCGTGGTTGAAATTGAATTTCGGGAAACTCAAAGTTGATTTGGAAAGAGAATTCACATTTCAAAAGCTTAAAGTTTAAGGAATCATCTAGGATTAATGTCAAATATGACTTGTGTGCAAAATTTGAGGTCAATCGGACGTGATTTGATAGGTTTAAGCATCGAAAGTAGCAATTGGAAGTTCTAAAGTTCATAAAGCATATATTGAAGGTTGATTCGTGATTTTAGCATTGTTTGATGTGATTTGAAGACTCGAGCAAGTCCGTAATGTGTTTTGGGATTGGTTGACATGTTTGGTTGAGGTCCCGGGGGCCTCGGATGGATTTCGGGTGATTAACGGATCGAAATTTGGAACTTAATATAGCGAAGGGTCTGGTTGATGGTATTATCGCTTCTGCGGTGGGTTAACCGCAGAAGCGACCCCGCATAAGTGGAAAATGGAACCACAGATAGTGGGTTAACCGCAAAAGCGACACCGCATAAGTGGAAAATGGAACCACGGCACTTAAAGATAGAATTCTTATATATATATATATATAAAGAGCAAAAAAATGAAATAGTGTAATTGAGTTTAATTATAACCGGAAATACAAATTTTTGTGTTATAATTTAGTTTAATTATAACCGGAAATACAAATTTTTGTGTTATAATTGAGTTATATTAGGAGTCTATTATGTTAATTGATACACTTTTCTTTTAATAATAGTATAATCCCCCTTTTTACGATATGAATACAATCGAATACAGTAATCTGTCCAGTTGTAAGCCCATGTTTCACGCCATAAATACATTTGAATACATTTGAATTTACTGGGCAGTCTTTAACTTCAAAAGAAACTTCCTATTAGAAGGAAATAGGTCTTTTTTTTTTAAACAATTGATAATAGATGTTAGAATAACTATCGATTCATCTAAATTTTAAATTATTAATGGTGATTATAATTTTATCTTGCATATATTATAGCAAAATATAATTAATTTTTCCAATACGAAAATATCTTTGAAGAAAAAATATAGCTATTGAATGGTATTTTATCGTTTGTTGACTCACGAATTTGTTAACTATAATTAGGGTAGTTTTAGAGGATTTTCATTGGATGGGAGGCCTTTAGATAATAAATATTTGTTGTCTCTATATAGTTTCGGGAAAAAGCAAAAGTTTATGATATTAAGTTTATAGTAACTGACCAAAACCAAAAGGAATATTAATCAAATAAGGAAAGACTTATAAATATAATTTTAATTGATTTTAAAATTCTAAATATTAGGAGAATAGTAAAATGACTAATTTGTCTAATATAAAATTTATTTTTAAGATTATTTTTGTAAACCGATATTGTATTCATGCTTTTATAATAATATAGATATAGATATAGATATATAAGATTAAAATTATTTTCTATCTTTTTCCCTACTCGAACAATATATTATTTTCTTTATCAATTTGTATAATATTTATATTATATCTTTACCTTTTTTATTCTTTAATACATTATACTAGACAAAATAATAATGTACTTATCTTCCTAATATTTAGCAATTCTGAATCAACTAAAATTTTATTTGTTATATCTTTCCTTATTTGCAATCTATAGAAAATAACTTTAAATTAATTAAAATTTACTATAACTATACTTTTTGTATTTAGGAAAAAAAAGGAATAGAATAGGTGGATTACTTCCATAAATTTACGCTATCAATTTTCCTTTCCACTAAGAGTATTTTAATTTGCTAACAATTCCCCATATATGTGAATAATCCAGCAATAAAGTAAATTAGTTATTTTTTTTGTAACCAAAAGAATACTATAACTTTTGAAAAGGAATCAAAAGACTATAGCTAATGGCTAGAGTATAGCTTTTGTGGGAAAATCAAGACTTGATTTTTTTTTTTGATTTGATAAGTTTAATCAAGAACTCCAATTCGAAATTGAATTTTGATGACCTACGAAAAAATATACGAAATACACACACAAATACTAAACATATACAAAATGCACAATTAAATATATGTATATTAATGAATTATCTTGAATTATATGAGTGTATACTACAAAAAAAAAGAATGAAAATACGTAAAAAACAAAAGAAAAGTTTTATGGAAAATAGGGTTTGAACCCTTGAGATCTTCCATGTATTGGGAAGACAAATATTTAATGATGGGAGAGAAATATTCAAAAAGGTTACTGAAAGGACATTATGGGTATAAAAATATGCATGAAACCCTAATTAGGGCGTGAAAGTACCTCAATAACCCCATTTGGGTCAATCTGGCCAAAATCAGTGTGGCCAAAAGGATTTTTCCTATTTATTTTCACTAGCTACATGCAATTTTCTTATAATATATGTTCACTATATGGTGATAATAATGGCGGTTCACTTTCCCAAATCTCGAAAGTCTTCCACGATTAACAAGTCTTACAGCATGGTGCATGGGCCACCAAGTGTAAATTACTACTAGTACAGTTTATTAAAAAGAACCCACCTTCACTTTCTCTCACTAAGTCTTCAAATTCTTGTTCATTCTTCTTTTTGGTAAAAAACATAAAGTATAGAACAAAGGGTGTGAAGCATAGATCATTGCTTTCTGCTCTGTCAAAGGTAATACAACTTTTTGAACAAACAACACTCTATATATTTTGCTATTTCTTTCTTTCTTCTTCCTATTTTGCTGGGTCATTCTGTTCTAACTTAACTTGCTGCAGGTCCATGATCATTGTTGCAGCTTCTTGATCACAATAATTATCCAGGTTTGCATTTCTTTAGTTTTAGTTCACAGCTTCTTTGTATTAGCTCATACTGAGTATTATGATTTTTCAATTGTGATTGAATCCTTATTGTCACAAAACATTCTGGTTTTCATGTAAATTTTTCCATCAAGATCCTATCTGAGAATGTTATTTTCATGTATGTTTAACATGGTTACATTAGAATAAGCTGATAAAGTCACAGTAGTTTTAAAAGATTCTTTCTTAGATCCAAGAGATAAATTCTAATGCTATATAATGCATTCTTTGGCAACTTATTCAGCTCTTTGTTGAAGAAAATTACGTCTTGCAGTAAAATGATTTCGTAAAACAATTATTACTATAATATTAAAGCAAAGCTTTAAAAGAAATAATGCAAAAGTTTGTATGAATGACTAATGCAGATCATCAGATGGTAACTTTTTTGTCTGAGGTAAAAATGATTCGATATCATTTAAACCTATGTATATGAATAATCATAATTTAAATCTGGGGAGAAGGATACATCTTTTTAGTATTTATTGCTATTTCGGTCACTGTCGTGCTATATTTTGTACACAATCAATTGAGTTGGTACCTCTCTCCCACTTGAATATGCATTTTTGGTTTACCATATGTATTGTTGTACATATCTTGTTAAATTATTGTGTTGGAGACAAAACTCGATGTAACAAATTAAGTAATATTTGAAGAATGTTAGTTATTCAGATTTATAAAAAAAAATTATCTTGATGGTTTTCAAGATTTTAGATATTTTAGCAACACAATTTAATTGTGAATATGAGCAATGCCGATTGCGGTTTCAAATATTTTACGTCTTATAGTTGTTGCCTTATTCTTAAGAAACTGCTACATTTTTTTTAATGGCTAGCACATATATAATAATTATTTTTGATAAAAAAAACTTAATAGTTACCTTATTTACTTCTCAATATCGATGCAATATATTCTTTTCACAAGTCGTTCCTAATGATGATTTTAGTTTAACATAAGAGTAAATATTAATGTATTTGTTATAAAATGTAACATAGTACACATATATTTGCATTGCGTGAACATACATAACACACAATTGTACAAATACATGAAGGTAATTTTATCTTTCTTTCGGTCAATCCAATAAGAAGAAGAAGTTCTAGAATTGAAGTTGTAAATTCAACAAAGAAAAATGGCAATATACTTATTTATTTCCCGAGATGAATTGACCGAATAATTAAGGAGAATGTCATGTTATTTTGTACAATCGGAAAAAGAACTATGAGAAAGCTAAAATGATAGATATTCTTTCTATGTCATTAACTAACTACCGGAGCAAACCGTTTAAATATGTATGATTATTGTTTTTAGGATTGATTTCAAGTTAAATTAGTTTTATTTTTGCATTTTTCTTTCTACTTTATGGTATCTAATTACCAAAAATCTCTCAATACTCTTTTATTTATTTTATTTTTCACATTATAGTTGTATTTCCTAATTTTAAATCATGAATTTTCAATATTTTTAGAAATTTACTTATGTATGCAAAAAAATTCATATTATCAATGCAATTTAACACGCTATTTTTATTATTCTAAGTAATTACTTATATTAATTTACGTTTACGTGATCTAATAATGTAAAGTTTTATACTAACAATTAAAAATTAAAAATTATATATATTACTAATTATAATCTCTTACATGTAATCCTTGAATTATATATAGTATAGTTATTTCAGAAAGTCGAATTATGTTTAATGGTAAAGAATTAAATATTCAAAAGCAACCACAAATAAAAATTCAAAAAGATTTGGTAAAATATATGATACTTTGTTCTTTTCTTTAAATAAATTGAAGAAAAAAGTTAAGAACTCACATGATGTTTTGTTGGTCCATGTGGAAGGGCCAAAGCAAAGATAATATCTTTTTTCTCTTCATCTACTGTGTGTTCCTATTTTCATACATATTTTTTTGATATCTTCATGATTTTACTCTCAAGATTTAAACTAACGGTTGAATCGATTTTGAAAAGGATATTCAGTTGCTTATTGAAAAGGCACAACTTCTTAGAAAAGACACTTGTAATTGAATCAGTTTTCTTTTCTTAATTATATACCGCCTCTTCACAAGTCTCGACTGCTACTAAATATTTAGAAATTTGAAGAAAAAAAAAATACTTTTTTTTACTAAAGGTTGTATTTTGTTTTCCATTAAAAGTAATTAATGAATAGAGTTCAAATTGGATATTTCGTTGCATACTTAAAGGACATAACCTTTTATAAAAGACACTTAAAATTAATTAGCTTTTATTCTAATATATACTCGCTCGTTTCAATTTATGTGAACTTATTTTCTTTTTGGTATGTGCAAAAAAATAATAACCTCTTTTCTTATTTGGAAACATTTTAAGAAGGATATTTTTATAATTTAACTTTTTAATTAAGGGCTTCCCACTTTTATAATAATATAGAATAGATATAGATAGATATAAATTGATTCACAGCGTAAAGTAGCATCACTTTCTGTACAGGAAAAATGAAACTAAAATATTATACCTAGTCCTGTTCCTAGTTCATGCACCAAACCAATGTAAAAGAAGAACTTATCCTCTCTTTTTTCCTCGAATAGAACTTAGTTCTAATCAAGCATTACATGCTGATACAGTAGGAAAAATATCATAATCATAGAATAAATATTTTATGTTAAGGTTTTAAATCTCATGTTTGGTCCTGGGAATGTGATTTGTTTTTAATCTCTTTACCTTCAGGGCTGTCTGCACCATTCTGAGGACAACTCCGCGAGAGAACAAATTAAATGTCTGAAATAGAGAGGAGATTTCTTGATACATTTTTGTATTGGGCAACTCAAAAAGGGAGGATTAAGGATGGGAAGTTGCGAGGACATGGAATGCAAGTCGGAGATAGTATTTCAGGTCCAAGGGCAGACTTATCTTGTGCTGAAGTCAAAGAAGGTTATGACTTTCTCCTTTCACTGGATCCAGGAAGGTGGCCTTTACCAAATTTATGCAGTCCATTGTTTCAGAAGTTCATTGACTACATCCTTCAGAATGTGAAGGATCTTTTCAAAAACAGGAAAGAGTTGAACAAGTTTGATTTTCTAAAGAAAGAGCTTCTAGTCCTTGAAGAAAATCTAAAGTATCTCAAAACCTTCCTCGGATTCATAAAAGATACAAGCATGGAACTAGAAGAATCCAGAATTCTCTTTAATCATACGGAGGTTGTCACTCGGAATACTGCTTACATCTGTTACCTATGTTATGTGGAAGAAATGGATGAAGACCTGGCATCTCGCTTGAGGCTTAAGATCTCAAACGTTTTGCAAGTGATCAAGCCCATTGAGCCCCAAGTCGCAAAAATTTACACAGGGGCTCTAAGATGTTTTGTTAAATCACAAACCCAGTGCAACCGGGATGTGATAAAGTTTGTTGATGATTCCCTTCATTTTTTCTTGAAGGACCATTCAGAGTTATTAAATAGTGAGGCATTTTCCTTGATGCTTCCTCCTATGAAGGACCAAGCCGAAAGCATTTTTCAAGCAACAAAGCAATTGCTAACTTTGCTTATTTATCCGCCTGAAGATCCATATGATGACCAGGGGAAATTGAGTGATATACTTACTTGCGTTGAAGGTCTTATTGCTGAGGTAGCATCTGTTGCTTACTCTTTCTCTGTTGACAAAGCAGCAGAAGTTAACTTGGGATTCTCTGACTTGTTGAAAAAGATTGAAGTTGTCATGAAAGACCTAAAAGACATGATTCTGAAAGCTCCCCTGTCATCAAAATGGAATTTCCCCAAGACAAATGGATTAGGCTTTATTGACTCCCTCTTACGCTATATTAAGGAGCTGCTGCAAGATGGAAAGTGTGATTCTGCTGTCAAGGATCTTATTACAGAAGCTCAGGAGGAATTATCACTCTTAAGATCCTTGTTGGAGAAATTTGTGAAGCAACGGCATGATTTTGAGGAGGTGAAGAAACATGATCTTTGGACAAAAGTGATATCTCTAGCATACCAGGCAGAAAGCATAATTGATTGCCTGGTTATGGGAGATTATCCTGTTTGGTATCAGCATTTGTTATGTAAGACCACAACAGAAATTAAGCTTGTCAATGATCAATTAGCAGAGTTCCATGTGCAAGAAGTTGAAGTCCTTATCGGACAAGAAGAACCAGATCTTGCCACACATGAAGTTGAGATAACTCCAGGAAATGATGAGGTAGTGGTTGGTTTTGATGAAGAGACAAAGGCACTTATAAAGCAGCTCGTTGGAGAACCAAAGGAATTAGATATTGTGTCTATTGTAGGAATGCCTGGTCTTGGAAAGACTACACTAGCAAAGAATGTTTATCATAATGAAACCATAAGGAAACATTTCGACGTCTATGCTATGTGTTGTCTTTCCCAAACATATGACAGGAGAAAGTTGTTGCTGGAAATTTTGAATCAAGTCCGAGGTCCCAGTCAACATAATGAGAAAGATCCAGCAGACGCTCTGCGAAGATTTTTACTGGGCAAGAAGTACATTGTCTACATTGATGACGTATGGAGCATTAATGCATGGGAAGACTTCCAGGGATGTTTTCCAGTTAATAAAAATGGAAGCAGGATTTTATTAACCAGCAGACTCAGTGATGTGGCTTCAGATATTAACCCTGCTAGACAACCTCTTCAACTTCGTTTTCTTTCTGCAGCGGAAAGTTGGGAGCTCTTGCAAATTAAGTTATTCAATAAACCAACTTGCCCATCAGAACTTTGTGAAGTAGGAGAAGAAATTGCAACAGAGTGTCAAGGACTACCTCTCCTGGTGATTTTGGTAGCTGGTGTTTTGTCAAAGAAAGAGAAAAACAAGGAAAGTTGGAGAAAAATTGCAGAAAGTATAAATTCAGATACTGATATTAGTGCCAAATGCCTAGATATAATAGAATTGAGCTACAGGCACTTGCCAGATCACCTCAAGCCCTGCCTTCTCTACTTTGCATCATTTCGTGAGGATGAGGAAATTCCTATCTCAAACTTGGCGTGGTTGTGGAATATCGAGGGATTTGCTGCAAACACAGAGGCAAAGAGTGTAGAGCTTGTAGCAGAAAGTTTACTGAATGATCTCATAGGTAGAAACTTGGTAATGGTTAACAAGAAAAGGTCCACCGGAGGAGTCAGATCATGTCACATCCATGATATGCTGCACGATTTTTGTGCAGCAAAAGCTAAGGAAGAGAAGTTTATGCAGATAACAAGTACTGAGAATAAAGATTTGACTAGTTCCTTTTATGAGCACAGGAGGCTGTGCATTCATCATAGCCTTTACTGGGCAGGGAGGATCGGAAACCTGCAAGTTCGTTCTGCATTCTTCAGACCCCCGAAATCTGGCTGCCAGGAATTTTTTGATCTTGAGAACTTTAAACTTCTAAGAGTTCTACTAATGGAATGTCCTGTGTCGGACAGTTCATTCCGGAGATCAAAAGATCTTATTCTTTTGAAGTACTTAGGAATCAAAGGCTATTTGGAATCTATGCCAGCATGGATATCAAATCTTTCAAACCTTGAGGTTTTGCTTGTCATAACTGTAGGCAGTGGTACAATATTGCCCATGGCCATTTGGAATATGCCAAGGTTAAAACATGTGCATGTACAGCCTGTTGCATCTTTTGATGGACGCATTCCTAGCAACTCCACAACATTATGTTGTTTAGAGACCTTGGCGACAGTGTCTCTCACTAATCAGCTAGCAAAAAACATGATAAAGAAGGCAACCAGACTGCGAAAGCTCAAGTGCCACTGTAAAGAGCCTTTGAAACTTATATTAGATGCTCTTCCACTTGAAACACTCAGTGTGAATGGTAAGATCTTGAAATTCAGCTTGCCCCGGACGCTGACAAAGCTAACTTTATCAGATGTTTCATTGCCACAAACTGAAATGTCTAATATCGGGAGATTACCAAATTTAGTGGTTCTCAAGTTGGAGCATAGAGCATTTCAGGAAGGAAAATGGGACATTAAAGATGAAGAGTTTCCGACCCTCAAGGTTCTTAAATTAAGGTCCCTCAAAATTACGGAATGGGCGGCCTCAGATGACTCCTTGCCAAACCTCGAACGGCTTCTGGTAGAAAGCTGCTTCCATCTCCGAGAAATCCCTTCTGCTATTGGAGAAATTTCAAGTATAAAGATGATTGAAGTGAAACGGTGTGGTGAGTCTCTTGAAAAATCAGTCAGGCAAATTCAGGAAGAGCAAAAGGAAGAATATGACAAGGAGATCAAGGTCATTATTTATCACTTAGATTCATCAGCCTGACGAGCAAATAAAAAGCTGCAACCCTGGTTTAACAGGTAAGTGACTCAAGCTTATTTGCATCATCTCCTGAGCTTGCACATTTAACCTCTTATATCTTAGTAAAACAAACCTGAGAAGTGTTTTTTTGCTTTGCAGAGGAGAAAGGTTGTGATTGAATGATAGAGGAGATATGGATCTTCAGCATAGTCATAGATGATTTTAAGGAACCAGTGATTCTCTTTTTTCCTTTGTTTTTTTTTTATGTACAATAACATATCCAGCTAGATGGAAGCTGGGAAAATTGAAGACATTTTATAATTTCTTTGGAAGGATCCATTGCATTGACATGTGAACATTATTTCTTTATATGGTATTTTACATGCTTGCACATTGATAGTTTGTGAAGAAGTTACCTTTGTCACAGGAAACATGAGATAACTTCAGTCCACTAGCTGTTTTATGTGGGAAATGGATATCAAAAACTGTAGTGAATGATAGAAAAAGTCATGGCATCATAGGTTAATAACAGCTAGCTCAAATAATCGCATATATACAACCACAAGGAAAATGGGACACTGAAGATGTTGTGTGAGGAGCAACTGCTGGTTCTGGTTTCAAGATTAGAAATCTAAGGTATAAATCCATGAGATGACATGTTAGTCAATACAGGAGATTGCAGATTTTGAGTTAGTGTTGGATATGTTGATCGCAAATTGCTAGCAAATTGCATCATACCCTTCACTACATCTTTTTTCTTGACTTTTTGTGAAAACATGTTAATTGTCAGCATGGAACTCGCTTCCTCCTGCATTATGCTCTTATACAACTATAAGAGTCGGAATGGCTGCCAACATTAGGTTTTAATATGCATTACAAGACCATGGGGAAGGTACAATTCTAGTACCTAGTTCAGACAGAAACTAAATACAAAAATAGTGACCTATTTCAAGAAAAATTCAGAAAGATAGGCCTACTTTAGATCTGTTTTACCGCAATGCTTTACAAGATCATCAAAGATGGAAAGACATGTAATTCTCTCTTCAGCTGTTTTATCCTGCCCTTCGAGCAGGGAAAAGAAAGAACTGCGAGAAATAAAATTGGAAAACAACCTAGGGGGGCTAAAATGACATTGATTCTTGTGACCTGAAATTCACCATCATTGGCATTAGAAATTAAGCAGCCTTGAATGTCATGATCAATGTCATCATTATGTCACCAACCTGATGAAAAATGTTTATGTGATTCGAAAACAATCTAAAGTGAAAGATTTTATAAAGACAACACTGTTTATGTATATATGAATTCCATTCTTTTACAGAATATACATGGGGGGACGAGTGGCTGCCTATACAGAAGCTTTGTAAATTTTACAATGGTAACGTATACTGACAGTTGTACTATAAGGAGCATTAAGCCACTTCAGAATTTGGATAATCTAAACAGCTCAGAACAGTTGTAGCAGCTCCATCTATTCACAGGTTGACTGAATGAGATGTAAGCACAATATCTGGAAAAATATCAGATTATTTGCGAAGATAACCAAGTCATGTTACCAAAACATAAGAAACAAAGCAACACAAAGAGAGCCATTTAATCTGTATGTGCATAACAAAACGAAATGATTAGATCAAAACTTCTACAAGAGTCAGTCCCACAACAAACATTTGTTTAATAGGTTGTCTCGCGCACCACAATGTCCGTGCTCCTATTTCTATATATGTTAAAGTAAAAATCAAATGGAACAGTTATTATTCAAATTTAATTTTACAGGGTTCAACATTTAGCTTGCAGGCTTTCATAGTTCAAGAAACCTATATCTTCACGAGAAAATTGAGCATCAAAGTGTTTAAACGACAGTGAGTTGCAAAAATCATAGTTTCATTGCACTGAAGAAAAATTAGCATCACCCTCAGGTGAAAGAACCGATTCCAGTTCCATATCCTGCAGAGGCAATAGCAATGACCATGCTAATGCCCAGGTGGCTTCTGGTAGTGTTCTCTGAAGATTCCTCAACAGATTAATCATTCGGTTTATTGTTTCTTTTGTAACAAGATCAATTCCAGCACATATGATTATAAAGAACATGACACTACTTTATTCCATTCTAGTGCAATTTAATTTATAGGACTGCTCCAGCAGCTATGAAAGAAATATTACTATGAACAGAAAGAAGAAAAGGTCTCAAACTATTTGATGCATGCGATGAAGTATATATGCAGTACAAACCTAAATATACACCTTAAACATCAGAATTCCAACTCAAGCATACATGACCTGAAGACTTAGGAATGCCTAAACAAATAAACAGTAGGGGATTTGAAGAAGCACAAACCTGGGCTGATGACGAGCCAATACTTCCCTGATGAAACTGGTATATCTTAGCAAGTGCAAAAACAGCACTATCATATGCAGGTTTATTCTCAGGTTCACGAGCACGTAAATGCATTATCACGTCATTGATCCTTGAAATAACCTCTGAATCATGTCATGGGAATAAGAAATTACAAAAATATCACTTTTCATCCAGTTCCTCACGATAACAAGGATCTAAATATCACACCCAATGGTAGAATAAGGATCTGAATATCACAGTCAAGGGTATCATACCTGTAACAGAAGTTTTGAAAACAGTACAACCATGTTCCGCATAAAGACAAATTCCATAAAGAGCATTCTGAACATGACATTAATGGTGTTTGGTTAAATCATACCATTGGCAACTTATATAAAAACCCATCATCAACTACTAGGATACCCAAACCTCTCTAACTAGTGGGTGTTCGTCACTTCTTGCATCCAAAAGCAAAGGAAGAAATACATCATAGTACCTAGTAGGGGTAGGAACTAATTTTTCAAAACTGTCATCTCAACCATGTAAGAAAAACTCATATAGACAAACCCACTTTAGAGCCGCTTCAGGGCATTCCTCTACAAGAGAAATAGTGATATAAACTGATATCCATCTCTCTTCAGCTGTCATATCTTTTCCCTTCACAGAAGCAAGAAATTTTGAAGGAGAAATAAAAAACCGTCAATTAAGATATACAAGTGAACAATAAACAACAGTGTTTGGATGACAGTGGTTGGCATGTCGTGAACTTACCCACATAGGAATTAGATATGATGACAGCTCGTCAAAGAAAGGCAAGAAAGCAGCCTTGAAGGTTTTGATCAATGTTTTTAATATTGGAACAATAGAATCAAAGTGAAAAGGCTTACATAAACACAACAGTGTGTCACTTATATCTGAACCTCATTCTTAAAGTAGGACTTACCTGGAACAGAATATCATCTTCTTGCTCTTCCACCCCCCCCCCCCCACCCCCCATCAATTCATCTTCCTCAGCATCAAAGTCTTCTGATTTTGCTCTCTCTTTGTTCCTTTTTTTATATGAACTTTCTCTAATGACATACTTTACCTCATCCACTATTCCACGAAGCTGACCTTCATTGAGTAGTGGTCGGCTGATCTGAAGGAAGAAATAAAAGGACATAACTGAAAATCCTATTTTGCCATATTTACTTTCTGCCACTATTCTTATTTCTCGTTTTGGATTTATTTACCGTGTGGGAATGGAAAGGCCAACAGTACTATGATCAAGTTGGAACACAAAAGTGTAAGAAAAATGAGTAGATAATATTGAATAAGAACAAGATGGAGAGAAGAACAACTTATCAAAAATACTGTGTCGTGGCAAGCCACTGCCTTGAAAGTGATTTTGGCCCGACTCGGTACATATTGTTAAGGCTGGTTGCTCCCCAAGGTTCCACAGCACCTCCAAACACGTGCATTCGTGGCTGGAAGTTTAGAATTTGCACAAAACAGTTGCCAGGGAAGAATAGAAGATGAAGGTATTTTATGTGTTGGATAATTCACAAAGAAGACTAGTAAGAAAGGAATGATTAGCTAGATGTATTCTTGATTAAGAATTGAGTGATTATGATGGCTAATTCATAACATATTTATAGGAAATTAAGGAGGTTGCATGCATGACAAGTGTCGAGAGACTTTTGACACTTGTCCCATTATGTTAGTCCACTTGGCTCCAATTTTGACAAGTACTGTATCTTGTCTTCCATGCATGAAGACATTTGGCTCCAGTATTGATAAGTGTATCTTGTCTTCCATGCATGAAGACATATGGTAGATTTGCATAGCTGTTTCCCCAAGTCATTCAACACTTGGCTTTAAGGCTTCATGCAAGAGGCCACTTGAAAAATAAATAAACAACTCATGGCTATTGGTTGTAAATAAAATTTTAAAAAGAAAATTTGGACTTTGTATTATGAATAATCCCAACAATCCTCCAATAATGCAAAGACAAAAATAGAACTATTCTAGGCAAAAGAAGGAACATGTACTTAAGTGTCAATATCTTTTGATTTGAATTGACACGTAGTGAAATGAGGCAACAACTAACATCCACAAAGTGAAGTACTCTTGAACTGAATGGACATTAATTGAGACCCCCACAACACATACTATATCCTTAATTTTGTGCAAACTCTGTGATACTAACAAAGTGCTTTTATGGTCATGCACATACCTTGGGTCTCATGAATGCTCTAGAAAGACATCCCAAGTCTTTCATAAAAGGCGACCACACCTTTACACTCACATAGGTGATTCCATCAAATGTTTCTACACATAGACTACCTCAAGGCTATGAAATTATTAAGAGCACAATAATCTCAACCTTATAAAGCACTACCACACGCAATAGGGATAGGAAATATATTGCATATTGAGGTCTCATATGGCTTTGTTTGACCACAAACGGGTATCCACCATACTTCCTCAATTCATGGGCTTTAACCCCATCCCCCTCGATGTTTCAAGGATAACTCTCCTTGCGAAACCCTTGGTTAAAGGATCCGCCAAATTTTTTTTTGGATCTTACATATTCCAAGGAAATAACACCACGTTTCAACAACTGCTTTACCGCACCATGCCTATGTGGATATGTCTTCTTTTTCCATTGTGCACACTATTTCTAGCAATTCCAATTGCTGCATGTGAGTCACAACGTGGAGAAACTAGTGAAGCTTGTCTCCCCCACAAAGGTACGTATGCCAACAAGTTTCTCAACCATTTGGCTTCTTGCCATGCCAACTCAAGAGCAATAAATTCAGACTCCATAGTAGATCGTGCTATACAAGTCTGTTTTGAAAACTTCCATGAAATAGCACCTGCACCCAAAGTGAACACATAGCCACTAGTGGAGCTAACTTCATGCAAATTCAACATAATTTTTGTATTTTTACTGATTTAAACAAATAAACACGCACACACAAAATGCAAATAATAAAATAAAAAATAATGCAAAATTCTTCTGACGGGACTGGGCTGTGCGAAGTCTCTCCTGAATCACCTTCACCTTGTCCAATGCATCCTGGACTAACTCTGTCCCTAACAACCTAGCCTCGCCGGGATTAAACAACCAACTGGAGATCTACACCATCTCCCATATAAGGCCTCATACGGCGCCATCTGAATGCTGGATTGGTAGCTATTGTTTTAAGCAAACTCTGCAAGAGGCAAGTAATCGGCCCAAGAACCACCAAAGTTAATAACACAAGCATGCGACATGCCCTCCAATATTTGAATGGTACGCTCGGACTGTCCGTCCGTCTGAGGATGAAATGCAGTACCCAACTGAACCTGTGAACCGAACTATCGCTGGAATGTCCTCCAGAACTGCGAAGTAAACTGAGTACCTCTGTCTAATATAATAGACACTAGAACCCTATGCAATCTCACAATCTCACGGTGTAACGACCCGGCCCGTCGTTACGGGAATTTCCACCCCGTTATGTTGCATTTACATATCTTATACTTCTATATCAGTGTTAGAACCTATCGGGTGGGTTAGGAGTGAATTGAATTAAAAATGAAGCAAATAGCATGTTTGAAGGAAGTTTGAATATGGAAAGTTAACCTAGAGTTGACTATCGAGTTAGAGTGCTCGGAATCGGATTCTGATGATTCGACTAGTTTCGAGGGATCATTTATGACTTAGGAGAGCAATCGGAATTGAATTTAGAGATCCGGTGTAGAAATAGGCTTGAATTGGCTAAGTTCGAATTTTGGCGAAATCCGATCGATATGTGAGATTTTGATCCGCGAGTCGGAATGGAATTCCGACAGTTGCAGTAGTTCCGTTAGGTGATTTTGGATATGCCTGCAAATTTTCAGGTCATTCGGACATTGTTTGGTCGGGTTTTTGACCGAATGTGAATTTTTTGAAGTTAAAGTTAAACTTAAGCTTAAATTTGTTGAAAACGGACGATTTTGATGTTAACGATAGAGTTTTGATGATTGGAACAAGTTCGAATAAGGTTATAGGGCGTGTTGGTTCTTTTGGTTGAGGTCCCGGGGCCTCGGGTGAGTTTCGGGGTGATTTCGGACCATTTCTAGGCCATTTTATGTCTGTAGCAGTGTTCTACGCGATCGCGGACAATGGGACGCGATCGCGGTGAGTAAAATGTGCGAAAATTATTAATGAATCGCGATCGCGTGAAATGCTCCGCGATCGCGAAGAAGGAAAATTTCTGTGCATTGATCCTACTTCGGAAGCTCATATCTTTTTATATACAAGGAATTTTAAGGTGATTCAAAAACGAAAGTTGTAGCTTATCGTGTCTAGTTTTCCGAAATATAAAGAAATCATGATTTGGACATCTGTGTAAAGAGTTATGGACGTTACACTATAGGGTATCCGAGAAGGATCTCTAATACACATGTATAACTTGGGAAGCTTATATATAGAAATATATAAGAATTCAGGAAATAACCATCAAATGAAAGTTATAGCCCTATGTGTCTAGTTTCCAGAACATCAAACCATTCATCATTTGGAGTTGTGTGCAAACAGTTATGACCATTATACTGAAGCCTGTCCGGAGGAACCAGAGTTTGTTCACCGCGATCGCGAATCCTTTCCCGCGATCGCGAAGGGTAAATTTTGGGCCAAATTTTGTTCTCCGCGATCGCAGAGCCATTCCCGCGATCGCGATGAGTAATATGCCTGAGCAGAATGTATTTAAAACATTCCAGTCGCGAAATCAACCTATTATTTCACCATTTTTGGTCATTCTTGAGAGCTTTTGGACGGGTATTGAAGGGATTTCGATGGGGAATCATTGGAGGTAAGTTTTATGAGTTAAATACATGATTTTATCAAAGAAGCTTCCATTAATTCTCTGAATTTGGGTAAGAAATCAAGAAAATTAGGGCTTTGAGCAAAAATCTTAAAATGGGGATTTGAAGGACCATTTGTAGTCCGAATTGGGAGTTCTTGGTATGTACGGACTCGTGGAGAGATGAGGATTCCGAAAATGTGAGTTTCATAATTTTTCGAGATGTGGGCCCGAGGCTCGGGTTTTGCAAATTTCGTGATTTTTGATATTTTTCGAGTTCTTTCGATTGGGTTATGTTCCATTAGCCTATTTTGATATATTTGTACTTATTTTGGCTAGTTTTGACGTGCGTGGATGCCGGTTCGAGGAGCTAAGGCGTCACGGGCATGAGTTTTCGTCGGTTCGAGGTGGGTAATTCTTGTAAATGATGTCCTGAGGGTTAGTAAACCCCGGACTTGCACATCTTAGTGCTGTGTTGAGGTGACTTGCACGCCGGATAACGGGCGTGGGGTAGAGCACCATTGGGGATTGTGACTTGGTCCGTCCCGCGTAATAAATAATAACTCCTAATTGTTGAAGTGAATTGGACTAATTATCATGTTTGGACTTCGTGCCAATTATTTGAGTCCTTCAGGGATTGGTATCACTGTTTTGATAACACTGTGCATATTTTATTCTAATTTAAGGTTTTAAATGGTATTTTTGCTATTCAGCATTCTTATAAGGTTATGAAAAACTTGAACAAGGTCTTAATAATATTTTAGTTGTGAGCTAATATGATATTGTTGCCCGTAGGGCTTTCTTGATTATTTGTTAGACTGATTGGGGCCGAGGGCCATATGTTAGGGCATGACATTCATATGAGCATATGCATACACATGCATGGATCGGACCGCACGCCGCAGTGGTATATGGATCGGGCTGCGCGCCGCAGCAGGTGTGATATTAATATTGTGCTTGGGCTATAGAAGCCCCTCCGGAGTCTGGACACCCCCAGTGAGCACGGGTACCCAAAAGGATCGGGCTACACGCCATAGCGGTCATATGCGTTGCATGGCATACATACATTGGTTTACGTGTACTACGTGGCATAACATTTTAGCACTCATACTTTACTGGCACATGTGCATTTGTTGCTTTATTGACCAGATCTCCTGGTATAAATTGTTAAGGAGTGCTGAGCCCGAGAGGCTGATTTGAGTGCTGACTTGCACTGCTTGAGATTCTCCCCGGTATTGGTATGTTATAATGAAAGAAAGTAGCTAAAAATTGAGATTTCTAAATAATCTACTCACATATGCTGAAAAGGAATAAAATGATAGTGTTTTGAAGTTTTATGATAGTTCTGTATTGTGTAGCAAGAGATAGTGCCTTGCGTGGTTTTCTTCCATTCAGCATTATTTACTTTTATTACCGCTGAGTTGGAAGTACTCACACCCGACTCCCTGCACCTTGTGTGCAGATCCAGGTACATTACAGCAGAGCCGATTCCATTGCGGCTCGGGAGTGCTTTTGGACAGTCGAGGTAGCTGCCAGCGTTCGCAGGACCTGATTCTCCAGTTTGTCTATATTTTGTTCTGATCCTCCCACACTTGTGCACAGTTATATTCTCTATTTACACTTGTATATTCCGTAGAGGCTCATGACTCTTGACCCTTCGGTCTATGGGAGTTGGCACGTGTTGGGACTTGGTTCCCTATTTTTAATATGTATCTATCACTGTTGAATTATTTCCGTATGCTCAAATTGGATAAAGTAAGCTTATGGCTCCGTGATTGTTGTTAATTGGTCAGGCTGGCCTAGCAGTGTGTTGGGCGCCATCACGACCGGATTTGGGGTCGTGACAAGTTGGTATCAGAGCCTAGGTTTACTAGGCCTCATGAGTCTTGAGCCGGTTAGTAGAGTCTTGTGGATCGGTACGGGGACGCCTGTACTTATCCTCAGGAGGCTGCGAACCTTTAGGAAACACATCACATTTCTTGGAATTCTTATCGTGCGTACTTGATTCGGCTTGAGATATGCTTTTGAAATTCCTTCCGCACGTCTGTGTATGCATCGAGCGCTCAGTAATATAAGTGCCTTATGTGTAGTGGAATGAGTTCAAGCTCAGGAAGACTAAAATAATTATGCTATGTGTATCCTGGTGGAAGGTATTGTGCTGTAATGCTAAATTGAGGCGAGATAGGTGGATTGGTTCTCATGTGTAATTGAAAGGTAATTGATATGTGTTATGATTCGAGCAGGTACAACGCATGTTCATGTACCAATATGATAATATGATTTGAGTAGTATTGAGACTAATGTTGTCGATATGCATTGTGATGTCTCGTCGAGTTGTGAATGTATTACTAGGATGGTTTTGGTGATTCTCTGGCAGGTGGATAGGCCAATTTACAAAGGGAACTCTGCCGAAATTTTTGGAAAATTTGGGACTTAGAAAAGATTTTATCACCTAAAGAGGGGCGTAACTGTTGTGTGTGAATGAATGCAAGAATTGCAAAAGAGTTAATATTTTCGATGATTCAAATCTTCGCCGAAGCTTGTAAATGACTTGAGTTTAATCTAACTAGAACCTTGTGGCATCATTTGAGTAAGAATGCTATGAGTGGCTAAAAGTGCTTTGATGTATGGCTCCGAGATAAGTTGGGGAGGTTGTTATTGATTAACTGATTGCACTGTTGTGTGCTGTGTTGGCTCTGTCTCTAAGTATGTTGGGAAAATTCTGATAAAGCTTATGGTGCATCGTAGATGTGAAGAAATACTAGGATGTTTTGAACTGATATTGGTAAAGAATGTTCGGTGTATAGAAAGTTAAGATAGCTAATTGTGTTTGTATGTAATCATGTTCTGCGGTGTCAGGGTTCTAGCAAGGCACGAGTGGATTTGTTCAATAAGACAGTTGAACTACAGTTGAGTAAGGTTGAATGACACCCGAGAATTGTTGTACGGTGTTCAAGATTTTGCTTGTAACAGTCAGGTGTCTTAAGATTGTGCATGTGGCTAAAGACGGTGGTTTCGTTATAAAAGGTCTTGACTTGTGTTATATTATGTGAATGATGGGATTCTATGTAATCCGTATTGGAAAGTAATGATAACAATTTAAAAATCGCGGGAAGTTCATCAAAATAAAGTGTGGTGGAATGTGGTACTTCTGGGAACACCGAGAGAGTATTCGGTGGCCTATGGGTCTTAGACCGTGTGGTCTTGTGTACGAGTCTTGTGTGGTAAAAAGGGTTGAGGCATTGTCGTGCTACAGTAAAGACTGATATGAAATTAGAGATGAATCAGAAAGGAAACTGGGTAAATGGAACAACTTGTTAATAAACCAGAATGGTATAAAAAGGAATACGATTGATTCCTGGTATGTGGTTGAAGTAATGAGTCTTGCGGACATTGCAGCAAAGCTCTTGAGTGCTGGCAGTTGTGTAACTTGATATGGGTATAAGGACTCAATCCTGATAGTTAAACTTATGCAACGAATGGGAATGAAGAGTTTGTGATGTGTTTTATCATGGTTTGAAAATGAGTATACTCCTGTCGGTATGCGAAGCGTGGAATGTGTAATGAGTTTTCTTCTATATGGGACCACGAAAGTCCTTAACTAGTGGAGTGCGCCGATGTTGAGGTGGAGGAAAGGGATATGAATTTCTATGTTGTCTTAGTGTAATATGGTATACACGATGTGTTATAGAAAGTTGGTAATGGTATATTCTAGGTTTTGAGATCAGTTCATAATATATGAGAAGTCAATAAAATTATTGAGCCGCGCGGATAGCTGCAGGTGAATTAAGAATCGATCTTTCTGATGATTTAAGAAAATGGTACTGCTATTCTATTAACTTGGCAGGGAATATGATCCAAAAAGGACAAGGTAATGTAAACTAATAACATCTAATGGCATGGTGGTATTCTCTTGTTGGATCGACTATAATAATTGAGTCGTTGATGGCATAGTAAAATTTCTGAATGGCTGTCGTAGTATGAGTGGACGCTTGATGTGCGTTATGTATATGCACAGTGGAGTACGGGACCAGGTATAGCAATTCATGTGTTATATATGTGTTGGAGACTAGAAGTTCTCGTAATCCACCTTTGCAGTGGTTGTATATCGCGTGTATCGGCACCGTTTTGTGATTATTGGAAATCGGAAGCCCAAGTGGCTCTCTCTTAGCTTGATATGATGAATTTGGGTTATGATACCTTATTTCAGACTGGTTGACATAAGTCAGGTCGTCTAGACTAATGTGATATGGACTATATCGAAAAATGGCACAAATTGCGTAGCAGAGAGCATCAGAGTATGCTCCAACAGAGTAGTTGTACCCAGGACCAGCGGACGGCTGGTAGGCATTGCATTGTTAGTTAGAGCTTAGTGGCTTGAGGTGCTTCATGAGTAATAATGTTGGGATAGAATCACGAATCGTGGCAAGGCCACGTGACGTTATGACCTATCGAGAAGGATTCAGGTACTCTATTTCTATGATACGAGACGCGATCTCAGATCTATGTTATGATGGCACAGAGGAATTAAATTGCAGCTCTTTTGCTGGAGACAGTTATCATGATTTGAGCTGTCATGATTCGAGTGTGTTCAGGCGTTTCTATTGGAGCCTATGTTGTGCTCGTCGCGGCTTAGGCCGGTGTGGAGGTGTCTTATCACCAGTGCGGTGTGTTATAATCGAAATGACCGTTGGAGTCATTAATGAATATGAGCATATTAGATCTTAGCTTGTTAGAAAGGTAAAAATCAAGGTTTGGCTCCGAAACCTATTGTAGTATCAGTTTTAAGAGGGAAATAGATTCACGAATGGTTAACCTGAGAGATGGGTTCGGTATATCGCGTGCTTCAGCTGCCGTGGGCAGGATATGGAGGTGTTGGAATAAGACTCTATCTAATGAAAGAGGTTTTCAGCTAGTATTTGATTATTGTGTCCAATTGTTGTGATTAGAGACTATCGTCTCGAGTGATTTGGGTTGTCGATACATCATATGATCTCACCCGGAGTAGTGAATATGGGTTATTGCATTGGATTCGAGTGTATCCTGAGTATAGGCATGGGATTTGCATTTGGCATATGATTTCAGAAAGTACAATGTGATTTATGGTTCAGATGGTCTGTGAAATTTTGACTATATGGTGCTTTTGGACTTGGGTGAGATAGGGTGACGTATGGTCGCCCGAATATATGCTTGGTAAGGTCATTCAGCTATTGGGTTGCTTCTAGTACAATTCTGAGTCCGCTCGAGGACGAGCGTTTGTTTAAGTTGGGGAGAATGTAACGACCCGGCCCGTCGTTACGGGAATTTCCACCCCGTTATGTTGCATTTACATATCTTATACTTCTATATCAGTGTTAGAACCTATCGGGTGGGTTAGGAGTGAATTGAATTAAAAATGAAGCAAATAGCATGTTTGAAGGAAGTTTGAATATGGAAAGTTAACCTAGAGTTGACTATCGAGTTAGAGTGCTCGGAATCGGATTCTGATGATTCGACTAGTTTCGAGGGATCATTTATGACTTAGGAGAGCAATCGGAATTGAATTTAGAGATCCGGTGTAGAAATAGGCTTGAATTGGCTAAGTTCGAATTTTGGCGAAATCCGATCGATATGTGAGATTTTGATCCGCGAGTCGGAATGGAATTCCGACAGTTGCAGTAGTTCCGTTAGGTGATTTTGGATATGCCTGCAAATTTTCAGGTCATTCGGACATTGTTTGGTCGGGTTTTTGACCGAATGTGAATTTTTTGAAGTTAAAGTTAAACTTAAGCTTAAATTTGTTGAAAACGGACGATTTTGATGTTAACGATAGAGTTTTGATGATTGGAACAAGTTCGAATAAGGTTATAGGGCGTGTTGGTTCTTTTGGTTGAGGTCCCGGGGCCTCGGGTGAGTTTCGGGGTGATTTCGGACCATTTCTAGGCCATTTTTAACTGCTGGTTTATGTCTGTAGCAGTGTTCTACGCGATCGCGGACAATGGGACGCGATCGCGGTGAGTAAAATGTGCGAAAATTATTAATGAATCGCGATCGCGTGAAATGCTCCGCGATCGCGAAGAAGGAAAATTTCTGTGCATTGATCCTACTTCGGAAGCTCATATCTTTTTATATACAAGGAATTTTAAGGTGTTTCAAAAACGAAAGTTGTAGCGTATCGTGTCTAGTTTTCCGAAAGATAAAGAAATCATGATTTGGACATCTGTGTAAAGAGTTATAGACGTTACACTATAGGGTATCCGAGAAGGATCTCTAATACACATGTATAACTTGGGAAGCTTATATCTAGAAATATATAAGAATTCAGGAAATGACCATCAAATGAAAGTTATAGCCCTATGTGTCTAGTTTCCAGAACATCAAACCATTCATCATTTGGAGTTGTGTGCAAACAGTTATGACCATTATACTGAAGCCTGTCCGGAGGAACCGGAGTTTGTTCACCGCGATCGCGAAGCCTTTCCCGCGATCGCGAAGGGTAAATTTTGGGCCAAATTTTGTTCTCCGCGATCGCAGAGCCATTCCCGCGATCGCGATGAGTAATATGCCCGGGCAGAATGTTTTTAAAACATTCCAGGTCGCGAAATCAACCTATTATTTCACCATTTTTGGTCATTCTTGAGAGCTTTTGGACGGGTATTGAAGGGATTTCGATGGGGAATCATTGGAGGTAAGTTTTATGAGTTAAATACATGATTTTATCAAAGAATCTTCCATTAATTCTCTGAATTTGGGTAAGAAATCAAGAAAATTAGGGCTTTGAGCAAAAATCTTAAAATGGGGATTTGAAGGACCATTTGTAGTCCGAATTGGGAGTTCTTGGTATGTACGGACTCGTGGAGAGATGAGGATTCCGAAAATGTGAGTTTCATAATTTTTCGAGATGTGGGCCCGAGGCTCGGGTTTTGCAAATTTCGTGATTTTTGATATTTTTCGAGTTCTTTCGATTGAGTTATGTTCCATTAGCCTATTTTGATATATTTGTACTTATTTTGGCTAGTTTTGACGTGCGTGGATGCCGGTTCGAGGAGCTAAGGCGTCGCGGGCATGAGTTTTCGTCGGTTCGAGGTGGGTAATTCTTGTAAATGATGTCCTGAGGGTTAGTAAACCCCGGACTTGCACATCTTAGTGTTGTGTTGAGGTGACTTGCACGCCGGATAACGGGCGTGGGGTAGAGCACCATTGGGGATTGTGACTTGGTCCGTCCCGCGTAATAAATAATAACTCCTAATTGTTGAAGTGAATTGGACTAATTATCATGTTTGGACTTCGTGCCAATTATTTGAGTCCTTCGGGGATTGGTATCACTGTTTTGATAACACTGTGCATATTTTATTCTAATTTAAGGTTTTAAATGGTATTTTTGCTATTTAGCATTTTTATAAGGTTATGAAAAACTTGAACAAGGTCTTAATAATATTTTAGCTGTGAGCTAATGTGATATTGTTGCGCGTAGGGCTTTTCTTGATTATTTGTTAGACTGATTGGGGCCGAGGGCCATATGTTAGAACATGACATTTTATGTGAGCATATGCATACACATGCATGGATCGGACTGCACGCCGCAGTGGTATATGGATCGGGCTGCGCGCCGCGGCAGGTGTGATATTAATATTGTGCTTGGGCTGTAGGAGCCCCTCCGGAGTCTGGCACCCCCGGTGAGCACGGGTACCCAAAAGGATCGGGCTACACGCCGTAGCGGTCATATGCGTTGCATGGCATACATACATTGGTTTACGTGTACTACGTGGCATAACATTTTAGCACTCATACTTTACTCGGCACATGTGCATTTGTTGCTTTATTGACCGGATCTCCTGGTATAAATTGTTAAGGAGTGCTGAGCCCGAGAGGTTGATTTGAGTGCTGACTTGCACTGCTTGAGATTCTCCAGGTATTGGTATGTTATAATGAAAGAAAGTAGCTAAAAATTGAGATTTCTAAATAATCTACTCACATATGCTTGAAAAGGAATAAAATGATAGTGTTTTGAAGTTTTATGATAGTTCCGTATTGTGTAGCAAGAGATAGTGCCTTGCGTGGTTTTCTTCCATTCAGCATTATTTACTTTTATTACCGCTGAGTTGGAAGTACTCACACCCGACTCCCTGCACCTTGTGTGCGGATCCAAGTACATTACAGCAGAGCTGATTCCATTGCGGCTCGGGAGTGCTTTTGGACGGTCGAGGTAGGCCGCCGGCGTTCGCAGGACCCGATTCTCCAATCTGTCTATATTTTGTTCCGATCCTCCCACACTTGTGCACGGTTATATTCTCTATTTACACTTGTATATTCCGTAGAGGCTCATGACTCTCGACCGCTTCGGTCTATGGGAGTTGGCACGTGTTGGGACTTGGTTCCCTGTTTTTAATATGTATCTATCATCTGTTGAATTATTTCCGTATGCTTAAATTGGATAAAGTAAGCTTATGGCTCCGTGATTGTTGTTAATTGGTCAGGCTGGCCTAGCAGTGTGCTGGGCGCCATCACGACCGGATTTGGGGTCGTGACACACGGATGAATATCTCTACTAACCGCTTCGAGGAATACGTAGTACACACAGGTATGAAGTGTGCAGACTTGGTCAACATATCCACAATCACCCAAATTGAATCAAACTTCCTCGCTGTCCGAGGGAGACTACTAACAAAGTCCATAGTAATCCTCTCCCATTTCCACTCGGGAATATCAATACGCTGTAACACGCCACCGGGCTTCTGATGCTCATACTTGACCCTGACAATTGAGGCACCGAGCTACATGACTCACAATATCCTTATTCATCCTTCTCCACCAATAATGCTATCTCAAATCCTGATACATCTTCGCGGCACCTGGATAGATAAAGTACCGTGAGCTATATGCCTCCTCCAATATCAACTCCTGAAGGCCATTTACATTGGGCACGCAAATCCGGCCCTGCATCCTTAACACACCATCACTATCAATAGTAACATCCCTGGCGGCATCATGCGGAACTTTGTGTTTAAGGACAAGCAAGTGTGGATTATCATACTGGCGCTCACGAATGCGATCATATAAAAAAGATCGAGAAACAACGCAAGCCAACACCCTGTTGGGCTCTGAAATATCCAACCTCACTAGCCGATTGGCCATTGCCTGAACATAATATGCAAAGGTTATCTCCCCAACTGGAATATACGCCAAGCTGCCCATACTAACCGCCTTTCGGCTCAAAGTATTGGCCACTACATTGGCCTTCCCGGGATGATATAAAATGGTGATGTCATAATCCTTGAGCAACTCAAGCCACCTCTGCTGCCTCAAATTGAGATCCTTCTATTTGAACAAGAGTTATAGACTGCGATGATCAGTATACACCTCACAGGACACGCCATACAAATAGTGCCTCGAAATATTCAAGGCATGAACTATGACAGCTAACTCTAAATCATGAACACGGTTGTTCTTCTCATGAGACTTCAACTGACGAGAAGCATAAGCAATAACTCTACCCTCCTGCATCAATACACAACCTATCCCCACTCTCGATGCATCCCAATACACTATATAAGAACCTGTAGCTGATGGCAAGACTAATATTGGTGCTGTGGTCAAAGTGTTCTTGAGCTTCTGAAAGCTCTTCTCGTACTCATCCGACCATACAAACGGTGCACCCTTCTGCGTCAACCTGGTCAAGGACGAAGCGATAGATGAAAATCCCTGAACAAACCGGCGATAATACCCCGCCAAACTAAGAAAACTCTGGATCTCCATAGCTGAGGACGATTTCGGCCAACTCTGCACTGCCTCTATCTTCTTCGGGTCAACCTGAATACCATCACTAGAAACCACATGACCCAGAAAAGCTACAGACTCAAGCCAGAACTCACACTTGGAGAACTTCGCATACAGATTCTCCTCCCTCAACCTCTGCAATACAACTCTCAAATACTAAACATGGTCTTCCTGGCTACGAGAGTACACCGGGATGTCACCAATAAACACAATCACAAAGGAATCCAGATACGGCCGTAACACACTATTCATCAAGTGCATGAACACGGCTGGGGCATTGGTCAACCCAAAAGACATCACTAGAAACTCATAGTGCCCATATCTCGTCCTGAAGGCTGTCTTCATAATATCAGAGTCTCTAATCTTCACCTGGTGATAGCCTGAACGAAGATCAATCTTCGAGAACACCCTTGCTCATTGGAGCTGATCAAATAAATCATCAATGCGCGGTAGAAGATACTTGTTCTTCACTGTTACCTTGTTCAACTGTCTATAATCAATACAGATCCTCATTGAGCCATCTTTTTTCTTAACAAACAACATCGGTGCACCCCACGGTGACACACTAGGGCAAATGAATCCTTTATCTAGGAGCTCCTGAAGCTGCTCTTTCAATTCCTTCAACTTAGCTGGTGCCATACAATAAGGAGGAATAGAAATGGGCTGAGTGCCCGGCACCAAATCAATACAAAAGTCGATATCCCTGTCCGGCGGCATGCCCGGCAGGTCTGATGGAAACATATCTGGGAAGTCCCTCACAACAGGCACATAATCATTACTAGGAGTCTCAACTCCAACATCCCTCACAAATGCTAAATAAGACAAACACCCTTTTTCAACATACTCTGAGCCTTTAAGAATAAAATCACCCGGCTAGGGACATAATCAGTCGAACCCCACCACTCAATCTGCAAAATGCCAGGAATAGCCAATGTAACTATCTTGGCCTGACAGTCCAGAATAGCATGGCACAGAGATAGCCAATCCATGCCTAAAATTACATCAAAGTATACCATATCCAATAATAGCAAATCCACTCGGGTCTCTAGACCCCAATAGTAATAAGACAGGATCGATAGACGTGAGCCACAACAATCGTATCACCCATCGGGGTGGATACATGCACAGGCAAGGCAAGACAACCATGGGTCGTGCCCAAATGATGAGCAATATAAGAAGACACATACGAGTATGTAGACCCGGGAACAAACAAAATGGAAGCATCTCTGTGGCAAACTGAAATAATACATGTGATCACTACATCTGAAGCAGCATCATCTCTCCTATCCGAAAGTGCATAGAAACGAGCCTGACCACTGCTCGATCGCTCATCGCTCCTGGGGCGACCTCTAGAAGACTGACCCCCACCCCTACTAGACTGGGATAGTGCTGAAGTAGATGGAGTAGAAGAGGATAGATGATCCATCTGCCAAGACCTACCCCTGCAGAGTCGAGGACACTGCCTCCTTATGTGGCCAAACTCGACACACTCAAAATAACTGTACGGCACTGGAGAAGGGGACTGAAGGGAACCCCTCACCGCAGATGAACCCTAGGCTGAAGAAGAAGGAGTAGAACTCTGAGCTGGAAGGGCACTAAGTGAAGACCGACCATGCTGATATCCCCGACGGCCACGGCCGGAAGAAGCTCCACTATGCTCTAGGCAACCTGACTGAGGAGGTCCAAATGAATGACCTCTGCCCTGATGAAACTGGCCCCTAGATGGAGCACAACTATAGTTGCCTGAACCTCAAGGCCTCTTGGTCTCCCTCTCCTCTCGAACTCGGCGACGATCTGCCTCAATATGGTATGCCATATCCACTACCTCCTCGAAGGATGCTGCTACTACTCTCTCCCTGGTCATCAAGATACGAATAGAATAGTTGAGGCCATCTATGAACCTCCTGATCCTCTCTCGATCTGTCAGGATCATCCATGTAGCATGTCTGGCTAACTGAGTATACCTCAACTCGTACTGAGTCACTGTCATATCACCCTAAACTAGCCACTCAAACTCCTCTCTGCGGGACTGCGACACATATTTCCCTAAAAAGAGAGTGGAAAACTGCTGCCAGGTAAGGGGTGCTACTCCTACAGGCCTACGCCTCTCAAACTCCTCCCACCATATGAACGATGGCCCTGAAAACTGGAATGTAGTAAAAATACACCACTAGACTCAAGAATCCCTGTTGTACGAAGCATCCTCTAACACTTATCCAAGAATCCCTCTGCATCCTCGCCCTCAGTACCACTAAATGTAGGCGGCTGAAGTTTGCCAAACCTCTTTAACCGACATTGCTTGCCGTCAGGCATCACCGGAACAACATACCCTGGGGCTGGCGCAACTGGCTCAATTGGAACAGCCGGTGCAGCTACCTGAGCAGGGGCTGCCTTTAGCGTCTGAAGTCCCTGCACAACCTGCTTTAGTATGCGAGCGGGGGTCTGATGACCACCCCCGGTCTAAGATGTTGCTGTGGCAGTAGTAGTTGAAACTGCCTGAGCCAAACCAGTGCAGACCGATAATATCTGGCCCAATTCCTCCTAAAGGCCAGGAATAACAATAGGCACTGCCGGTGCCTGAGCGGGTGCTGTCGGAGCCTCAACAACTGGGGGCTGATCCTGAATAGGGGCAATAGGTGGGTCTACTGGTACTGCCCCTACTGCTCTACCATGACCATGAACACGGCGGCGACCACGACCTCTAGCTGGTGGCAATGGTGGTCGTCCACCTTATCCGGTAGCACCATCTCCGAGAGAATAGAATACAGAAGTTTAAATTTCGGAACAACAAATCGCACGACAAGAGTTCAAGGATATGAAGTGTTTCTTAAAAGTTCTGTAGCCACCCGAGGATAAATATAGACGTCTCTGTACCGATCCGCGAGACATTACTAACCGGCTCAAGACTCATGAGGCCTAGTAACCTAGGCTCTAATACCAACTTGTCACGACCTCAAACCCGATCATGATGGCGCCCAACATATTGCTCGGCAAGCCCGACCTATCACATACATTATCGAGCTGCAAGCTCACATTTTCTTATTTCAAAAATTATCAACAGCGACGAGTTGTCTTAAATTTAGCAAGTTTATAGAAAATAACCAAATAACCAGTGCAAATATCCTCCCACAGATTTGAGGGTCACAAGTCAAGAGCCTCTACTGAGTAACGAAATAGTAATACTGAATGTATAGTAATATGGGTACACGGAAGTCAAAACATAGATAAATAGGAGAGAAGTCGGATCTTGCGGATGCCAGGCAGCTACCTCGATAACTCTGGAGAATACGCGGATAGCAGCTAGAAATCAACCCTACTGAGAGGTACCTGGATCTGCATATAAGGTGCAGGGAGTAGAGTGAGTACTTCCAACTCAGTGGTAATAGACATGTATAATGATATTAAAAGTAAGAAAACCCAAAATACCACATAGTAAAGCTATACAATATTTCATTTCCTTTTTAACAGTATAAATCTCAGTAGAAAACAGTAACAGATAGAGCAGTTAAGTGTAAATGGGTAATACAATGCAGATGCACATGAACATGATGCTACGGCGCGCAACCCAATCCATTTGGCTACCCGCGCTCACTGTGGGGGTTTAGACTTCGAAGGAGCTCCTACAACCCAAGCGCAATATCATAACATATGTTGCGGCGCACAGCCCGATCCACAATCAGTCCAGCTACATGCAATACAAGCCTCACAGGTACAAATACTTACCATTTTTAAATCCGTTTAACAGAAATTATAGAAATAGTGTTTAGAAATCTCAGAATTTCAAATCATTTTTAGACTGTGTTTAGCTCTGGACTTATATCACGAAAACATGCTATAATCATAGAAACAGTGATAACGATCCTCACGGGATCCAAACAACCGGGACACAGCTCAAATATATTCATAACCATCCAAGTAGGAGGTTTACCGGCTTATGTATAGCCAACAACACAGTACACTGCCACTCGGTCGGACTAAGCCATAGTCCCCAATCACAATCAACCCCGCACTCACTGTAGAGTATGTGTCTCGCCTCAATACAGCGTCACATAGAGATATACCGGAGTTTCAAACCCTCAGGTCATCATCCACATCTATTACTCACCTCGAACCGGCTTAGAAACTAGTCCACAATGCCTTTTCCTCTAGAATTGACCTCCGTGGGTGCCAAATCTGATCAAAACCAATAGGAATACATCAAAATACGCTAATGGATCATAACCCAATTAAAATAACTCGAAAAACATCCAAAAATACAAAGTTGGCAAAACTCGAGCCCCCGGGCCTGCTTCTTGAAAAATTATAAAATTCACATATCCGGAATCCTCGTCTCGCCACGAGCCCATACATATAAAATTTATCAAAATCGGAGTCCAATAGCCCCTTCAAATTCCAAATTTTTTTAAATCAAACACCAAGCCCTCAGTCCTCCAATTTACACCCCAATTTCAGAGATTTAGATGACAATTCTATGATAAAATCACGTAATTAGTCCATAAAACTTACCTCCAATCGAAATCTAGGTGAAAACCTCTTACTATGTCGTCTAATAGCTCCAAACTATGCCCAACTACGGAGGAAATGTGTTTTAGCTCGTGGATGAAATGATATTAAACCCTTCTGTCCGCCCAGTTAAATACACTATGCGATCGTATCACGAGACCTACGATCGCATAGAAAAATATTTTCCAGCCTCTCAAAATGACTTATGCGATCGCAATAACCCCTCCGCGATCGCATTGCTTGAGCAGTCCAACACTATGCGATCGCATTTAACTATTTGCGATCGCATAGTACATAACTCCCCTTGGAACACTTGATCCATAACACTATGTGATCGCACACCCTTATCTGTGATCGTAGAAGACAAAATATACCAACTATGCGATCGCATACCAATATCTGCGATCGCAGAGAACAAAAATGAAGCCTCCCCCAAACCTTCTACGCGATTGCAGCAGGACCTCTGCGATCGCAGAGAACAAGAACCTGCAATTTATGACAACAAAAATCTGACTTCAAGCATAACCAAAAATGATCCGTTTGAACCCCTGGATTCACCCCGAGGCCCCCAGGACCTCAACCAAAACCACCAACCTACTCCAAAACACCATACAAACTTGTTCTAATCATAAAAACATGCCCTTAAACACAAAAATCATCAAATCAAGGCGGATTCAAGCCTAAGTTTCAACTATAACTTCCGAAACTAACAGTCAATCAAAAATCCGACCAAACGATGTCTGAATGACCTGAAAATTTGCAGACATATCCAAAATCACCTAAAGAAGCTACTGCAACTATTGGAATTCCATTTAGACTCTTGGATCAAAATCTCACCTATCGACCGGATTCTGCCGAAATTCCAACTTCGCCAATTCGAGCCTATTTCTATACCGGACCTCCAAATTCGATTCAGATCGCTCTCCTAAGCCACAAATCACCTCCTGAAGCTAACCGAACCACCGGAATTCACATCCGAGCTCTTTAACCACATAGTCAACTTCCGGTTGACTTTTCTGAAATAAACTCCCTTCTAAGAGGCTATATGCGTTATTTTCAACCAGAATCATCCAATCACACCCGATAGACCCTACTACTGATATAAAAATATGAAGCAACACAATAAGGGGGAAACAGGGCAGTAACTCTCATGAAGATGGGCCTGGTCATCACAGAAAGTCATTACAGTTGGGTTTCCAAGCTGATCAAAGGTTGAAGGTCTGTTAGAACCGGCAGATTCATCTTCCATAGTATTATAATTGTTGCTCACCCTTCTTATGGAGATGTGCACTGGTGACGGTTGTTTGTATCCCAAACCTTCACATGGTTTCCTCGTAGCAACTTCTGATGGGAGCTTTCCTAACTTTGACGGTTCATTGGGATTGTATCCTGCTTTTGCAAATAGCCTGTAAGCGTTAGGATCAAAACATTCATCTGTTCTCTTTGTCGGGAGTGACACATTCTACAATCGATTTTGGACCGCAAACCTGGCCAGTGGCTTTGAGGACAACTTTACTGCCTCAGTTTATTTTACCGAGAAAGTTAACTTCTTCAGAATGTTAGTTTGGAGATTGGATGATTCATCTTCATCTTTCATTCTTTTAGGGACATATTAGAGCACATGAGTTACTTTCTTGCCATAAGACGCAATATCTCTACTATAAGATTTATTAAAGTTAGGTTGTACCTCCTCATTAACATTTGCTATCCTACTAAGGGAGTTGCTACTCCAACTATTCATAAGGAGATTGTGGAATTTCACCCACAGCAAAATCTCAGTAGGAAATTCAATGTGGAAATCAAATTCAGGTGTTTAGGGTTTAAAAATAATAGGTCTATTATTGATTGAATAGGGTCCAGACTAGTAGACTGCATTCAGATCTTCAATAGTGAACTTAATCACATAGTAACCCTCGTTATGGAGATATAGATCAGGATTTGCAGCTTGTGCCCATTTTGGCTAATAAATCTATGCATGACAGTATAACCCGGCACAACTCCTATGAAATAGGCTATTAGCGCACATCGCCATTTCAATGTCTCCCGTTCAACGTCAACTTTCTCTAGCTGAACAATTGGATGCCCATCCACAATTTGAGGGGGGATATAAGATAGATCGATACCTTTCTCCGCTTACCTGTTATTCTTAAACAAGCTGGTCCATGTAGGTAGTTTCCCTTTGTTATTAGGCACACCATCTGTTCGATCAAATTCCTCAATTACCTTGGGTGTAGATACTGTTTCATTGGAGCTCCCCTTACCGCCAACCCCTTTTCCCACAGAAGGAGGTGGAGTAGTAAGGTCTAATCAACCGAGAGATTAGATTGTTTCAGGCGATATCCGTTTAGAAGATAACACTGATTTATCACTTTGCAAAGGATTCCTTATTGCAGTCGAAGAAGAAGTTGTCGTCAATGCTACTAGTAATCGAGCACCTACAGAACTACCAAATGCTACTAATGGTTGTTGTTTCTGACCTCGTCCTCATCCTTCCTCATCCCCGCCCCCTAGCCATGGCCGAAAACCCAGATGCGCACGTTAGCTATAAACTTGTAATCCAATTTTTATGAAATAATTTCAATTTCCAACTATTTCCAAGAATTTGATTGTTTATGATATAATTCTCTATCTTGTTTATGAAAATTAAGATAAAAGAGAGAAAAAAAAATTATTAAAAAATAAATTTCTTTTTAGCTTTTTGGAGCAATTATACTCTGATTATTTGGCTTTAAAACTAGTGATCATCAGTTCCAAAAACTACAAAGCTTTGAGTTTTGCCTCAAACCCGAACGACACACCATAATTATTCTTCATTGTGGTAAAATTCTTAATACTTCAAAATTCTATCGATTGCAGGATTGTTTCCTAAATTCTGACGAGCGTTTTAACCATCTATTGAAGAACTCCAGAGTATGGGAAGGGCAAATCTATTGTTGGGATTGTAAAATCTTGAAAACTGACAAATGTATTTGTGATTTTATTAAATTTTTGAAATATTGATGGTTGGGGTTTGTCGGGAATGGCATTGTGAAATTATGGTTAAATTTTGAAGCTATTTAGTCAAGAATAGAGCCATAGATGGAGTTTCGTGGGTTAAAGATAGAGGTGTTCATGATTTGACGGAAAACCGAACCAAACCAATTAAGTGAACATATATTATTTTTTATTTGGATTGGTTTTGATTTTAAATTTTAAAAACCGATAATATTTGATTTGGTTTTGCTTCTATTTTTAAAAACCGAAAAATAAATCGAACCAAACCGATTAATTATACAAAATTCAATAATTATTTATATACAATATAATAACTTTTTGTTAGTAATTTTAATTGTTATTTTGAATTTTGGTTTATCCTGTATATCTTAAAAGATTGCTTAAGTCCAAAATAATAGGCTTTTATTTTCTTTTCATTAATAGACTCTAATTCTCTAGCCCTCTGCACGTACTTTTGCCTAAAAGAAGAGTTAAAAAGAATCACCACAAGAGTAAAGAAATCACATTCAAATTGCAAGACAACAATCGCTAAAGCTTGAGAAAGCAAACTTTTAGTTTGTTTTTTGTTCATTCTTTTCATATAAACATGTAAATAAGCTTTTAGTTCTCAAAGAAGTATATAAAAAGCATAAATTTGACAAATTATTTTCAGATTTTTGTTTAGCGTTGTTTTAGTATTATTGACTTATCAATAGCTTACTATGAACCGAAAAAGAAAATCAAACTGAACCAAACCAACAACAATCAAAACCGACAGTTTGTATTTAATTTAGTTTGGTTTTGGTTTTAAAACCGATTAAATTGGTTTGATTTTGGTTTTAATCAAATACCGACCAAACCGAACCGTGAACACCCCTAGTTAAAGTTCATAAGAGATAATTTTTTTTATAACGGTGTAAAAGTGTGAATGAGAAGTTAGCTTCGGTTCAAATTACATACTTGTCTTAAAAATCTTCATTAAATATGAACAAATTCTTAATTTATAACCCAATAACTTAAAAGGATTAGAATTCCGAACCCATAAGCTTGAAATTCTGACAGCACTTCTAATGTGTATGAACAAATTTTGTATATTATAATATATTCTTATACATGATTGCTTATTATTTATACAAAGTGTATAATGTTGTATACATTATATACTGTTTGAATAAATCTTGTTGCCAAAAATAAAAGCTATGTAGATATAAACTTAAAGACATGGCTACTTAGGTGCATATATCAACAAATATCCTTTCATTTAACCAGCATGCTATAACTTGGTGGTCGGTTAGGTGTGCATATATCAACAAATATCCTTTCATTTAACCAGCATGCTATAACTTGGTGGTCGGTTAGGTAATAATATAACTTGGGGGTCTCTTCTAACAACCTAGAAATACACGCACCCCACTTTGCAATTCAGTTCAAATAAAAAAAAGAATCTCTCTTTTCCGTTGCTGCTTTGTATTTCCAATTTTTGAAATTTCAACATCTTTCTCACGCCAATGGCTGAGGAGGCTTCCCATGCAACATTCAAGAAAAGATTCTTCTACAAATTCTTTCCTTCAAAGGCTGAGGAAGAAGAATGCATTGCAACAAATAATCAATGGAAATTAACTAGAGAGTTAATTGAAATCAGGGATATATATCAAGTACCAATAATTAATGTAGAAAACCCTTGATAATCAGGAAAATTCTTAACCATGAAGAAGTTCAACTTAAAAGATTTTTTGTTGTCTTTTCATGAGACATTTGAATACGTATTTTTTGGGATATGGAGAAAGTGAGAAGGATAGTTATGAATAATCGTGACCACTCCTTTGATTTATGGAATTCCATCGAAGAAGATAATCCCAAGAAGTAGAAAGTTAAAACCTTTTATGTGATCGTGTATGAAGATTCGTTTATTATATCAGCTGGGCATTTTATGATTTGAACTGAGTCATAACAACTTTACTTGTGAGTATAGCTTTTATGCATACACGATTCCATTGTGTATAACAGTCCAAGCCTGTTATGACAAGTAAAGTACGGGTTTATTATATCAGCCTTTATGACTTGGTATCTGTTAGCGATTTCATCGTGTATAAACTAATCTTCATACACGATCACATGCAAACCCATACTTGTTATTTATGCATAAAGGCTTGAACTTCACATAGAAATGTTATCATTTATATTGATAAGTGTTAATTCAAATTAATAAAATGATAGCGACGTGTTTGCAATATATTATCTTGGATCTTATTGTAAAAAATTTTATTTATGAATATGAAAATTTGATTAATTTAATTCAAAGTTCTAAAATGTTTTTATCAAATTTGGGCCTCCAAATAGTTGTTATGACTTGGCCCAATGATCCTTCTTGTGCCAAAGCTCTTCTAGTATCATAAGACTTTTTTAATTGCCAATTGAAATCTACTAAACTTGTCTTGATATCTTTTTGCTTGAAATCTTATCTGAGCCTTCATGGAGCTTCCTAAACTCCATCCATGTTTTTTTTTAATAATGTTTAGCTTCCATGGTTGCTATTATTCTCCTTTCTCAAAGAAGATTTATCCTCGAATTTTGATATTGATAATATTTACTCCTCCAATCAAGTTGTGCTTCCATGGGTTCTATCAAAGTAGCTCAAAAAGGCCAAGATCAGTAAAAGAAAATTAACTTATCCAAGTACTTTTATTTCTTATGTCTAACAAGTGAATACAATAATATTTGATGTGCATCATTTTCCTGCATGCAGATCATACCAAGTTGTGAAGTAAAATTAATTAGTTCTAGGTTATGATACATCTAATTTTGAAGAGTGTATTCTAATCACGATAACACATTACTAGAAGGAATTTCACGATATATATATATATATATATATATATATATATATATATATATATATATATATATATATATATATATATATATATATATATTAAAAGCACGAAGGCTCTTAGCGAAATGTCGTTCGTCTTTTTTACCCATTAAAATTAGAGTTCAAACTAGACAAAATAGTCTTTTAATTACTATCCTAATATTTAGAAATATTTATTTACTTTCTTTTCGCTATTAATTATCTAATTATCTATATCTATCTATCTATCTATCTATCTATATCTATTTATCTATCTATCTATCTTCTATATATTATTATAAAAGCACGAATATTTCACGCTAAATGATGAACGACTAAAATATCCTTAAAATATTAATGGACTTTGATACCCTTAAATATTTTATAAAAAAGATATTTCTATATTGGATAAAATAGTAATCTAACAATAATTTGACTAATATTCAGCGAGGAATTTGATACCAAATAATGATAGAATTCATTCAAAACTAATAAGCGAATGTAAAGTTCTAATACTATACTAATTCTTGGTGGGCAATTATATAAAACAATAATAGAATTCCACGTACGCTTAAAGTCTCAATAGCAATCCTACATTTAATGAAACACATATATTGCCTCTATATAAACAGTTTCAGTTGTATTCACTCCATTAAAATCCAAAACATCTGCCCGAGGATTTTTTAGAGGTAATTTTCGTCTCTTTTATTATCATATTTTATAAATTATATTTGGCTCTCTAACACAGCCCAAAAAAGGCTACTGACAATTAAGAAGTTAAATCTTTAATTTTGTGCATATTGGCTGACAATTCGTCCACATCTTTATGTGTTATTGACAAAGATCTACAATAAAAATCTATTACTTTTATTATTGAAAAAAGAAAAAGAATCAGCAACTTCAATTTTCGAAAGAAACTTTTATAGGAGACGTTTCCGTTAAAGAAATATAATGAAAGTAGGTATAAATTTTTAAATTTTTGTAAAGTAACTCCAGCATTTGCCCACTACTCTATTTATCTATACTATAATTACAACACTTATTATACCCTTTAATATTTCAAGTCAATTCTTACAAGACTTGACATAATTGATAAACAGTTTGTGATGAAAAAGCAGTAGTAAAAATGGGTGATACAAAAGAGTTGAAGATACAATGGTAACTATATTTAACCAGAAAATGTGACGGCCTTAGCGGCGCATAAAAAAGGCTGGCCCGTCAAAAGTCCGGTTCCTTCGCGAACGAAGTTCAGAATCAACAAGGGTTCGTAGAACGAAGGGAGTATATAACTGGGGCGCAGCACCACTTTTTTGTTCGTAACGAGGGAGAGATAGAATGAAGTTCTTCATGAAGTTTGAAACAAAGGAATAAAATTTAAAGTCACGTGCTAGCGACGTTCTAAGAATTTTGTGCTACCCTCATCATTCCTTCAACTGTTACTAATATTTCGCCAAAGATTATTGCCCCAATCCAAGGGGTGGTTGTGGCGCTTAGTAGCTTAGAGGAAAATTGTTTTACTTGTCGAAATTTATTATTAAAAAAAAGGAAAAGAAAAAAAAAGGTGAAAATAAATTAATGGACCGATTGGATTACTTTCAACATGCATGCTTGTTCCTCCATCATGATTGTTATGGAGCTATATTTCTTCTCCTTTCTATTTTTATATACACAAAGAATATCATCCATGAAGAAGTTCATCAAAATAAAGCTAACAAAATTTTTTATCAAAATGAATTGCATAAAAAAGCAAGAAAAGTCCTATTTATCGAAAAATAATGAGGAATTTTGTATGGGTTAAAAGATTTACGTTTGAAAGACAATTAAAATTATTTTACCATAAAAAAATAATACACATGAGACATATTTATTTATCTAGACTTTGGTTCGTCTTGTCTTAAACCATTGCAGAACATTTTAAAAAATAACATATTAACATATTAATCAAGACCAGCCTGATAAGACTCAAATTTCAATATAGATTTTAATATCATAGCTGGGGGAAAAGCTATTGTATTATTTGTACATCATGCCCCTTTACAATTTTAAAATTAAAAAAAAATGATCTTTTTTAATTTCTTCTATGTAAAAGACAAATCTCTTATGTGTAATTAAAGAAGTAAGGTCATAAAATTAAAAATAAGTTTGTAAAGAGCCACAAAATCAATTGACGGGAAAAAGAAGAAAGAGAAAAAATAGGTGCACTAATAACAAGTATATATACACACATGTTACATTAACTATTAGGTGCACTTATTATTACGTGCGAGGCACATATATAGAGACTAGTATTATTATAAAAGCACGAATAATTTATGCTAAATGTTGAACGACTTAAATATCCTCAAAATATTAATCAACTTTTATAACCTTAAATATTTGTATTATTTAAGGATATAATTGTAAATCACCTAGAACTAGAATTCTTTTCCCATTTAAAAACGTAAAAGTTTCAATGCTTCTCAGTTTTTAGAATTCCTTTACCAAGTTTCTTATTGCAATTCCTTTTAATTGCAGGAGTATTTCTTAATTTGAGCACTTTTATGTTTGCCCGTTCTTTTATATTTTTTTAGAGTTAAGAGCCCTTAATTTTATTTTTTTTTCTAATTTAACTAGAACATTTTGGATAGCTTTCGTTTTAAAGTGCTAAGTTACGGCTACTACAAAAATAAATCTCACATTGAAATAAATAATTATTTAACAATTTTACTGATATTAATTAGTGTATAGTCATTTACTCTTTTTGTTCTAATTTATGTGAACTTATCTATATTAATAATTTGTGCCATATGTTGAATGATTAAAATATTCCCGAGATATTGATCGACTTTTATAACCTTAAATATTTATATATATAATTTAAAGATATAATTGTAAATCACCTAAAGCTAAAAAAAAAATCAATTTAAACTACACATATACGAAGCCTACTCAATTGAATTTGGGTTAAATTCTTTTGGGCCTTTATCATTTTGCATATTTGTGACAGTAGCCTACTTCTTCTCAAACAACATAAAATTCCATATTTGTGACAGTAGCCTACTTCTGCTCAAACAACATAAAATTCCAATATCGTCATACCAATTCTGGGTTAATTTCAATGGTGGTCGTCCAATTAAGTATCAATTTCACAAAAGTCACTCAACTTTTATTTGTCACTTAAAAATAACTCAACTTATGGATTATAACTTTAAAGTCATTTTGATGATTGTCTCAATATATATTCATTGAAAATGCGCAACATAAAATTATTTTTATAATGATTTAAAATTACCATATCAGCTTAGAAAGACCCATTTTATGGTTTTAACCCATTTTAACCCTTCCTCCTATTTACCCAATCTATTATCCATTAACCAGACCAATAAGGTCAGATTCAAGTATTTATCTCGGCCGCAAACATAAAGAGTAAACAAATTAAAACTCAAGTGATTCAAAAAAGAAATATTATGAAAGAACTGCAAAGAAACTAACATAAATACATTTCCTTCTTAGTCTATTATTTGGCATGTGTAGCAAAACTTACTCATATTTTTTTGAAACCAATATGACTCACTAACACACGAGCATCCTCTTCAAATGACTTAATTGTTAATGTAGAAAACTTATAATAAAATGTAGGAATAAGTTTCAAAAGATTTTACAGAAAAGACAAACATTGATAACATAATTTGTTTTTAAAGCGTGCGTTTAATACGATGTTCATTCATTTTGAATTCAACTATTATATATGTTGATAATATGATTGATTTTCAATTTTAAAGATTGTTGTAGTTTGAGTAAGACAATTACTTTTCAATGATTTTTCCTTCTTGTACGTAACTTTTAATAAATCTAATTCCTTGTTCGTTCTTATAGTTATAACAAATTTAATTTTTTTCTCCTTTATATATAAATAATTGATTAAACATTAACGTGCGAAGCACGTATATAGAGACTAGTTATATTAAAAGTACGAAGACCCTTAGCGAAATGTCGTTAGTCCTTTTTACCCTTTAAAATTAGAGTTCAAACTAGACAAAATAGTCTTTTAATTACTATCCTAATATTTAGAAATATTTATTTAATAACTTTCCTAATTTTTTATAATATTTATTTAATAACTTTCAAATTATATACAAACATCTTTATTTGAGAATTTTAATTTAGAAAGATTTTAGTTATATAAATTCATCCCTTTTACAATCATTACTTCTAACACCAAATATTTAAGCAATAATATTAAGCTAAATATTAAAACACGATTTGACTTAAATTTTCTCTTACCAAATATTAGAAAGTTGACCGATCTGCTTATTGTCGTATAAATTTAAAATCTTAAGGCTAAAATAAATTTAAATTAGATTCAATTTAAAGAATATATTTGATGACAAGTAAAAGAAAGATGGACAATACTTTACAATGGAAAAGGAAATGTTTTTCTTAATATAATATTTTTCTATTATATTTTAAATTAGTGAAGTAACATTATGTCTTATTTACTAAATGTGAATATATAATATGTTGTGCTTAATTTCTGAATGGTTATGAAAAATTAAAGCAAGATATTATCATAGTAAAAAAATCTTGTACAATAATATATTTTTCTATTATTTTCTTGCTTTCATATTAAATTAAAATTAAGAAATATAATTGTGAAGAATAAGCGGGGTCATTTACTTATTGTTCTAAGTAAAATATTAGAATATGAGTTCATTCACTTATTTCAAATATTAAGAACTTTTAAATGAATAAAAATTTATTTATTAAATTTTCTCACTTGAATTATGTAGGACCTTATTATATTTAAAAGGTAAAAATCAATTAAGATTACATTAAAAAAATATTGAAAACAAATAATTAAGCTTTTGATTAATTAATTAGAAAAAATTTCTGAATTCTTTGTCAAATTCATCATATAAGTGATACTATTTGTCAACTCCACGAAGCTATTAAGGTAAATTTTATTTTTGTAAGAAGAGCATTGATAGGTAAAGAATCAGAAAATAGAGTAAATTGGCTATACTATTGTCACGAGCCTAAAACCCGGTCGTGATGGCGCCCAACACATTGCTAGGCCAGCCCGACCAAATACACTTTCATCCCGAGCTTAGAGCTCAAAATTATTTATTTTAAGTGATCAATAGTGAAGGAAAACAAGATCAAACTGGTAGTATTAAGAATATCCAAAAAGTTCCCGAAAATACAACGTAACTTCCCAAAGAGCTGGGGTCACGAGCCAAGAGCCTCTATCAGAATATCAGTCAATACTGTAAATACTCTACAAGTCTAAGAGTACGCGAAAATAAACAAGTAACAAATGAGTAACAAGGGGGAGTGTCGGGTCCTGCGGACGCCAGGCAACTACCTCGACGATTCCAAATGGAGCTCTATATCAGCTTCAAGCTTAGCTAAGCTTCCAAGTACCCGGATCTGCACACATGATGCAGGGACTCGAGTGAGTACTTCCAACTTAGCGGTAATAAAAGTAAATAATGCTGAGGGAAAAGAAACCACACAAGACACTATCTCATGCTATAAACATACAGAATCATCTTTTAAACAGAAGTACACTTTCAGGGTATTCCTTTTTAACATATGTGAGTAGATTATTTAGAAATCTCTTTTTAACATCTATTCCTTTCATTATAACAGATCAATACGTGGGTACAACCTCAAACAATGCAAGTCTGCACTCAAATCAGCCCCTCGGGCTCAGCACTCCTTAACTATTTCCACCAGGATATCTGGTCAATAAGGCAGATAACACATGTATGCCAGTAATGTATGAGTGCTAAATTTTATGCCACGTAGTACAAGTAAAGCCAATGTATGTATGCAATGCAATGCACATGACCTTTACGGCGCGTAGCCCGATCCATCTGGGCGACCGGCGCTCACTATGGGGGTTCAGACTCCGGAAGGGCTTCTACAGCTCAAGCGCAATATCAATATCACTCCCGCTGCGGCGTGCAACCCGATCCATGCATAGTCATGAATGCACATAAGCCTCTTGGAAACAAGTAACATAGCATCTCTCAGCTAAAACTTTCATCAAAGTCTTATTTAAGTTTTCAAATCTCGTAATAAAATGCTAAGTTGCAAAACACCCCTTTTAAAACCTTAGACTGAGATAAAATATGCACAATAATGCAAAACAGCGATATCAATCCATACAGGATCCAATTATTCGGCAGGAAGCCCAAAATATGACAATAAGTCTAGTTCATGATAATTAATATCCTTTTTAGGGTGTCAATTCAATTTCAAGCAATTAGTTAGTGTTCTTAATAAGCAGGACGGACCAAGTCACAATCCCTAATGGTGCTCTACCCCACGATCGTTATCCGGAGTGCAAGTCACCTCAATACAACTCTAGGATGTGCAAGTCCTGGGTTTACAAACCCTCAGGATACCATATACAAATATTACCCACCTCGAACCGGCGAGAATTCTAGCTCGCGATGCCTTTGTTCCTCAAACTGGCCTCCACGCGCGCCCAATCTATCCAAAATAATAAGTAATACATCATAATATGCTAATGGGACATAACCCAATCTAAAGAACTCTAAAAATACCCAAAAATACGAAATTGGAAAAACCCGAGCCCCGGGCCCACATTCCGATAAATTACAAAATTTACATTTCTGGAATCCTCGTCTCGCCACGAGTCCGTACATATCAAATTTACCAAAATCGGAGTTCAAATAACCCCTCAAATTTTTATTTAATTCTCTTAAGGTTCAAGCCCTAAACTACCATTTTTGTCTATAAATTACTTGAGTTTTCAGTTCTAATCCTTGTATTTAACTTGGAAATAAGTAGAAATAACTCACCTTTGATGCTTGATGAAATCCCCCTTGAAATCCTCTCCAAAATCATCCAAACCAAATGAAATAAATGAAAGAAATAAACCAATTTCGTGTAATAAAGAATCTACCCGTGCTTCGTCGAGTTGTACCTTGCACCTGTGCTATAAAGTTGTATATCCTATTGCCCTAGCAATCATTTTCCATCGATCATAAATTCTAGTACATATGTCCAAATTACGATTTTTTTAGCTTTCTAGAAACTAGACATGAAGGTCTACAACTTTTGTGTTTTGTACTTTTTGTGATTCCTTATATATTAGAAGTTATGAGCTCCCAAAGTAGCGTACTAGCACCTGAAAATGCCCAGAATTCTGCAATAACTGCTGCATTTCAGCAGCTTTTCCAAAACTAAAAAATGCCCGTTAGGCATCCGAAATCACCCTGAGACCCTCGGGACCTCAACCAAAAACAAAAACTCAAACTAATACTTCATTCAAACTTGCTCGGATCATAAAAACGCTACCTTAAACATCAAAAATCATCAAAATCCTAAAATTTGATTCAAAATTAAACTTAAACTTTCAAAATTCATATCAAATGCCGAAACCAACCAAACGACGTCCAAATGACCTGAAAACTTGCAGGCATATCCAAAATCACCTAACGGAGCTAATACAATTTTTGGAATTCCATTCCGACCCTCGGATCAAATTCTCACCTATCGACCGGATTTTTCCAAAATTCCAACTTTACCAAACCTAGCTAACTTTCCCTCCGGACCTCCGAATTCACTTCCGTTTTCACTCCTAAGTCACAAATCATCCCCCGAAACTAGTCGAGCGATCGAAAATTCGTTCCAAGCCCTCTAACTCATAAGTCAACATTGGGTTGACTTTTCCAACTTAAGTTTTTCTTAAAGAGACTATTTGTCTCATTTCTATCCAATTTCCACCCAAACCACTTCAAACTCACCAAACACGCATATTAACATACAGGGAAACATATAACGGGGATAACAGGGCGGTAACTCATGTGACGACGAGTCGGGTTGTCACAACTATAGTATCAAGAGTCATATTTGAGAAAAATATAAATTTAAAACATTAAAGATAAAATAGGAAGACAGAATGTAAATGAGTTATCATCTTTTTTCTTTCTTTTTTTTCGCATTAAGTTCTGTAAATGAAAATGTATTACTATTTGTTTTCATATTAACATATTTACTATAAATATTAACTCAATATTAGTTAATTTTAGACTTTATATTGTCACTATTAATTTTTTAGGAGGTATATGACCAATTTTTTCATTCGCAAATCCCTAAAAAACCAAAAAATTTAATTTATTATTTATTATTGACAAGTCTTTGAACAGTCGTGATAAAAATAATTATATATTTATTTTTTCATGTATTAGGTCACAAAAATAATAAAAGTTTTCATAAGATATTCCCACATAAGTTCCAAAAATAAAAAATAAGACATGAAATTTTTTGCATGTGATTTCTTTATTTTTGAGTTGGCTAACCGGAAACATGTCACGACCCCAAATCCGGTCGTGATGGCGCCCAGCACATTGCTAAGCCAGCCTGACCAATCAATATCAACAACGGAGCTAGAAGCTTTCTTTAACCCATTTAAGCATTTCAAAATACGAAACAATAGTAATACTTATACCAACAACGGGGAGACCAAGTCCCAAAATATAGTAACTCCCATAGACCGAAGGGTCAAGAGTCATGAGCCTCTACTGAACATGAGTGTATAAAGGTTTACAAGAATACCAAGTGCGGAAAAAGATGTCAATACAAAATCAAAAGACAGTAGGAAGGAATATCGGGTCCTGCGGACTCTGCAGCTACCTCGTATATCCCACAGATGTCGCCTCGCACAGCTACTGGATCACTGCTGAGAGGTACCTGGATCTGCACACAAGGTGCAGGGAGTAAAATGAGTACTGCCAGACTCAGTGGTAATAAACAAGGGTAAGGCAGCGCAGATAAGAAATCCGCAATAAAACACTATGTAAAGGTATAATCAGCTACCCTGTGATAGAATCAATCCTCACTGTACCTGTTCCAACAAATACCAATAAATAGCATAACAGCTAGCAGATGTAGCTAAATGCAATGCAATGCATGATATGACCGCTACGGCGCGTAGCCCGACTCCAATTTTGGGTACCCGTGCTCACTGTGGGGGTTCAGACTCCGGAGGGGCTCCTACAGCCCAAGCACATCTCATAGAGATATTCCTGCGGCGTGCAGTCCGATCCAACATATATCTCGCTGCGGCGTGCAGCCCGATCCACTACTAGTCGGCTAATATGCAGATACAGCCTCGCAGGCTCAAAAGTAGTTTTTGAAAACTCTTTTTATCATTTTTCAGTTGGAAAACAGTAATATCAAGTTCCAGAGATTGGAATTAGCATAATAACAGAAAATAGCTGCGGACTAGTAGTAAACTAGCATGTCTATATGATAAGACAATGATAACGATCCTCGCGGGATCCAATAACTGGCTCACGGCCCACAAGCAAACTCAACCGCCCAAGAAGGGGTTCAACGGCTCGAGAATAGCCAATAATACAGTATCAACAGGTCGGACTAATATATAGTCTCCAGTTCATGATCGACCCCACACTCTCAAGAGTGTGCGTGTCTCGCCGCTATACAGCGTCACAAAGTGGTATACCGGGGTTTCGAACCCGCTGGTTATCACCCACATCTATTACTCACCTCAATACGGCGCGACGACTATTCCGCAATGCCCTTGCCACGAGAATCAAGCTCCGCACGCATAGAATCTGATCAAATACAGTAGAAACATAACAAATTAGGCCAATGGGACGACACCCAATCAATACAACTCAATTTACATCAAAATTCCCAAAGTTGTCAAAACCCGACTTTCGGTACGCTTGTCGAAAAATTACAAAAGTTACATATTCGGAATCCTCATCTCGATACGAGTCTAGGCATATAAAATTTACCAAAATCGGACTCCATTTGCCCCCTCAAATCAGTGTTTTTCTTCAATTTAGGCCTAGGGCTCAAACCCACCTTTAATCTTCCATTTACAGAAATTTAACCAAGGATTTCATGTTAAAATGATGTAATTAAGCCACAAAACTTACCTCCAACGAAACCCCGATGATTTCCCGGCAATCTCCCGTCAATTTCTTCTCTTGGAACTCAAAAATGGAGGTTTTGGGTATTAAACCCGCGACTGGTTCTGTTCTGGTTTTAATTTCACTGCCAGACCAATCCTTCTATGCGATCGCAATGACCCTATGCGATCGCATAGAGTTAAATTTTCCTGCCAATTTCCCCTTCTATGCGATCGCAATGCACTCCCGCGATCGCATAGCACAACCTTCCAGGCCTCATCTTTTCTTCTCTGCGATCGCAACGCAGGCTATGCGATCGCAATGCACAGTCTGATAAACCTATGCGATCGCACCCCTTGCTATGCGATCGCAATATCGCATAGTACATTTTTTTCACCCCTCCAAGCTCTTCTATGCGATCGCAATGGCTCTATGCGATCACATAGAGCAATCACTGACTGCAATTTTCTGCAGCAACTCTATGAACAAAATTTGCCCGTTAGGCATCCAAAAATGATCCCAAGACCCCCGGGACCTCAACTAAAGACACCAACATACTCCAAAACACGATACGAACTTGTTCCAATCATAAAAACACCATCCTAAACATCGAAATCACCAATTACACACGGATTCAAGCCTAAATTCCTTAAAACTTTCCGAATTACACATTCGATCAAAAACCCGACCAAACGTCGTCCGAATGACCTGAAATTTTGCGGACATATCCAAAATCACCTAACGAAGCTACTGCAACTGTCGGAATTCCATTCCGACCCCTGGATCAAAATCTCACCTACCGTTCGGATTTCGCCAAAATTCAACCTTAGCCAATTCAAGCCTATTTCTACACCGGGCCTCCAAATTTAATTCCGATCGCTCCCCTAAGTCAAAAATCACCTCCCGGAACTAACCGAATCATTAGAATCCCATTTCGAGCCCTCTAACCAAATAGTCAACTCCGGGTTGACTTTCCTTATTCAAGTTTCCTTCACAAAGGCTATATGCCTCATTTTCAATCCAATTCACTCCTAACTCACCCGATAGACTTTAACACTGATATAAAAGCATAAAACATACAATTTCAACATAAAGGGGTGGTAATTCCCGTGACGACAGGCCGGGTCATCATATTCTCACCCTCTTAAGCAAACGCTCGTCCTCGAGCGGGTCAAGAAACATACCTGAAGTCTCAAACAAGTGAGGATATCTGCTCCGCATCTCCCGCTCGATCTCCCAAGTGGCCTCCTCTACCGGTCGACCTCTCCACCGAACCTTAACCGATGCAATCTCCTTAGACCTCAATTTTCTCACCTGACGACCCAAAATAGCAATAGGCTCCACATCATAGGATAGATCATCATCAAGCTGGATGGTATTGAAGTCTAATACATGAGACGGATCTCCAATGTACTTCCGGAGCATAGACACATGGAATACTGGATGAACGCTGGATAAGCTGGGCGGCAAGGCCAACTCATATGCCACCTCTCCAACTCTCCTAAGTATCTCAAAAGGACCAATGTACATGGGACTCAACTTTCCTTTCTTCCCAAACCTCATGACACCCTTCATAGGTGAAATCTTCAACAATACTCTGTCACCAACCATGAAAGACAACTCTCGAACTCTACGGTCCGCATAACTCTTCTGACGAGACTGTGCTGTACGAAGCCTCTCCTGGATCAACTTTGCTCTATCCAGAGCATCTTGGACTAACTCAGTCCCTATCAATCTAACCTCACCAGGCTCAAACCATCCCACGGGGGATCTACACCGCCTGCCATATAATGCCTCATACGGGGCCATCTGAATACTCGACTGATAACTGTTGTTGTAGGCAAACTCAGCAAGTGGTAGGAACTCATCCCACGAACCACCAAAATCAATCACACAAGCTCGCAACATATCATCCAAGATCTGAATAGTGCGCTCAAACTGTCCGTCTGTCTGGGGGTGAAATGCTGTACTCAACTCAACCCGCGTACCCATCTCTCGCTGAAATGCTCTCCAAAACTGAGAAGTGAAATGAGTACCCCTGTCGGATATGATAGACACTGGAACTCCATGCAACCGAACAATCTCTCGAATAAAGATCGCCGCCAACCGCTCCGATGAGTAGGTAGTACTAACTGGAATGAAGTGAGCTGACTTGGTCAGTCTATCCACAATCACCCATACAGAATCAAACTTCCTCGCCGTTCGAGGAAGTCCAGTAACAAAGTCCATAGTGATCCTCTCCCATTTCCACTCAGGAATAGCAATGCGCTGAAATACACCACCGGGCCTCCGGTGCTCGTACTTAACCTGCTGACAGTTGAGGCACCGTGCTACATGTCTGACAATGTCCATTTTCATCTTTCTCCACCAATAGTGCTGTTTCAAATCTTGATACATCTTAGCGGCTCCTGGATGGATAGAATACCGCGAGCTATGGGCCTCCTCCAGAATCAACTCACGAAGGCCTTCAACATTGGGCACACATATCCGGCCCTGCATCCTCAATACGCCGTCACTATCAATGGTGACATCTCTAGCATCATTATGCTAAACTCTGTCCCTCAGGACAGCCAAATGTGGATCATCATACTAGCGCTCACGAATACGATCATATAGAGATGACCGAGATACAACACAAGCCAATACCCCTGCTGGGCTCCGAAATATCTAACCTCACTAGCCGATTGGCTAGCACCTGAACATCATGAGCAAATGGCCTCTCCTCAGCTGGAATATATGCCAAGCTCCCCATACTGACCGCCTTCCGGCTCAAAGCATCGGCCACCACATTGGCCTTCCCCGGATGATATAATATAGTAATGTCATAATCCTTCAGCAACTCAAGCCATCTCCGTTGTCTCAAATTAAGGTCTTTCTGTTTGAACAAGTGTTGGAGACTACGATGGTCGGTATACACCTCACAAGACACACCATACAAATAGTGCTTCCAAATCTTCAATGCATGAACAATGGCGGCTAGCTCCAAGTCATGAACAGGATAGTTCTTCTCATGTGGCTTCAACTGCCGAGAAGCATAAGCAATTACCTTACCTTCCCGCATCAACACACAACCTATCCCCACTCTCGAGGCATCACAATAAACAGTATATGAACCTGAAGCTGATGGCAATACTAACACTGGAGCTGTGGTCAAAGCTGTCTTGAGCTTCTGAAAGCTCCCCTCGCACTCATCCGACCACACGAATGGTGCACCCTTCCGGGTCAATTTAGTCAATGAAGAAGCAATGGATGAAAATCCCCGAACAAACCGGCGATAATACCCCGCCAAGCCAAGAAAACTCCTGATCTCTGTAGCTGAGGACGGTCTAGGCCAACTCTGCACCGCCTCTATCTTTTTCTGATCAACCTGAATACCATCACGAGACACCACATGTCCCAGAAATGCTACGGACTCGAGCCAAAACTCGCACTTGGAAAATTTAGCATATAGCTTCTCCTCTCTCAATCTCTGCAACACAATACTCAAATGCTGAGCATGCTCCTCCTGACTACGGGAGTAGACTAGAATGTCATCAATGAACACAATCACAAATGAATCCAAATAAGGCCCGAACACACTGTTCATCAGATGCATAAATGCTGCTGGGGCGTTGGTCAACCCAAAAGACATCACAAGAAACTCATAATGACCATATCGGGTCCTGAATGCAGTCTTCATAATATCCGAGTCCCTGATCTTCAGCTGGTGATAGCCTGAACGAAGATCGATCTTAGAAAACACCCTCGCACCCTGTAACTGATCAAACAAATCATCTATGCGCGGTAGAGGGTACTTGTTCTTCACCGTTACTTTGTTCAATTGCCTATAATCAATACACATTCGCATGGAACCATCTTTCGTTTTAACAAATAATACCGGCGCACCCCACGGGGACACACTAGGACGAATGAAACCCTTATCCAGAAGTTCTTGAAGCTGCTCTTTCAGTTCTTTGGTGCCATTCGATAAGGAGGAATGGATATGGGCTGAGTGCCCGGCACCAAGTCAATGCCAAAATCAATATCCCTGTCCGGCGGCATGCCCTGCAGGTCCGAGGGGAATACATCCGGGAAGTCCCTCACAACAGGTACAGAATCAATGCTAGGAGACTCAGCTCCCACATCTCTCACAAAAGCCAAGTACGATAAACACCCTTTTCCAACCATCTTCTGAGCTTTTAAGAACGAAATAACACGGCTAGGGACGAAATCGGTCGAACCCCGCCACTCAATCTGAGAAATACCAGGAATGGCCAACGTAACTCTCTTAGCATGACAGTCCAATATAGCATGGTACGGAGACAACCTGTCCATACCCAATATGACATCAAAGTCCACCATTCCCAACAATAACAAATCTGCCTGGGTCTCCAGACCCCCAATAGATATAACACAGGATCTATAGACATGATCCACAACGATCATATCACCCACGGGGGTGGATACATGAACAGGCAAATCAAGACTACCACGAGTCGCACCCAAATAATGTGCAAAATAAGAGGACACGTAAGAATATGTGGATCCTGGATCAAATAGAACAGAGGCATCTCTGTGACAGACAGAAATGATACCTGTAATCACTGCATCGGAGGCAACTGCATCACGCCTGTCAGGAAGTGCATAGAATCGTGCCTGGCCTCCACCAGATCTCTCCTCGCCCCTGGGGCGACCACGAGAAGACTGACCTCCACCTCTACTAGCCTGAGATGGTGCTGAAGAGGAGGGTTGATCCCTCTGCTGAGTCCTGCCCCTACGTAGTCGAGGGCACCGTCTCCTCATGTGGCCAAACTCACCACACTCATAACATGCACCTGGTGCTGGAGAAGTAGGTGTTGCACTCTGGGCTGGGAGGGCACTAAGTGATGACTGACCCTGCTGAAACCCCCGTCGACCACGACCATAAGAACCTCCGCTCTGCTCTGGGTGGCCTGAATGAGAAGGTCTAGATGAGCGACCTCGGCTCTGCTGGGAATGCCCTCTAGATGGAGCACCGCTGAAACTGCCAGAACTGCGAGGCCTCTTGGCCTCCCGCTCCTCTCTCTCTCGGCGACGATCCGCCTCGATGGAGCGTGCCATATCGGCAACCTGCTCAAACGATGATGACAGAACTCGCTCGCTGGTCATAAGAATACAGGATAGAGTAGTTGAGGCCATCAATGAACCTCCTGATCCTCTCCCTATCGGTGGGGATCATCCATGTGGCATGCCTAGCCAACTGAGTGAATCTAAGCTCATACTGAGTCACAGACATGTCGCCCTGAATCAACCACTCGAACCGGCGACGTAGCTCCTCGCGACGAGACCGAGGTACATATTTCTCTAGAAAGAGAGTAGAGAACTGCTGCCATGTGAGAGGTGTTGCTCCTGCAGGCCTACGCCTCTCAAACTCCTCCCACCAATCAAATGCGGGACCGGTGAACTGAAAGGTAGTAAATGAAACTCCGTTGGACTCGAGAATACCAGCCGTCCGCAACATCTTCCGACACTTATCCAAGAAACCCCGGGCATCCTCGCCCTCGGCGCCACTAAAATGGGGTGGCCGGAGTCCGCCAAATCTCTCAAGACGACGCTCGCTCGTCATCGGGCATAACCTCGAACCATATGCTCTGGAGCCGGAGCCGGAGCCGGTGCAGTCGGAGGAATAACCGGTGCAACCACTTGAGCGGGGACCGCCTCTGGCGTCCGAAGTCCCCGAACAACCGGGTCGGTGTGCGAGCGCTGCGGGTCCGCCGACCACCCCCTGACTGAGATGTCGCTACAGTAGCGGTAGCCGAAACTACCCGAGCCAAACCGGAACACACCGATAATATCCGAGCAAGAGTCTCCCAAAGACCGGGAATAGTAATAGATATAGTCCGGGCCCCTGAACCGGGGCTGCCGGAGCATCAACTACCGGGGGCTGCTCCTGAACTTGTACAATAGGCGGGTCGGCTGGCACCGCCTCGGCCGCCCTACCTCTAACTCTAGCACGACCGCGTCCACGGCCTCTAACAGGTGGCAATGGAGGTCGTCCACCTCGTCCCGATGCTCGCGTTCTCGCCATCCGCGAGAGAATAGAATATAGAAGTTCAGTTCTCAGAACAACAAGATCGCACGACGGAGTTCAAGAAAAGTGAAGTTTTCCTAAAGGTTCGCGGCCTCCCGAGGATAAGTACGGGCGTCCCCGTACCGATCCACAAGACTCTACTAACCGGCTCAAGACTCGCGAGGCCTAGTAAACCTAGGCTCGATACCGCTTGTCACGACCCCAAATCCGGTCGTGATGGCGCCCGACACATTGCTAAGCCAGCCGACCAATCAATATCAACAACGGAGCTAGAAGCTCTCTTTAACCCATTTAAGCATTTCAAAATACGAAACAATAGTAATACTTATACCAACAGCGGGGAGACCAAGTCCCAAAATATACTAACTCCCATATACCGAAGGGTCAAGAGTCATGAGCCTCTACTGAACATGAGTGTATAAAGGTTTACAAGAATTCCAAGTGCGGAAAAGGATGTCAATACAAAATCAAAAGACAGTAGGAAGGAATATCGGGTCCTGCAGACTCTGCAGCTACCTCGTATATCCCACAGATGTCGCCTCGCACAGCTACTGGATCACTGCTGAGAGGTACCGGGATCTGCACACAAGGTGCATGGAGTAAAATGAGTACTGCCAGACTCAGTGGTAATAAACAAGGGTAAGGCAGCGTAGATAAGAAATCCGCAATAAAACACTATGTAAAGCTATAATCAGCTACCCTGTCATAGAATCAATCCTTACTGTACTTGTACCAACAAATACCAATAAATAGCATAACAACTAGCAGATGTAGCTAAATGCAATGCAATGCATGATATGACCGCTACGGCGCGTAGCTCGACTCCAATTTTGGGTACCCGTGCTCACTGTGGGGGTTCAGACTCCGGAGGGGCTCCTACAGCCCAAGCACATCTCATAGAGATATTCCTGCGGCGTGCGGTCCGATCCAACATATATCTCGCTGCGGCGCGCAGCCCGATCCACTACTAGTCAGCTAATATGCAGATACAGCCTCGCAGGCTCAAAAGTAGTTTTTGAAAACTCTTTTTATCATTTTTCAGTTGGAAAACAGTAATATCAAGTTCCGGAGATTGGAATTAGCATAATAACAGAAATAGCTGCGGACTAGTAGTAAACTAGCATGTCTATATGATAAGACAATGATAACGATCCTCGCGGGATCCAATAACTGGCTCACGGCCCACAAGCATACTCAACCGCCCAAGAAGGGGGTTCAACGGCTCGAGAATAGCCAATAATACAGTATCAATAGGTCGGACTAATATATAGTCTCCAGTTCATGATCGACCCCGCACTCTCAAGAGTGTGCGTGTCTCGCCGCTATACAGCGTCACAAAGTGGTATACCGGGGTTTCGAACCCGCCGGTCATCACCCACATCTATTACTCACCTCAATATAGCGCGACGACTATTCCGCAATGCCCTTGCCACGAGAATCAAGCTCCGCACGCGTAGAATCCGATCAAATACAGTAGAAACACAACAAATTAGGCCAATGGGACGACACCCAATCAATACAACTCAATTTACATCAAAATTCCCAAAGTTGTCAAAACCCGACTTTCGGTACGCTTGTCGAAAAATTACAAAAGTTACATATTCGGAATCCTCATCTCGATACGAGTCTAGGCATATAAAATTTACCAAAATCGGACTCCATTTGCCCCCTCAAATCAGTGTTTTTCTTCAATTTAGGCCTAGGGCTCAAACCCACCTTTAATCTTCCATTTACAGAAATTTAACCAAGGATTTCATGTTAAAATGATGTAATTAAGCCACAAAACTTACCTCCAACGAAACCCCGATGATTTCCCGGCAATCTCCCGTCAATTTCTTCTCTTGGAACTCAAAAATGGAGGTTTTGGGTATTAAACCCGCGACTGGTTCTGTTCTGGTTTTAATTTCACTGCCAGACCAATCCTTCTATGCGAGCAATGACCCTATGCGATCGCATAGAGTTAAATTTTCCTGCCAATTTCCCCTTCTATGCGATCGCAATGCACTCCCGCGATCGCATAGCACAACCTTCCGGGCCTCATCTTTTCTTCTCTGCGATCGCAACACTGGCTATGCGATCGCAATGCACAGTCTGACAAACCTATGCGATCGCACCCCTTGCTATGCGATCGCATAGTACATTTTTTTTCACCCCTCCAAGCTCTTCTATGCGATCGCAATGGCTCTATGCGATCGCATAGAGCAATCACTGACTGCAATTTTCTGCAGCAACTCTATGAACAAAATTTGCCCGTTAGGCATCCAAAAATGATCCCGAGACCCCCGGGACCTCAACTAAAGACACCAACATACTCCAAAACACGATACGAACTTGTTCCAATCATAAAAACACCATCTTAAACACCGAAATCACCAATTACACACGGATTCAAGCCTAAATTCCTTAAAACTTTCCGAATTACACATTCGATCAAAAACCCGACCAAACGACGTCCGAATGACCTGAAATTTTGCGGACATATCCAAAATCACCTAACAAAGCTACTGCAACTGTCGGAATTCCATTCCGACCCCCGGATCAAAATCTCACCTATCGTTCGGATTTCGCCAAAATTCAACCTTAGCCAATTCAAGCCTATTTCTACACCGGGCCTCCAAATTTAATTCCGATCGCTCCCCTAAGTCACAAATCACCTCCCGGAACTAACCGAGTCATCAGAATCCGATTCCGAGCCCTCTAACCAAATAGTCAACTCCGGGTTGACTTTCCTTATTCAAGTTTCCTTCACAAAGGCTATATGCCTCATTTTCAATTCAATTCACTCCTAACTCACCCGATAGACTTTAACACTGATATAAAAGCATAAAACATATAATTTCAACATAACGGGGTGGTAATTCCCGTGACGACGGGCCGGGTCGTCACAAAACGCATACTAATATTTATTAATTTTATTGCCAAATTATATTTACGTATCTTTTAATAAATTTAGCACTTATTGATATGGGTACACGCGCAAAACGCGTACTCGAAGACTAGTATATATATATATATATATATATATATATATATATATATATATATATATATATATATATATATATATATATATATATATATATATATCTATGTTAAGACCCCAAACCCGGTCGTGAGTGATGCCATTCTCAATGCAAAAGTCAATAAATTTTACTTTGTCAAATTCTGTCCCATGATCTGATCTAGTGCATATAACTCTATAACTCTAGACTCTATCTTCACTTGGATTTTCTTCATAAAGGCCACAAATACTTCAACAGTTTCATCTTTCGGTCTGAGAAACAAAGTCCATGTAAATGTAGAATCGTCATCCATGATCCAGAAGATGTATCTCTTTCCTTCTCTGATTTGCACCCTCATAGGTCCAACAGATCCATATGGAGGAGCTCAAGAAGCTTTGAGGTGATCACATCTTCTTTTGACTTAAAGGAGGACTTTACATGTTTTCCTCTGGCACAGGAATCACAGACCTTTTGAGTTTTGAATTATGATATAGGCAGACCATGGACCAGGTCATTGTGAATTAGTTTGTTCAAAAGGGAAAAGCTTGCATGGCCTAGTCTCCTGTGCCATAGTTCAACATCATCGTTAACCGCCTTCAGACAACTCAGATCACCACTCTGTAAAGATTCGAAATCGGCAACACATATGTTCTTGTATCTTTTGGCATCAAAACTATTTCACCAGTCACAAGGTTAGTAACTGTATATATTTTGGACAACAACTCCACCTCATTTCCTTTATCACAAACTTGAGAGACACTCAGGAGACTGTACTTGAGTCCTTTGACATAGTACACATTTTCAATAGAGGAGTGAGTGACTTGCCAACTTTTCCAACTCCAAGAATGTACCCTTTTTGCCATTTCCAAAGGATACATTCCCTCCTTGCATGGCTTTTAGTGAGAGAAAGTTTGTGGTGTTCCCAGTCATGTGTTTCGAACACTCACTATCCATAAACCATTTTTGACCACGTCCTTTCATTATTCTCTGCACAAGAGACTAGGAGTTAGTTTTAGGAACCCAAACAAGTTTGGGTCTCTTGTAGTAACCAAGAGGATGAATAAAAACTCTCTTAGTCCATGTAGGTAAAGTCAGTTTTCTGTGAGTAGAACCTGGTCCCTCTTTTATAGTCACAGTTTCAGCATCCACTTTATCTTTTTGTACTGATTGGTTCTTGTCTTGGAAACCTTCCTTGGAGTGCCCAGTGTTCCCACATTAGGTACGAGGCTAGTTATCAGATGCAATGGCGCTCTTATTGTGAGGGTTGTAAACATCCTTCTTTCTTAGGAACCCTGTTCTCCGCCTTTTTTTAATGATATTAGTGAAAAAGGTAAGGGTAGCTTCTACGGACCAGGTCTACATTAAAGACTTCTCTAAATCATTTATTACCATTTCTAGATTGGCTTGGAGGAGAACGTGTTTCTCCATTTCAGTGCTCATTCTACATCTCAAGGCCTTCACCTTATCTTCAAGACTAACATATTTCTTACTAACTATCTCCTTTCCCCTTTCAGGATTTTCAGGTTTTGACTTAGTCAATGGCTCTATTATTTGTGTCCATTGGTTGGCAGTTTCTGCAAAGAGATCACTCTTTTCTTTTCTAATAGTTTCAATGGCTTTCTTTTGATTAGTAATTACAACCACTAAGTCTTTTCTAGTATGTTCATATTCTTCTAATTTTAAGAACAAGGAATCCCTATCCTCCGCAAGACTATAAAAAGCAGTAATTAAACATTCGCTAAACACATAAGTTTTTTTGGAGAGTAGGATTTCACATCTTTCTGAACATCCCTGAAGTTTACCTCTTCATTGACATTGCCTTTATCATTGTCTGATTGTGCCTTCAAAGAAAGCATTGAGTTATATCCAATCTTTTCACCTTCAACTGCCATCGTAGAACTATCATCAGCATTAGATTTATCTTGTCTTACATATGTAACATAATAAGTTATTCGTAAAGCCTCCCATATTTTCTTAGCAGTATCGCATGTAGAGATTCTGTCGTACTCATTAGGTTCCAAACTATGTACCAGAATTTTCTGGGCACGAGCATTCTTCTTTATTGCTTTCTTGTCTTCTTAAGTGTATTCTCCGCTGGTCTTGAGTGGAACAAATGGACCATCACAGATAATATCCCAAAGCTCGCAATCCTAACCTATGATGAAATCATACATACTAGCTTTCCACCACCAATAACACTTTCCATCAAACTTGGGTGGGTGGTATATGGATTGACCTTCTTCAAGATTTAGTGTAGCTATCATGAGGATCCTTTCCTAGCTTTTAACCTGATAGGAGGAACCTGCGCTGATACCAATTGTTAGTTTGTATGGATCCACCAAATCATATAATACATGGTCCTCTACAAGTTTCAGCTGAGAGTACTTAATAAAGCAGTAAGTAAATGAGGCATTGGATTTTTACGTGAAAAAATCCCTCGTACGGGGATCAAAAAACAACGACCTACCTTGTAGGCTTTTAACTTCACTAACTTGTAATCTTATCTATTGCAAGTCACTTAACAATACTCCCAATTGTAAAGACTTCAAACTAACTTGTGGTACCTTTACCACAAGCCATTTTGTGACTATCTTAGTTACAAAGGCTTTTTCTAACTTGTGGTGTTGTCACCACAAGCCACTTTGCAACCCTATGATTACAAAGATTTTCCTTTATGACTAAAACTAGCCACAACCTAAAATCAACAAGTGTGAGGATTTACAAGAGGATTCCTAATCAGTAAACTTCTAAGTATGTGATTTAAGAGATATTATAAGTTCAATAACAAGGTTACAACTCAACTAGTACAACAATAATCAATCCTTTAGGAACTGGTCCATAGTGGCATTCAACCTTGTTTTCAAGCTTGAGAGAATGATCTTTTATGTTTTATCTTGATGCTTGAGTGAATAAAACTGAAACCTATTTGTGATGTTTTGTATAAAAGCTCCTTTGGTACTACTTGATCATATTACTTGAAATGATCTGAGTAGTTTGTTTGGTTAGAGAATGAGTGGGCTGTCAGTATGGTACATTGCGGCGTAAACAGTGCCGCCAATCACTTCAGTTCCAGTTGTGTCCAAATAACTTTATGCTGCTATATAGGAACTGCATGAGCATCAGGTCTTTGTTTGGTTCCTAGCTCTTTTATGTGTACCAATTCAACTTTTACTGGAGTCTGTTGGGATTTGCAGCAGTCCCAAGTAGATCAGGTTCCCTAACTGGTTCTTATAAGAAAGTCTGTTATATCATCAAAACATAAGGCAAACTTAAACATGAGTATTTAAGATCTATCACCAAGATTTAATGGGGAAGAAATTAATGATTGGTTGCATAAAGCATAATAATTCATTGATTACAAGCACATTTCAGAGGAAAATAAGGTCTAAAGTGCTTCTATTAACATGGAAAGCAAGGCCCTTCAATGTCACAAAATGTACATGAAGCCCAAGATAGGAAGGTTCCCAAAGTGGGAAGACTATGTTAGCAGTATATTTGAGGTTTGGATATGTGGAACATGCAGATCCCATAGCGGAATTGGTAGCTTTCAAACAAAATGGGAGTGTTCAAGAATTTCTTGACAAATTCGATGAATTACTTAATCAAGTGGAACTAATAGAAGAGCATTCCATCAGCATCTTCTTAGCCAATTTAAAACCTGAGATTGAGATCCAAGTAAGGATGTTAGGTTCAAGAACACTAATGAAAGCCTATATTCAAGCAAGGTTGGAACAGTTCTTAAAATTGAAACATGGTCACACACAAACTTTAGTAAGGAATTCAAGGTCCTTACTGGCCACACCTTGGGATCAAGTTCTACAACAACAACAACAATAACCCAGTATAATCCCACGGATGGGGTCTGGGAAGGGTAGAATGTATGGAAACCTTACCCCTACCCCAAGGGACAGAGAGGCTATTTTCAGGAGACCCATAGCTCAAGAAAGCACCAAGTGGCGATATATTAGTACTATGGATAAACTTATAATAAAATAACATAAAATACACAACATAATATGAATTAACCTAAAATAGAAAAATACCAGCAATATAAGAAAATATAGGAAATATGAGAAAAATGGGAGGTAAACTAATAACCAGCATATAAAGCCATGCATCAGTAGCTGATCAATAGCATCCTAAGTCTACCACTTAACTGACTTGTCTTACTCTAGTGCGCAGTAAAAATATTCACACCCTCCTCTAGCCTACAACCTTAATGTTCGACCTCCACAATTCTCTGTCTAGGGCCATGTCCTTAGTAATCCTAAGTCGTGCCATGTCCTGCATGATCACCTTTCCCCAATACATCTTAGGTCTCCCTCTACCTTTCCTCGTGCCAACCACCGCCAATCGCTCATACCGCCTCACATGTGCATCAGTGTTCCTCCTCTGAATGTGCCCGAACCACCTTAGTCTTTATTCTCGCATCTTGTCCTCTATTGGGGCCACACCCAACCTCTATCGAATCTCTACATTCCTAATCTTATCCATCCTTCTATACCCGCACATCCACCTCAACATCCTTATCTCTGCTACTTGCATCTTATGGATGTGTAAGTTTTTAATCGGCTAACACTCGGTACTGTACAACATGGGGATCAAGTTCTAGAGGGTCCAATTTCAATGAAAGTCGTGAAGGTAGTAGAACCTCAAGTCTTGGCAAATTCAACAAGATTGATAGTAAGCCAGCATTTCAAGGATCAAGGAGGCTATCAACTAAGGAGATGGATGAGAAGAGGGCAAATGGCGTTTGTTATTGGTGTGATAAAAAGTACACACCAGAACATAAATATAGTCGAAGGAAACAACTATTTATCCTAGAACTGGATGAGGAGGTAGAGGAGTCTCTTTGGGAAGATAAGTTAGAAAAAGGTGAAAACTCTGAGGAATCAGTCTTGAATACTCAAGTTTCTGTCCGTGCCCTTGATGGAACCAGTGATTATAGAACAATGAGAGTAAACAGAGTTGTCAAAGGAAAAATGGTTCATATTTTAATTGATTCGTGGTCCACCCATAATTTCATGGACCTTGCAATGGCCAAGAACTTAGGTTGTAAATTGGAAACCATTCTCTCTTTTGGTGTATCTTTAACAGATGGCAGTAAAGTTCACAGTTTTGTGATGACTGTAGGAGTCACTTGGAAGATGCAAGGAGTAGACTTCAAAGATGATATGTTGGTTATTCCATTGGGAGGAGCAGATGTAGTACTTGGCATTCAATGGCTCATTACATTGGGAGATATAAGGTGGAATTTTAAACAGTTAAAAATGGAGTTCCAAATTAGGGGAAGAAATGTGTCACTAAGAGGTAGCCAACTTGGGGCTTTCAAGTTATTAGTTGATGTTCGAATGTTGAAAGTACTCAACAAGCCTAATCAAATTCACATGATGTCAATGGCGTTCATTCAACCTTCACAAGAAACAAACTCAGCACAGGAAACAACAATAACATCAAACTCTTAGGAAGTGCAAAATTCAGGGGATTTGCAGAAGGTGCTTCTACAATATGCACCCCTTTTTGAGAATCCAACAACAATGCCACCCCATCGAAACCATGACCACAGATCATTCTAAAGGAGAGAGTCTCACCCATTAGTGTGAGGCCATACAGATACCCTACAAGCCATAAGGATGAGATTGAAAAGATGATTAAAAAGATGCTGGAATATAGTGTTATCAGACGTAGTGTAAGCCCATTATCTTCTCCTATTGTTATGGTTAAAAAGAAAGACGAAATAGGAGGCTTTGCATTGACTATAGAAAATTAAATGACTGCACAGTAAAAGATAAGTTCCCTATTTCAATGATAGAAGAATAGATAGATCAGTTAGGAGGATCAAAATACTTTTCAAAACTGGATCTTCGAGCAGGGTATCATCAAATTAGAATGGCTGAGAGGGATACTAAGAAGATAGCCTTTAGATCCCATAATGGTCATTATCAATTTGTAGTAATGCCATTTGGCCTCACTAATGCCTCTTCGACCTTCCAAATCATCATGACTAAGATCTTTCAATCCTACCTAAGGAAATTTATTTTGGTATTTTTTGATGATATCCTTATCTATAGTCCTTCCTGGACTGAAAACTTATTTCATTTACAAAAAGCCTTTGATATTCTACAAGAACAGAGCTTGTTTGTGAAGCTCAGTAAATGTTCTTTTGGGAAGCCTGAGGTAGAGTACTTGGGTCATATTATTACACAGCAAAGGGTGACCATTGATCTTGGCAAAATACAGTTGATGACAGATTGGCCTAGTCAGCAAAACCTTAAAGAACTTAGGGGTTCCTAGGACTAACATGGTATTATAGATTTGTTAAAGGCTACGGAATACTAGTCAGACCTCTAACTGAATTACTTAAGAAGGATAAGTTTGGTTGGTCAGAAGAAGCTGCTAAAGCTTTCCAGAACTTGAAACAAGCCATGAGTACTGCCCCTGTATTAGCTTTGCCAAAATTCTCTATGGAGTTTGTGATTGAGACAGATGCATGTGGGATGGGTATTGGAGCAATATTAATGCAGGCTGAGCACCCCTTAACATATATGAGCAAAGTTTTGAGTCCAAAACATCAGCTGCTATCAGTATATGAAAAGGGTATCTCATTCCATAGTGGAAGGGTATCTCAGATGCATGTGTAGTTAAAGACCAAAAGAATGGGTATAATGGTTGTCTTTGACAGAGTGGTGGTATAACACCAACTTCTATACTGCCATCAAAATGACTCCGTTCAAAGCAGTGTATGGACAGAAACCACCCCTACATTTACCCTATGTAGCTCATCACTCCATGGCTGATCAAATGGACAGGAGTTTACAAGCTAGAGAGTCAACTATCAAGCTGCTTAAACATCATCTACAATTGGCACAATATAGGATGAAAGCTCAGGCTGACAAGAAGAGATCTCCCAGAAACTTTGAGATAGGGGACTTGGTATTTGTGAAGCTACAACCTTACAAGCAAATGTCTATAAGAGGACACTCTTATCATAAGATCAATCCTAAATACTTTGGACCATTTAAGATTCTATAAAAGGTGGGCACATTCACTTATCAATTGGAACTTCCTTTCTACGCCAAGATCGACCATACTTTTCATATGTCACAGTCAAAGAAGTACATTGCAAATGTGGTTGTTGTTCCAAACTTGCTAGTCTCCTTATCCACTCATGGACACATTATATTGGAGCCTGAAGCTATCTTAGATAAGAGGTCAGTTCAGTCTAGAGGGAAGCAGGTTGACCAAATGTTGATCAAATGGTTCAATTGTCCCCAGAAAGACCGTATTTGGATGGACACTCATGCACTTTCTCAGCAGTTTTCTCATTTTAGTCCTTGAGGACAAGGATTCTTTCGGTCGGGGAGATTTGTTATGAACTATAACTAGAAGGGTAAGAGCCAAAGGGCATAATAGTCTATTTACTATACAAGTAGTCAGTAATCGGTTATATTAGCTAAGGTGGTTAGAAGTCAGCCGCAAATGCGATTAGTAAACGTAGAGAATGGGGTAGTTAAATACAAGGGAAAGGATCAATTGTATTCATTCTTGAAAGACTGAGTCTTCTATTAATAAAATCACATTCTTCTTCTTCTATAATTCTTGTTTTCCAGTTCAATTTTGCAAGCATGTTCAAGGGTTGTTCATCATCCCAACCCTTTAGGATTGCATTAGTTGTGTTTTACGTAACAATATAATTCTAAAAATAGTCTAAATATAACATATTTCCTATGTAAAGGGAAACAAATTATACATTTTAATTACTTCAAGAGTAAATTAAATATGCGTAGCAAACTATATCAAAGATCAAAATCGAAATATTCCAATAACTACTAAAACAAAAAGTGCAATTACTTCTAAACAATATTTTAAGATTTTAATCATTCTGAAATCCTTCTTTTTTTCCGAATATAAATTAATTCCTCAACATATATGGAAATCGTATATCTTTCCCCCTTTTTTTTCCTTTCAGTAAATATATTTTTGGTCGGCCTATTAACCAAATTGAACAGGAGTATGTAAATTATGAATCATAAATCTTTAGGAAATGAATGAAAAGAAAACTTATATAAATACTCCCACAAAATCGTCTCACAACCTCAAAATTCCTACTACTCTATTAGGATTTCTGCAATATTATTTTTGAAATATAGAAAAGAAATTAGAGGAAATATGTCTTCCATTGGTGAACTTGCTTGTACTTACGCTTGTTTGATCCTTCACGATGATGGCATTCCTATTAATGCCGAGAAAATTGGTACCCTCATAAAAGTAGCAAATTTGATCCTTCACGATGATGGTATTCCTATTTTGCAAAACTTTGTCAGAAGATGAACTTGTCATGAACGTCGGTGTTGGCGGAACCGCGGCTTCCACCGCCGCTGTTGCCGCTACTCCCGCTCCTACTACTGGTCAGGATGCTGCCGCTGCACCTTCCGCCAATGACAAGAAGAAGGTATACATTCAATCTTCCACAAATGTTTCATGATCCACTAGTAATTCTTCTGCCTAAAGTTATACATGTATATGTATTCTGTCTAAAATTACATAAATACTAAAAAAAACAGAAATTTAGTGATGAACAAATTATGTAGCTAAGCAAACAAATTCGTCGCTAATCCTATTTTCCGATGGATTAGCTGCAGATTATTAAAAAGTTTTTGTTAGCTAGGAGCCATTTAGACACAGTAAAGACGAAGTTCATAGCTAATTTTATTTTTTCTTTGTAGTGTATCTTGATTGCAATAACCAGTTTTAACTTAAGTTAGCCATGATTCAATGTTAATTTTGCGTTATATGCATGTTTTAAAACTCTGACATTAAATAATAGTATCTGCATGCTCATAATATTTTACTTCTAGTTTAGTTAACTAGTGTGAAAAAACTATTTTATGAGTCAATTGAACAAATTCCCTGAAATATTCAGAAAAGAATTTTTTTTTTCCAACAATGTAAGTCTATATATATGTAAGTGAATTGTGAACAGAAAGTATAGTTGTTTTCTCTTCCCGACCCTTCCGCCAAAACACTTTGTCTGTTGATTAGATTGATGTCTGATAGCTTTTCCTTTTTCTCAACCGCTATCACGTCGCGTATACTATAGGATGGAATATTATTCCCTCTCCCTCCCCCTCCCCCCTTATTAACTAAGTTACAAAAGCTCATATATTGTTTTGTCTTGTTGGTTTTCTCTCGTTGCAGGAAGAAGTAAAAGAAGAGAGTGATGATGAGTTGATGTTCAGCTTATTTGACTAGAGCTTGTAGAATGCAGCGATCCTCAGCCTGTTTGCTCTTTATTTATAAAGAATTATTGCAGGATAATTTTTAGTTTTTATTATTGGGACTACTTTATTATTATACTGTTTTTTTATGAGACTAGCTTTAGTGTACGTGCGTTACGTGCTCCTAGCATCAATTAATAAATTGTGTGTACAAGAGGAACATGCAAAAATTTGATTATCAAATGCTAAGTTTTAAAATATCAACGTTTAAGTTAGTACTATATGATACAATAAGCAACTTAGTATATAGAAAAGTATAGGGAGTTGAAATTTGTTTAAATTAATATCAAATGAAACAAAAATAATTAATGATAACTCACTTAAAATATTTAATTTTCATACTTATTATTTAACGTTTGTAATTTTAACAATTTGATTCTTAATACTATACTATAATTTAAATGATGAATTTGGAAAAGAATGACTTGAATTTTTTACAAATTAGTTAATTTAAAAACTTCCTTTGGCTAATTAATTTTAAGAACTTAAATATTTATTCTTTTGAGATTACTATGTTTGTGATTTTTACGTACTTGTTTTTACTTCCAAGCATGATTTAATAATAAAAAGTTTAATTAATATCAAAATTTAAAATATAAGAATATTATTGAATAACTATTTTGTTATTTAAAAGATATACTTGTAAAACTTGAAAAAAGACTTCTAAATTTTTTTAAAAGAGAGAGAAAGTAAAGACTCCTAAACCATGAAAGTGCTAATTTTCATATGGGTACGCTTACTATGTGTACGCTTGCACACCTCCATAAGTTCTAATTTTAGTTGTTTAAAGTCTTAAATATTAGGATCTTTTACATTGTTTATATAAGAAAATATTTAATAGCAATAAATTTAGTTGATTTTAAAATGCAAAATTTTAGGAAAAATAATTAAATGACTATTTTGTCTAGTGTAAATTCTATTTTTAAAGTGTAAATTATGTGCAGAATACGTAAATTGGGGTTTTTAAATATGTATCTTGAATCAATTAGTAAAGAACGTGCAAAGAATATTAAAATGCCTACACTAAGTTAATAATAAACAATAAATAACTTAATATATTGAAAAATATAAGAATTTTATTTGTTAAAGTGAGTACAAAAAGGAAATAATTGACAATTCACTTAGTGCTATTTTAAGTTGTTTTATCCTTATTGCATAAAGTCTGCATTTGCACCAATTTGGCTTTCAACACTATATTATACCGATTTATATGATTTTAGAGATATCTAAATAAGAAATTTTAATGCTACAAATATTTAATGAAATGTCTGGAAGAATATTTACTTCCATAATTATAGCGCGTCTAAATAGGAATATCTGGAAGAATGTTTCGTTCCAGATTTGTAGCGCGCCTAATTAGGAAGGAATCAGCTCCTAGTAATTGGTATTTAATGAATGGTATAATCTATCTATATATAAAAGGAGAAGCAAATCCATAAAATTATGTCAAGTGTCAAAACGATATATCAACACATGTCATGTTTTAAGACAAAATTCCAATACTTTTGGAGATTCAAAAAAACTTTTAAAATAGAAAAAATTACAATAGTTTAAATAATAAACAACTTCAGTTATTAGCATGGAATCCAACAATTTTGGGCAGTTACCTTTTAAAGTGAAAACAAAAAAAAAATATAGTTACTCCAATTTCAGAAAATAGTCTCTCACGTTTTTCATTAGTTTTTATTTAATTTATTATAAACCTAAAATTCATCAAAATAAACTTTGCCACAGAAATAGTAATAAAACCAAAAAAGCACTCCACGATTGATTGTTCACAAACGTGGGAAGCAAAATACTAAACTAACTCAACACTCTCTCCTTTCCTTAACTGAAAAGGTATAAACTGCAAAGATAAAAAAAACTGAAACAAGACCCACGTTCTGGATTATTCATCCGCACTTCTCCCTCATAAATGATTCTCGCCCCATTTTTCTTGATCACTAACTTTATTCAATGCGTGTTACTTTCTCCCTCATAAATGATTTTTCTTACTAATTTTGTTCAGTGTGTGGGCTTGAAACTTTTGGAATTTCACATCTTCCGCTCAAGGTATCCATAGTGATTCCACATTCGTGCACTCCAGAGTTCAATTTTGAAATAAAATTTTGAATTGCTTAAAGTTCGTCGGCGACAACATTGTCAAACCTAGGTTATGGATTCGAAATCATCGGATCACAATTTCATCTAGAAAAGGTGCTCTTTTTTATTGGAAAAAGTGCAAATTCAACATTTCGATTTTAATTAATTTACTTCTAAGTAGGTTTTATTTGTTTTATATTTTTGCAGTATTTTTCACAAGGAGGATCTGTGCGATTCTCAAGAGGAATAGTTTATAAGTAAATTTAGAGCCATATAGAACACAAGACAATGATGCATTATACTACCATCTTATGTTGCTGGTAAAGGAGTTAATTTTATTTCCCCTGATTCCTAGGACATTTTTACTTCTCAAATGTTGTTTATAACTAATTCTCCTTCTTTTCTGACATAATAGATTAGCTGAATAATTAAAGGAATTTGTTTTTTGATAACTTTTTTTTTGTGTTTAATTGCGAGGTTTATTTCCATGAACTACGACGAGATCATTGGTAACTTGGTAAGTATGTTAGTGTCTTTGAACGAGGAATGAATGCTCTTTAACTGCAACAATAAATATTTGTGCAATTGTATAGATTGAGGAAAGAATAATATTTAAAGATGCTCTGGCGGTTTAATGCTTGAACATCTTCTAACGTTGCCTTCATTGATACTGTGGTCTCTCTTTCTATCTCTTTCACACACACACACACATATGGATAGATATATTAATAAGGGTATTTTATGATTATCCCTGCGCTTTAACAAGTTATATCTTTTAATATTTTTTATCTTTTTTGTTTCACAAAGAATTAGCAGTTTAAATTTTAGTTAGACGAAACTATAAACGCTTCAATAATATAATAAGATTTGGTACTAGGTAAAGGTTATTAGTTCGAATTTATTAACATTGTTAGCATGATTTAATAAAGCCAAGTCTCACTACGTTTGCATATTTTTTTATAATTAATACACAACAATTGTAGTTGTGCATGTACGCAACCAATTAACTTCATCGCTTACTCAAAAATCTATTTTTGCTATATGTTTCCAATAATTTTTGGCATTAGTATATGATATTATCATATATAATCTCCTATAGACAGGTTGACAAAAATTTTGACTTCTCTTCGATAAATTTTACGGGGAAAAAAAGAAACTAGAACTCTATGGCTATAAGTCTTTGACATAAAATAATATTAAAATATTATAGCAATGGTAGTTAATCTTAAAGTTATCGTCCTAATATGTCAACACTTATTATAACTATTAAATCTTAAATTATGAGGTTTCGTCTAATTGCTTAACATATCATATAACTGTTACTAGAGGGTGTTATATGTTTCTCCTTGAGCTTTAACAAATTCTACATTATTCTATGGCACTCTTTTGAGGTTTCAATTATCTTAGACAACATTAAAATTCTGGTGGCAATCTATGTCTCCCTGTGGGGAATATCAAACATAATGAATAACTCTCAATATCTCCTTAAGTTTTCTATCTACCAAATACAAAGTGGACAATTTTGTGATCTTCTTGCCATGCCAACAGGCAAGAGAAGTCCGTCCTTTCAACAATATGTAGTTTATACTCTCTGTTCCCAACGAAGACACATTTTCTTTATATCATTACCATAAAAAAATATTTTTACTGGTCACACTCTAATAATGTCTAATGCCTTTTGAACTAGAATACACAGAGTAAGTTGGTGCTAGAGTTAAGAGACTTTATGTGGAAAAAAACCAAACTTTTAAGCATTTTCGACCAATATATTGTCTAGGACTTTAAGAAATTATTTAGGATGAATGCAACAGAGTATATGTTATCTATTTATGGCTCTCTCAAAAAGCTAAACTCCCCCCAAAAAAGTAGAGCTTTCGAAAAACTTGATTTGCGTTACAAGAAATAGTTATCTTTGAACAAAAAGTGTCTTTCTAAAAGAGCATTTTCGACCAATATCTTTCCATCATCTATATCCTTAGAAAAAATAGAACAAAAAATAAGATGATATAAATGGTATTATATTAAATTACTTTGATATACAAAACACAAGTGCTAACTTACTTATGTAAAGTCAATAAAGAAATTTTGTTGACTTCAATATGGACGATACAACTGGTTCTATCTTTTTTTTCCTTTTTTCTGTTCGTCCATCTTTTGTTCTTTCTCGCTCATTCTCTTTAATTTTCTCATACTTTATGGGACTAAAATGTAATAATTGTTGTTGTTTGTTTGTTTGGTTGATTTGCTCATTATTTATGTGAACATAATTGCCTCCATGATCAAGGTCCAATCGATATTTGATTGCTCTTCATCATTATTAAGATAATGATATGCTTAAAAGGAAAGTTATTATATTTATGACACATTCCAATCTTTCAGTTTCTAATTTGTGTAGTTAAATAGTTATTTTTTTGGAAAGTAATCAAGCACTTTAGCCTACTCTTCTCTTAAAAGTCGCAGAAATTCCTATGCTTGATGTAGGCCAGATCAATGATGATTTAAAATCAGAAGTTACTTGACTCTTTATGTTATCGACTTGATTTATATTAGAAGGGCTATTGGAAAGTTTTAAAATATCACATTTGAACGTTTATGTTGTTATATCATTCAAAGAATGATGAGAAGGAACTTTTGAATGTTATATGTGAGTTAAGTGAATGAATTAAGAGCTGAATAAGCATCTTTGTGTAGTTAAGGTTCCGTATCGAATTGTGTTTGTGAAACTTCAATCGTCTGATATATGTTTTATGAATGAGATATTGAAGTCGCCCTTATAAAATGAAAAAGACAGGAATCAATACTCCATCCTTTAAGCCACATCATTCCAGTTTAGGAATATGGGAAAAAGTTCCTAAAGTGCATAATTAGAAACCATGTTATTTTTTAATTTGACATGGCTACCTTTTAAAATTAGCATCCTTGACCATATTTCTGTATTTATGTAGTAAATTTACCATAATTTCATAGCATTCAAATGAACTAATAATTAATAACTAAGAAGAATATTATTATTCTAATATTTTTTTACCATCTGCGCATCGCGCGGGTTATAATACTAGTATATGTAGAATGTGAATATAACGGATAAATATGAAACTATACATATTTTTTATAATAAGATTTCATATATGGTATAAGAGGAAAAAGTTCCTAAAAAATTAATCATATACTAGGTATATTGTTATTGTTGTATCTCTCATAGCCATAGATTAGGAAATATCATTTGAACATTTCATGGCGAAACTTTAATTAGCTATAGACAGTGGTTTTATAAAGTTTTAAAAATATTCTTAGATGCGTGACTATAACATTTGCCTTTTGGTCCAAAATAATGATATGGTTAGATGAGAAAGAGTTTAGGAGTAAAGATGAAGCCTGACTCAGAAAGAAGGAATGGAAACAAGAAAAATGAGTAAAAGCAAAAGATTATACGCCGTTGCCGGGGATCGAACCCGGGTCACCCGCGTGACAGGCGGGAATACTCACCACTATACTACAACGACTTTGTTAGCATGGATCTTTTATGATAGTAAACTAGATTACTGCTTTTTCACTTTTGTCTTTCCCGTATTTACATTCCTAGTTTTGTCACAGATTTGATCGAGGTACATTTACCAAGCAAAAAATGAAATAGTGATTATCTTTACTAGTTGCCAATCAATTCGGCTATGTGGAAGTTGGTATTCATTCCACTGTATAACTATATTAACACTTATATTTCACTTTGATGCTATTTTTCTTTTTTACTTTAGAGCTTGCTTAAGATAGTTAAAAGTGGCGCGGCTCATAAGTATTATGAGTTTTGAAATGACAGAAGCTTAATAGAAATATCTATTTGTTCGGTTTTCACATCTTAGTGTCATTCAAAAGCCTTTATACATTCAAACATAATAGTTTAAACTCTTCTAACTATTGATTAAGTCTATGTGATATTTGCTTTGCTGAGTTGAATTAAAAGCGTGATTACCCGCTTTAAGAAGCTAGTAAAATTTAATGATTTTAATTTAAAATACCAAAAATGAAGAAGAAAAAAAAAGAAAGAAAAAACATTTATTAAAAAAAAAAAAGAATTTCTTAGACACAGTTTCACAAGAATTTGTTGTTGTTGTTTTGGCAAAAATAAATTTTCAGATTTGGGGTTTTAAAACATGGTGGATTTTCAGGTGACTAGATTTAGGAGATGGGATTTTGATTTTTTCACTGATTTGAAGGTTCTTGTTTACATTTAACAGCTTTTTTGGATGGTTGTTATATATCGTATCTTTTAATAAATGCAATATTTGAATAGATTACATCGTTTGTCATCGTTTTATGATATCACGCACCAATTATATCGGTCAAAATCTGACCGACGTGGTCAAGCTGACCAACATCCCGTCCAAGCGGCAAGGCAGCAAAAGACGACATGGTCTACTCCATATCCCGCACTCACGATACCCGTCGAGTCAGAAAAGACAATTTTCAGGGGATGACCAAGGCAAACATGGTGTGAAAGATCATCAGACCAATTATATAGCAAAGGTCCCATGACTATATATAGGAGGGGAAACCTTCGGTAAATCGGGGCGGTTTTTCACCTCTTTCTCTCTCCCTGGTTCTCTCTTCTATAATCTTCATGACGAAAAGAAGAACGAAGCATTCTCCACGAAACTATATAAAATAGTCTCCTCCATTGATTAATGGGGGTCACGATAGAAAATTTCAATAAGATTGGTTAGTTTTGTCACATCTTATGTATTATTTTTCCAACCAGTCTATCGATCTGGAATTTATTGTGATTGCTAAGATTTACCCCTTCATTTTCTCTAACTGATTTATTCAAAAAAGTTTCAATATCTTTTGAGTAAAACACCAGCAATATGAAGAATAAACTTGCAATATTATAAAGAAAAATTATGATACGGGGTAAAATTACTATATCAAAAGATATGGTAAATGATAAAATAAAATTATTTAATAATAATAAATTGTGAGATTGAGAGAAAAATACAAAGTAACGATGCGACCACACCAAATCGATCGTTATATAAAATGGTAAATTTTAATGTTATGTAACGATAAATTTAACGATACGATACAATAAAATTTAAGTAACAATCAAAACAAACATCGTATTTAAAATAACAATACGATATAATACAACGGGTAACAATCATCCAAACAAGCTGTAAAAGTTTGATATATATAGAGGATTTGGGTTTTTAATATTATTTTTGGAAAGTAAGAAAGAGAAACGAGGAGGGGTCGATATGGATTTCCCGGCCGTTTTTACGAGTCGTTCTCACCTATGAACTTTTTTCTTTCTCTTTTTTTAGGTCAAGATCTGATAGATATCATGCAGAGAATTTTACATAAATTAAATTGGATACATTAATTATATTTGATTTCAATAGAAATGATCAAAATGAAATGTTCACTAGGTTTCTAAGGAAAACTGGTTGAGTGGTTTTGCAAATATTAAGAAAGAGAAAGGATGGATTTTGGTTCAGAATTGACAGAGAATATGAGATGATGAATTTTGGCTCTCAAATGGTATAGGACTGATTTTCAGACAGAGAAAGGCGTGGAGATGCTTGTGAGGGAAAACTTTAGGATTCAATCTGTTCTTTTTTTTTTTCTTTTAAAAATAATTTTTGTGAATAGTAATAATGACGTAAAATATTTTTATGTGACGTGAATAATATAATAAGACGATTGAGGAACACGTATAGTTCAAATGGTTTAAAAGTTATGTTTGTACGAGTAGCAGTGTCTAAATAAAACTTCGTTAAGTATAAGGACTAGAATGTCAAAACTAGGGGTGTACATAGGTCGGGTTGGTTCGGATTTTACAATTACCAAACCAAACCACATGTATCGGGTTATTAAATCTAAAGACCAAACCAAACCAATAAACTCGGGTTTTTCACTCTCGGTTTTTTCGGGTGTTTTCGAATTTTTGGGTTTTTCGGTTTTTTCGGGTTTTTTCCGGTAAAATCTCCATGGAACAAAACATATAAATTGTGCTCAAAATATTTCTTTAATCCTAGTAAGATACAACTATACAAAGTATTTTTCACGAAAATAATACAAAATATGAGAAGTATCATGGCATTATCCTAAAATATTCAACAATAAAGACATAAAATTATATAATATAAATATTGCTAATTAAAAATCTATAATAAAAATAAATATAATTTAAAAGTAATAAGTCATGATAAAATAAGTAGACTAATAAGGGAGTGTCAATCACATGACTAAACGCTAATAAAGAAAAAATAAAAATATGTTATGCATTTTTATCTAAATTATTGTAAAATAAAATATAAATATTCAATACATTCTCGTTCATAGTATTGAATTGAATGTCTTTTGTTAGCATTAATATTGATTTAATATTGGTTTAGGCTTTTGTTAGCATTATTTAGTTTACTAATGTTAATAGCTATAAAACTTATTGGAACATTCAAAAGTTCTAAATCCAATCTTAAAAGATAAAATTATAAATTTTCATAAGAAATATTTATAAATTACATCACAATAAGTATATTTATATATTAAATATATCTAATGTTTCTATATATGTAATGTCGGGTTGGTTTGGTTTCGGTTTGACTTTCTTTAGTCAAAACCAAACCAAACCAATTATGGTCGGGTTTTTTTCCCCACACTAAACCAAATCAAACCAAACCATAGTCGGGTTTTTTTTCTTGGTTTGACTCGGGTTATCGGGTTGGTGCGGTTTGTCGGTTTTCTTTGTACACCCCTAGTCAAAACCTTATAAATAAAAGTGAATGTTAGGCTATTCTGCCTTTAAAATACCTTTAAATGTAAAATATAATATTACAAATCAATATTTATGTGTTTAAATAAAAGTGATAAAAATAACAATACGTAATATTTTGTTATAAAAGAAAAGTACTATCTTCATGGGTGTGGTTTAATACTAGAGACTGAAAATTTGTTCGCTTATTGGAGTTAAGCTTACTGCTTTTATATATATATATAAAGTTGGGAGTTGGCTGTGGTATCCCTATTTGGGCAGCTTTGATAATATTTGTCTTTTTTCTGGTTTTTTTTATTTTTTTTCTCCTCCATTATATTAGTTTAGCTTATATTTAAAAGCCAAAAAGCCTAATATTAAATTCCCTAAACGTTATAATTCTTCTCCCCTTCCTTTTAATTAATTTTAATTAATGTGTATTAATGCATCAAAGCTAGGAGATAAAAAGACAATAACCTACGTCTTAGGTGCTATATGATCCATCCGTTGGAGCTTCAAATGTGCATTGAAAAATTCTCCACCATATTATCTTGACACTTAAAGATGTGTTGTAGGATCTGAAAGTTTGATTCAAGTCCACAAATGATGTCAACTATATTTTTATTTTTTCCCTTTGCATAGTCACAATTTACACTGTTATATTCTTCTTTTTTTGTGGCCATTTGTACTATTATAGTCATGTGTTAGTATGGATATTCAAATGGACCCATTTCCTGTAAAAGTATGATTAAGGTTTTATTTAAAAGTTTATACTTTTGAGTCTCATAATTATTTCTTGCTTAATATTTGCTAAATTTTAGTAATTTGTGCTATCTCATCTGTATTGTGGGTGTGGTATACTCGGTGATATCTACCTTAACGTTGAATGCTTTTGTTCAAGGTAATTAGATTCACTCTCTATGTATTATAAATTTTTCCCTACTCCTATTTGTTTTGATTTCTTTAGTGCATATATGTTCATAATTACTTTTAACACAATATGATTTTGGAAGATGTTTGTGAAATTTAATAATTTAAAAATAGAGACAAAAACTAATCCCTTAACAAGAAATGATAGCATTTGTTGTGGAATTGAAAACAAATTACACAAGAGGATATTAATTTCTTTCATCGGTTTAGATGGATTCAATTTTTTATTATAATTGATAATGGAATTTGAACTTTTGCTCAAAGAGGAGTTGAAGTTTTCATTTTTAAATAAGAGAGTGAGTGGTCTTATGGTAGGAACATAGTAATAATATTGGCTTGGACGAAATATTAAACCATATTATGTTGTTAAGTTAATTTCAACTTAAGAAGTTGCCTAATAATAATCATATCCTATAATGGGGTATATTTTTATGCACTATTTTATGTTGAGACTTGAGAATTATTATCTTTTGGTTAGTTATCTTTATTATGAGGAAGTTCAAAAAAAGAAAAAAGATCCGACATTTTAAAAGAAAATTAACTCATAGAGAAGTAAGAAAGGGGGAAGAAAAAAGGAAAAAGTTAAAGATAAAAAGGTCTAAACAGAAAAAGAAATGGAAATAAAAGACAATAATTACAAAACAGATTCATATGATTAGGTATTTATGCGCACATAATAAATGTACAAAGAATTAATCATGTCTCGACTTTGTTATACATATATACTGAAAAATTCTTTTTCTTGGAATTCTTTTCCTTCTTTACTTTCTTGGAAGAAAAATATATGTATTGTCTTACTTATATAGATTATATACAACAATCAAGTATCTGTGGTCACAGAGGCGGATCCAAGATTTAAATTCTATGGGTTCAAACTTATTATATTTTTAAAAATATGGGTTATATCTATTATTTTTACAATTTTAATAAATTTTTACATATAAATTTTTATTCCGCGTCAAAAGTTATGGGTTCAGTTGTTGACGACACATCTCAACCTATTTCTACAAAGTCTTTCACTTTAATTTTACCCAACAGAAATGAAGAAGAAAAATGTACAGAAGAGAAAGAGGAGGCGTCTGAGAAAGAGATAAGAGAAAACAGAAGAAAGAAGCCCTAGTCTTTAGTCTTTAGTCTTACAATTCTAGAATATCTATTTAATGTATAGAATAAGTAGTGGATGACAGCTAAGACTCTACTTATTCTTTATTTTGTATAAATACAGTTACAATTTCAGTATTGAATAGAAGAGAGAGAAAACGAGTACTTCAGCTCATTTTTAGAATTACAGTTATTTTCTCCAAAATTTACATGGTATCAGAGCGTACTCTGCTCGATCCATTTCTAAATCCTTCCAAGACAGTTTCTGAAAGTCTTTGCATGGCAGATTGAAGTTGATCTGCTTCAATTCAATTTACGTCTGGTTCATCTTATTTTTTCAACTGTTCTGCTGAATTCTACCATTAATGGAAGAAGACAATCCTTTTGCTACAAGGCAAGTTGTAGTTGACAGCTCACATCCTCTTTACTTAAGTCCTTCAGATAATCCTGGTGTGTTACTTGTATTTTCTCCATTTGATGGCACTGGATATGCAGATTGGAGAAAATCTATGTTAATTTCATTATCAGCAAAGAATAAAGTAGGCTTCATAAATAGAAAAATTCCAAAACCTGGAGTTGATTCACCTTATTTGGAACTTTGGATAAGGGTTAATGATATGGTTATGGATTGGTTGTTAAATTCATTGAATAAAAGTATACGATCGAGTGTATTACATTCTAAATCTGCCAGAGATTTATGGAAACAACTTGAAGATAGGTATGGTACATCTGATTTTGCAATGTTATTTGGATTACAAAAGAAATTTTTAGAAACTGTACAAGGAACATGTGATATTGCAACATATTTCAACAACATTAAGGCAATTTGGGATGAGATAGAAGCTTTAGATACAAGAGTTCCTTGTATTTGTATTGATTGCACATGTGAAGCAAAACAGAAGAACAAAGACTTAGAAAATAGACAGAAACTTTTGCAATTTTTGATGGGATTAAATGAATCGTATCATACCTGCAGAGGAAACATTATGATGATGACTCCAGAACCAAATATTGATAAAGTATACTCTCTTTTACTTCAGGAGGAGAGACAAAGATCTATACAACCAACCACATGTTCACCTTTTGATTCCAGTTCTTTTAATGTCTCTGCACAGAAACAAATGAATTTCCAAGGTCAAGGGAAAATGAATTTCAATACTGCCTTCAAGAATGGTAATAAGTTCAATTCTTTCAAGGGAAATGAAAGGAGAAATATGTTTTGCAACTACTGTCAAAGACCAAGACACACTATTGAGAAATGTTTTAAACTGCATGGATATCCTGTCAATTTCAAATCTAATAAGCCTAGAACTTTTCAGAATCAACATGTGGTACAAGGAAATTCAGTTATAGCTGAAGATGAAAAAATCCACACAATAGGGAATCAAACAGGATGTTTCAGCACATATGGAACCATTGAAAAACAATCTGTTTTTCAAGCTAAGCAAAGGAACCAAAATGTAGATGGTTTTAATACACAATGCTTACAAATTCAGAACCCTATGGGAATAAGCCAGGAACAATATTCTCAACTGATAGATATACTACAACAAGTGAAACTTGGTCAACAAGCAGCATCAACTTCTGAAGTCAATGTGACTGCAAACTGTGCTGGTATTGCTCCTATTTTGCCATCTATTCTTCCTGATAAATCCTTCACTCATTCATGGATACTTGATACTGGAGCATCAGAACACATGACTTTTGACAAAACCATTCTCTTTGACATTCATATACTACCTTTTCCTCTAACAGTTAACCTTCCTAATTCTTATAAAATAAAAGTAACTCATGCAGGGAAGGTAGCCCTTTTTCCAGATATAATCCTAAACAGAGTTTTGTTTGTTCCAACATTCAAGTTTAATCTGTTATCTGTGCACAAAGTTTGTCTCCAATTTGGTGTTGATCTGATTTTTGGTGGCTTCTATGCTCTTTGCAGGGCCCTTCAATGAAGAGGCCACTAGGTCTTGGTAAAATCAAAAATGATCTCTATATTCTTCAGTCATTTTATTCACTACCAGAGAATTCATTCAAACAGTTACCTATTATTTTTAATGTTTCAGTTTCTTGAAATAATTCTGTTGGATGTTTTCCAGTTCATTCTATGTCTACATCTGTAAATTCTATTCATCATATGTGGCATGTCAGACTAGGACATATGCCTATATCTAGTATGAAAAATATTTCTTGTTTGCCTTCAGATGCTTTGAATAAAGATTCCTATCCATGTACCATTTGTCCCATGGCTAGACAACATAAACTTCCTTTTCCTACTAGTTCTATTTCTTTTTCTAAAGTGTTTGAATTGATACATATTGATACATGGGGACCCTACAAAACACCTACTCATGATGGTTTCAAATATTTTCTTGCCATTGTTGATGACTTTAGTAGGGGTACTTGGACTTATCTCATGAGTACTAAAAGAGATGCTTTCACTGTCCTCCAATCTTTCATTTCCATGATAGAAAGACAATTTGATACAAAGATAAAAACAATCAGATCAGACAATGCCCTAGAACTTGGTTCCAGCATTCAAGCTATCACATACTTTCTCTCTAAAGGGATCATCCACCAAACAAGTTGTGTTGCTACTCCACAACAAAATAGTGTAGTCGAGCGTAAACATAAACATTTGTTGGAAGTTTGTAGAGCTCTTTTATTCCAGTCACACCTTCCTATTACCTATTGGGGTGAATGTTTACTTACTGCCACATTTTTAATCAATCGATATCCTACCAAGTTATTAAACTACAAAACTCCATTTGAAATTCTGTTTCACAAACATCCTGATTATTCTTTCTTAAAATCTTTTGGTTGTTTGTGTTTTGCCTCTACATTATCTCAAGGTAGGGGTAAATTAGATCCTCGAGCAATAGCTTGTGTATTCATTGGTTATCCTTTTGGGAAGAAAGGTTACAAATTACTGGATTTCAAATCTGGTCATATTTTTGTCTCCAGAAATGTTATTTTCCATGAATCAATTTTTCCATTCTCTTCTAAATCATCAAATACATTTCCTTTATTTCATTCTTCACCTTTTCCAGATGTCTATGATAATTCCTATTCTACTATATCTACTTCTATTTCACAAGTGTCTTCCTCAACTTCTCCTATTTTTCATACCTCAGATTCTTCCACTGATATACCTACTGACTCTCCTGGACCTCTACCTTCTCCTTCTCCTATTATAATGGAGAATGCTCTACGCAGATCCCTTAGGGAACACAAAACCCCTGCATATTTGTATGATTACATATGTGGTGCTGTACATTTAGCTAATGTTTCTACTTCTTGTTTTCTATCACCTCTTTCCCCTAATCAAATATCATTTACAGCTTTATCTTCTTCTAACCAGTCTTTATTAAATTCTATTCCTCATATTCATGAACCAACATCATTTTCTCAAGCTTCCATGCATCCTGGTTGGCAGGAAGCTATGACTAAAGAAATTGATGCTCTTTTGACTAATGAAACTCGGGATGTAGTACCTCTGCCTGTTGGTAAAAAGGCTATTCCTTGCAAATGGGTTTATAAGGTAAAGCTTAAATATGATGGGAGTTTGGAAAGGCTCAAGGCTCGTTTGGTTATTAGAGGAGATACTCAAAGAGAAGGTATAGATTTCACAAAAACCTTCTCTCATGTGGTCAAAATGACCACCATTCGTTGTATTCTAGCCATTGCTGTTAAAAAAGGTTGGGGATTATATCAATTGGATGTTAATAATGCTTTTTTACATGGTGATCTATCTGAGGAGGTATATATGAAGTTTCCACTTGGTTTACAACCTCCCTCTCCTAATATGGTATGTCGCCTAAAAAAATCTCTCTATGGTCTTCGACAGGCTTCTCGTCAATGGTATGCTAGACTTACTGCTGCCTTAAATTTTAAGGGATACTCTCATTCTCTCAATGATTATTCTCTATTTTATAAGAAGGTTGGAGATTCGGTTTCATTAGTTGCTGTTTATGTGGACGACATATTACTCAATGGCAACAATCATTCTGAACTGGAGGAGTTAAAATCTTTCCTAGATGCTGAATTTAAAATTAAAGATTTGGGAGACTTATCTTTTTTTCTTGGTATGGAGATTCTGCGTGAGCCTCATGGTTTGATTCTTAGTCAACGCAAATTCACCTTGGAGCTGCTTACTGAATTTGAATGCCTTGATCTTCCCCCTGCTCGTTCTCCTCTTGACAATACTTGTAAACTTCTTGCTGGTGTTGATGAACCTATTTCTGATCCCACTCTTTACCGTCGTCTTCTTGGCAAACTTAATTTTTTGACCCATACTCGCCTTGACCTCTCTTTCACTGTCCAGCACCTTAGTCAATTTATGCAAGACCCTCGTGTTCCTCATTTGTCCGCTGCTAAAAACTGTCTTCGATATCTCTTATCTGATCCTGATTTACGAATTTTCTTGAATGCTTCTTCTTCTTTTGATCTTCTTGCTTTTTGTGATTCTGACTGGGGCTCTTGCCCTAATTCTCGTCGATCTATTAGCGGCTATTTCATCAGTCTTGGTGGTAGTCCTATTTCTTGGAAATCAAAGAAACAACCATCTGTTTCTTTATCCTCTGCCGAAGCCGAATATCGTTCCATGCGCCGAGTTGTTGCTGAGTTAACTTGGCTTGTGCGTCTTCTTTCCGATCTTTCTATTTCTCCATCTTTACCTGTTCCTCTTTTCTCCGATAGCCAAGCAGCCATACATATAGCCAAAAATTCCGTTTTTCATGAACGCACCAAACATGTTGAACTGGACTGTCATTTTGTCCGTCAACAGTTTCAATCTGGCCTTATTTCTTTATCTTTTCTTCCATCCAAGAACCAACTCGCTGACATCTTTACCAAATCCTTTCCTGCAAATCACCATTGTCTTCTTCTAAGCAAGTTGGGGGTGATTTCATCCCCCTCCAACTTGAGGGGGGTGTTGACGACACATCCCAACCTATTTCTACAAAGTCTTTCACTTTACTTTTACCCAACAGAAATGAAGAAGAAAAATGTACAGAAGAGAAAGAGGAGGCGTCTGAGAAAGAGATAAGAGAAAACAGAAGAAAGAAGCCCTAGTCTTTAGTCTTTAGTCTTACAATTCTAGAATATTCTATTTAATGTATAGAATAAGAAGTAGTGGATGACAGCTAAGACTCCACTTATTCTTTATTTTGTATAAATAGAGTTACAATTTAAGTATTGAATAGAAGAGAGATAAAACGAGTACTTCAGCTCATTTTTAGAATTACAGTTATTTTCTCCAAAATTTACATCAGTTGAACCCGTACACAATATACTACATCCGCCACTATTTTGTGGAAGACTAAAAGCTCTAAGTGATGGACAATCATATAAAACGTATAAAGCTGAATGTAAATAATATAATTGGTTAAAGCCTCAAATATATTAATTTAAAGACAAAAGAAATTTTAAAATTTAGTATCCGCAAAATTTAATAATTCGCCCGAAGCGCGAGTGCATTCACTAGCTATAAGATATGGTACTAGCGTGCAATAACAAATGTATTAATTGCATTAAACTTATCGTGTTTCATTTTACTTTTGACTTATTGAGTAGTAGGCAAGTAGTTAAATGCAATTAATTTTAGAGTTGATTATATTGACTCCATCTCTTATTCCCATAGAATATTTTATCTATTTATGTATTACAATAGTCAACCACTCATTTTTTCTCGAAAACAGATAATCTGCTCAACCCTCCGTTTCATGAGTTAGTTTGATTTATAAGGAATTTAGGCCCTTTTAGTCATATATTTTGGCAACTTTTTTTTACATTATTTTTGAAAATATTGTTTATTCATAGATTAATGATCTATTTTAAAAAAAATTGAATTATTTTTCAAATTCCCAAAATTTAATTTAGGGTAGATTTTGGGTGAAGCTTGTTCTCCCACTCACAAAATTTCAAATATTTTTCAAATAAAATGCATGTCCAAACATAATTTTAACTTCCAATAATTATTTTTTAAAATTACTTCAAAAAATTATTTTTTCAAATTTCAGTTAAATCTATGTCCAAACGCTAGCTTAAGATAACCAAAAACTTTTAAAATTTATGATTACATACCAAATTTAAAGGGTCATAGTATATGTATGATTATAAAAATATCTTATTATGAATAAAATATTAAATGAAAAGAAAAATATACATTATATAATTTGAAATAAAGGGAATAATTTTTTTGGATATCGATTAATTTCGAAATACATGATATTTTAATCTACAAAAACCGGATAGGGAGGGGTTTGGGGGGTGGGGGTGGGGGAACTGAACAATAAATTTACCTAAACAGTTTGGTCGTCAAATTTTTTTCTTTTTTTTTTTAAATAAGATTTGATTTTTTTTGGTGTTGGTCAAATTCTTGTTTTCAAAATTTCTTTTCAAAAATTTGGTAAAAATAGTTAAAAAAATTTGGCAACCCTTTTCAAGGTAAACACAACATAAAGTGTACTCCACTGACCCCAACAATTGACGCGTGACTTTACCATACAGGTCTTATTTCCAACGTCAGACTTATAGCCACTATTTTTATTTTATTTTTTATTTAACTTAATGACATTGCTTCTTTTTAATTACAATTATTCTGGACCATATCTTTCACATAGAGATTTTGCATTTTTTGTTTTGTTTTTCCAGAACCTTCTTACTAACCCCCTATATCTTTGATGATGAAAGAAATTGAGATTGTGATGTGATCACGCCCAATTATGCCTTATAAAATGGATTAGGCGGTCGTTGTATATATAATTTGATTTATAAGTCTCGAGTTGTAATGTCACAGAGAATGAAGGTTTAGCTACAGTTGTTCACTTTCACCATGAATATAAGCTTGAACAATTCCTAACTTATAAATATTAAGATTCTTGTCTTTAACTAACTAGCTAACAAATTAAGATAATATATTAACAATAAAGATACTATATGTTGAAGAAAAGATTAAGGAGGTCTAGAGTTATGATTTCCCCAATTGTCTGAATCTTTCCCGATATGTCTTCTATAATATCGCATAAGTATTATCTACCAATCATGAGCGCTCTGCGTGTTGTAATTTTCTCCCGAATAATTACGATAATTTACTAGACATACTCTCTCGAGTTACGCTAGCTGACTTTAATTAAAACTCACTTAGATCGCTCCCAAGGTTTCGTTATCACTAATTCCACCTTTAAACCCTTGTTTATTTATTCCTCACATACGTCACAGTGATGTTGTTCAACAACTATCTAAACATGCACTCTCTCCCGACTAATACATATTAAATAGGCACAACTAATTGAGAGCCCTTCAATCAACCACAAGAATAATATAGTTGAACAAAAAAAAAATACTATGGCTAGATTATATAAAAACATAACAAGAATTTATCCTACAAAAGGTTCCATCAAAACCCTAGATAACCAATTAGCTATTTATAATAGTATGTAAAACTCCAATATTAAAAGCCATAACCAACAATGAAAAATAGGAGGAGGAAAGAAAAACTCGTAGAAGAATTCTCCGCCTTGTTCCTATTGTGTCTTTGCCTCCTTATGTCGAATTTGTGTTTCAAATCTATCCAACCTCTCTCAAAATAGAATTTTTACATGTATTTATACCAAGTAGGGTCGAGTTCAGACGAAAATACCTTCTCACACGCGAAATAAGACACTCACTCTATAAAATTTGTACTGTTGCACCGCACCATGCGACGCGCTAATGGCCTTTAACACCAACTTCTCACTTTTCTTGTCATGCCCACTTTTGTACTGCTGCGCCGTGCATTGTGGCACCCCATGCGGCACGGCAGTGCAGTTTCCTCAGAGTGAACTTATTTCATCTTCCTTTAACATCCAGTCTCACGACCTCCGAACACAATTCTGGCTTAATGTATTGGGCTTTTACTGAGACTTCAAAGCTCCGGATTGATCAATTAGCTCTAAATTAACTCTTGAGCTCAGGATCCCTTCCTGCAAGGCATAAAACATACAATTAGTATAAGACATTAGCAACTAAAGCTCAAACTCAATTTAAGTACAGTAATTTAGAGTGTAATAAGCGACTAAGCTACATAATTATATCATATCATCAATACCCCACACTTAAACCATTGCTCGTCCTCGAGCAATCAAACTACATTTTATATAGACACGGCATTGTTTTAAACAATTCTCCCAACTCATCATACCAAGAATATTTAAAATAGACTAAGCACAAAAGCATAACATTTTTACCTCAAGATTTGACTCACAATTACCCAGCATTATTCACAACTCACCCACTTACTGTAACATAGGGATCACTGACATTACCTTTTCTTCATGAATCAAGTGCCCTCATACAACAAAAGAGAATAGTCCCACACAATAAAATTTAATAACACGTAGAAACTCAAGATAGAAAAATTTACTCACTCTCAAAAATAACATTCTTTGCCATAAAATATGCACGATAGGCTTGTCCGTAGTGTACTATTATATTAATAGAGCTCATTCAGTCTAGGATCAAGATGCAGGTTATGGTTCGGGTAGGATACATTTCGATATAGAGTGACTACACATTCCTAAGCACTTTAATACATATACTTTAACATTCAAACCCATACTTCTGTCAAACCATAACTCCGCATCCACATCAATATATGTATTAACCCCATATTTCTTTAAGCACACTTACATCCACCACTTAAAAAGGAATTTTTTTCACAGCAATACAATTATTTTTTTCTTTCTTTCCTTTTTCGTTTCCAATTCAAGTGGCTCTTACTTTTCCAAAATAGTGTACCTTTCTCCTTATTTCATTAGCTCCACTCAAAAGTCAAACCAACCACCCCCACACTTAACTTTTACAAAGTTCATAACAATTCAAGTGCTCATAAGAGGTGAAAAGGTTTAAATAGATGGTTAATTCAAACAAATGGTAAAGCTTGTAATGTCGTTTCCAAAGAAATAGGATTACAGACTCAAATAGATTAACTACGATACATAACAATTAGACGGGTAAAATATACATATCTGGTTCAACAAGGAAACACCTATATCGCTTTTAAGACTGGACAAAACTACTATTTCGCTTTGCAAACACATAGGATAAGTTCTAGACATCAAATGCAATGTACAAAATACAACAACCCTCGCACGCACATGACACATGACTCACTCAAGATTAGATCAGCATGACACTCTAGTCAAAGCAATTAAGCAAAGTTAAGAATATACAATTTATGGTACATATACAAGAGTCAAAAATTAAGCCTAAGCGTCACAACCAAAGTACTAATTATTCTCAAGGCATAAAAAAGTCAAAAAATATTGCTTCAATTCAAAACACAATGCAATGACTCCTACTCCCAAAAAAATTAACTACATCTGGTTCAAACAAAGCCCTTGAAAAAGAACTGTGGTAACACTACCCAATAAAGAAAATTATTTATCCTTTTTTTGACTTTTATCCCTCAAGAAAATTGTACAGAATATCCATTGTCGGGAAAAGTCCAATATTTTTTCTAGAAAAAAATATTATTCAATTAAACTAACACCGCTAAAATAGCATAGAAAATCACCCAGACAATCTCATCACCCCACACTTAAAATTATGCATTGCCCCCAATACACACCATAACTAATAAGAGGGTAAAAAAACTTCCTAGTAGGCCAAAGGCCAAAGCACTAGCAACCCATGGGGTACGCAGACTTCTTTAAGGCCTGATCTTTCGTGCGGGTACCTCACACTAGTTCCAACCATCTGATTTACTGTTGCATCCTTCCAATAGCTTTGCAACTTATGCTCCTAGAAAATTAAAAATCGACATTATAAAAATAATACAATTAAAAAAAATTAATAAAAAATAAAAAAAAATAGTAAAGTTGGTTGCCTCCCAACAAACGTTTGATTTAACATCGCGGCACGATGCGAATCACTTTTTGCCTCCATTTTGAACTTATGAATTGGACCCCTAGTTTTGATTCTGCTATATAATCATGCTCATGGGTGGTGGAACGAATCTGATTGAACCAATAAAATAATGTAGTATTCTACACTTTGGCCTTTAGATGAGGTGTGTAATCCCGACTTTCTCGCAAGAACAATTTCAAAATGTAAGCACCTTGCTCCTCATCCCTTGATTCCTCAAGTGGCTCGGACGACTCTATTTACATATCATCATCCAAGCACAATGTAAAAAAATACTTGGAGTATGGACCAATGCGCTCAACTACATGAACATTGGTATTGTCTACATTCTCAATGCTAATGACAATAAGGTCAACTAAATATGTATCCTCAATATCCTTAGTTGACTCTAGTATCTCTTCTACAACATCGGCATTCTCAAAATCTAGTTCGATTGATTATTGGTGTTTTACTCTAGGCTTCTCCTCTCGCTCCTCAATTTCTGTATCTAATTCACGCTTTTCCTGGATACTATTCATAATATTGGCTTGTTGAGCATTAAAATCTTTAACCAGTTGATTCATGTGAACTTGCAAATTGTGAATAGTTTCCTCCTACCTTTCTATCTCCAGTTGTAATTTACTATGTTATTCCAAAATACACTTTAACATATCTTCGATCTTCTTTAGGTCAGCTTCTCTGTGTTCTTTGTTCCTATTAACTTCACCAGAAAAAGAAGAACCATCAAAGTAAGGGGTTGGGGGAAGGTAATAAATATAAGCACAACCATAAAAGTGACCATCTTGACCACCACATATTTCACATATAAGATTGAGTTGGTGCACAAAACTCGTTCTCGGAAATATTTTGATAATTTTGCCTTGAGTGATTTCCTTCATAATATGCATAAGGAGGAATAAAAGTAGAATTACCAACATCAAAATTCTCATAATTCCATGATGCCACGTTTATCATTTAACAAAATAAAACTAAAAAAAATACTAAAAAAATAAAATAAAAGTTCAAACTTGAAACCTAGGAATATGTACACCTACAATTACACCATTAGTCCCCCGGCAACAATGCTAAAATTTGAGCACGCCCAACTATGCATTATAAAAAGGACTAAGCAGTCGTTGCAAATATAATCCGGTTTACAAGTCTGGAGTCGAATCTCACGGAGAACTAAGGCTTAGCTACTAATTTTCACTATCACTAAGAATAAAAGCTTGAACAACTCATAACTTATAGATATTAAGATTCTTGTATTTAACTAACTAACAAACAAATTAAAATAATAAATTATCACTAAAGATACTATAGGTTGGAGAAAAGATTAAGGAGGTCTAGAGTTATAGTTTTTTCAATTGTCGGAATCCTTCCCGTCTTCTATAATTTTGCATAAGTATTCTGTACCGATCATGAGCGCTCTGTGTGTCGTAATTCTCTACCGAATTATTACGATAAATCACTAGACATACTCTCCCGTGTTACGCTAGCTGGCTTTAATTACAGCTCACTTAGATCGCACCCAAGGTTTCTTTATCCCTAATCCCATCTTTAAACTCTTGGTTATTGATTCCTCACATATATCGGGAGTGATGTTGTTCAACAACTACTTAAATATGCATTCTCTCCCGACTAATACATACTAAATAAGCACAGCTAATTGATGGCTATTCAATCAACCACAAAAATAATATAGTTGAACAAATAGAAAAAATACTACGGTTATAAAAACATAACAAGAATTTATCCTACAAAAGGTTCTATCAAAACCCAAGATAACAAATTATCTATTCATAATAGTATGTAAAACTACAATACTAAAAGTCATAACCAATAACGAAAAATAGGAAGAGGAAGGAAAAACTCGTAGAAGAATTCTCCGCCTTGCTCCTATTGTGTCTTTGCCTCCTTAGGTTGACTCTGTGTCCCAAATCAGTCCAACGTCTCTCAAAATAGTGTTTTTACATGTATTTATACCAAGTAGGGTCGGACCCAAATAAAAATACCTTCTCCCGTGCAAAATAGGACACTCGCTCTGTAAAATTTGTACTGTTGCGCCGCACCACGCAGCGCTAATGGCCTTTATCAACAGCTTCTCACTTGTCTTGTCAGTCCCACTTTTGCACGCCGCTCCTTGCGGCACCCCATGCGGCGTTCAATTTCCTCAGCATGAACTTATTTCGTCCTCTTTTAACATCTAGAGTTGGTACACTACCTCCGACTACGATCCCGGCTTAATGTATTGGGCTTTTACTCATACTTCAAAGCTCCAGATTGTTCAATTTAGCTCCCAATTAACTCTTGAGCTCATGATCACTTCCTGACATAAAATACACAATCAATGCAAGATACTAGCAATTAAAGCTCAAACTCATTTAAAATACAATAATTTAAAGTGTAATGAACGACTAAAATATATCATCATAGCCTATCAACTGATGTTCATAACACTAGTATGTACACATTACACGTCTTTTGGAACATTTAAAAGACCCATACATCAGATTGCAATTATAAAGAAGAAATGAGTTAATCTCTTTTTAGATTAGAAATTGAGGATATGAGTTTCGCCATCTCCAACACCACCTTCATTTGCCATAATGCAGTCGAATTTTGGACAAATTTGACTCCAATACTGTTGTATTTTTTGCTCCAAAATGGGGATGAATAGTATCACTCCAAATTTGGAGTGACATTATTCATCTCCTCTATTACTATTTTCTATTACTTTATTATTATTTTTATTATTTAACTATTTTAATTATTCTCTTTATATATACCTAATTATATTTATGTAATATTTTTCTAATATTAATTTTACATGGCGTATAATCTTGATAAATTAATTTTCATGCATTAATTATTTTTATGTAAATTTGTAAGTTAATTTATTGTAAGTTATAATTGTACAAAAAATATATAATCATCTCAAAAATAAACATGGTAAATATAAAATATTATATATTGCTAAAATTAAAAGGTGCGAATATAAAATATTAGATATTTTAAAATTAAAAATACATTAAAATTGAAAAAGTATTAAATTAAAATACAAAAAAAATTAGAACTACAGTAAATAGCATAATAACTTATTATCATTGGGAATGTACAATATGATAATCGAGGATGAGCGATCTTAATGCACCAATACAAGATGATTAGGAATCTCCAACTGTAGAAATGGTAGTAGATAAAAATCACCGAATTGAATAATTTTTAGCTCGAAACAAAATAATGAAGGACCAAGATGCTTCTTTTGCACTTCGTAATGCATTAGTAGATAATTTATCAGAGTATACTAGAGGTAGAAGTTGAATATTTATGTAGTATTTAATCTGAATTTTACCATAATGTAATATACATTTAATTATCTTGTATCTCAATGATTTCACTTTTATTTGAATTATCTATTAAAATATATAACTTATAATATTTGCTTACAAATTATATTATTTAAAATTTATATGGTATAAAATAACTTAAATAATTATGTAAGAAAAGAATATAAATTATATGTGATGAACAGAAAAAAGAAAAAAAATAGAATTTCTTTAATCGAAATAAAAAATGAATTTAAATAAAGAATAATCATATATTATTGAAGAAAGAGAAATATAAAATAATTTTTTTAGAGTAAAATATGAAGTAAAGATTGGAATAACTTTACTCTATTTTAAAGGAGAAAATAGGGGCAAGGGTCTGAGATGGCCTAAATAATTCAAACAAACAACTGCAGTAAAACCCAATATTGCACTCCTTTTTCGTACGCGTTTATCTTATGAACTAGTTTCATATCATGACATAGATCTACACAAAAGTGTGATTTTCTTTATTACTTGTCACTCAACGAAAATATTAACAAAATCAAAGATAAAGTAAATATACAAAAAGATATTAGAAAGAAGGTGGAAATGAGTGAACAAAAAGAGGCAAGTAAATATGAGTTTTTTATTCAAGAAATGTGTACCTAATTTTTCTTTTATTTTATCTGAGGCCTTATATTCTTGGTAACCTTCCTGGTATACTGGTGGCCAAGATGTTAGGTGATCTTTATGTGTTATATTTGGTCATTTTACCTAGTTACACTATATCAGAAATTTATTTACTTATGTTCTTTATGTTTTGAAGTTTTTACTAAGTATTCAACTTTTTTTACAAATTATATATATTGCTTCTTAAAAGACTACAACTCCATTATTAGTGCTTTCAATTAAGAAATTATATTATATTCTTTCCTTTTTTTTCCCTCTCCTCTCCTCTCTCCTATTTTTCCCAATTAAAATCTCTTAATCTAAGCCCAAAATCTCCATCTTCTCTCTCCTCACCATTAACTTTATATTATTACAAATTATTTTATGATAATTGTAGGATAACTGTATAATAATTGTATTTGGATAGTATCAGCTACATAAATGCTTAAAATATAAATGTATCATACTTGTATCACGTTTGTATCTAACTTGTATATGGTTTATTAATACCTAATATAATACATGATACAATACTAATAAACTAATATACAATTATCATACGTGTGATACAAATTGTGAAATTTGCTATGAACATACAATTGCTCATAACAATATGCAATGAATGTACAATAATCATACATTTGCAATACAATTCGTGCAACAATGACACATATATATACAATTATAATACAATCACGATACATTTCTAAAAAATTATTACACAATTATGATCTTCATCTTCTTCAAGTTTCAATCACAATATAAGTGTTTATCTTCTTCATCTTCTGTATATGATTGCGAGTCATGGTAAATTTGTACACGCCAAATTAAAATGGATGGGCATGTGCTCCTATAAAAATTGGGTCGTATCAAAGTCGAAATGATTGGAGTGATGGCGTATTGCTACGGTGCAAACATGCTCTTGCCTTGTCACTCCTTTTCTTCCTCATCCATTCTTCATCTCTTTCCCAATCCATTAGCTTAATTACCTGTCGTTCAGTTACGACCTCTCATTGACCACAACCTCCTCGTAAGTATAATAATACTATTGACCATATGAGAATTGGAAGCTGAAGTTAATTATTCCATTGATGCCTCTCAAAAATTTGTTGCTTTTGAGATCAAGAAAAGTGCCGCCTCTGTCTTTGCAAATCTTGGACCACAACCTTCTCGTAAGCATAATAATACCATTGGGCGGGTTTGTTGCGGCAATTAAGGGATTTTGGGTAAGTATTAATTTTGGGTATCTTAAATGTGGGATATTTTATGTAACTGATATCCACTATTTAAGGCATATTTTATTTTCTCTTTTTTAAGGTTTTGATAAAACAAGTAAATATAGGTATATATAGTTATTAATAAGAAACCTAAATAAAAGTAGTAAATAGGTTTCTACCATAGTATAGCTAGGTAAAAATCCCGTTATATTTTTGTTTATGAGTAATGATAATAGTTTACATTAATTACCATAAAAAAGGCCTAATCTCAAATTCAAGGATGTAACCTAACTGTTAATAAAATAGACACAATTTTGAAAATTAATATTAAATTTTAATAAAGATGATTTATTCTAATCTATCAAAATCTTGGGAGCAACAACAACACGTTTATCTTGGGGTGGAGAGGCTGTTTCCAAATAGACCTCCGACATCCTTCCATCCAAAAGCTTCCCACCTTATTTTTGGGAAGACTCAAACTTATAACCTCTTGGTTAGAAGTGGAGGTTGCCTACCATCAGAGCAACCCCTCTTTTCCTATCAAAATCTTGAGAGTCAAGATAAAATTATCTTTAAAGCATAAATGAAGAAAGTAAAATTCTTGAATTTTTTAAGATAAAGTTGGCTTTTCATTATTACAAAAAGTAAACAATGAAAATAGTCAGGCTATTTGTTGTAAAAATCACATAAAAGAAAGCAAATATTAGAAGTCGTAATTTTTTTAAGATCTCAAAAATAGTTAAAATATGCGCTACTCCATTTGGTCCACATTAAGGACCATTGTACCTTTAACATATCCATTAAGAAAATATGAACTTCTGAAAAAAAAATTGTATTTACTAAATTAATATTAAAATAATTAATTATTCCCTTGATATATTAGAATATGTAAATAAGGACAATAACAACAAACAACAATTACCTAGTAAAATCCTACAAAGTGAAGACTGGGGAGGGTAATGTGGACGCAGACCTTACTCCTGCCCTGATAGGGCAGAGAGGCTGTTTTCAATGGACCCTCGGCTCAGAAATACGAAAATAAAAAAACAAGAAAAGAGAATTCATTAGTAACTGCAGTAGAAATCATAATAGTAACAGAAGCATAAAAATCAAACGATGAATGGCATGCAATAACAGTAACTAAGGCTTAGGGCTAAGATAAACTACAAGAATAGTGTGGGTTGAGCATAAACTGCAAGCCACATAAGATCAACCCTAATCCAACCTCGCCTCACCCATCGTATGAAGTAAGTAAAGCTCTACTACCACTATCCTACAACCCTAATGCTTGACCTCCAGACTTTCCTATTAAGGGCCTTGTCCTCGAAAATTTGCAGTCGTACCATGTCCTGTCTGATCGCCTTCGCTAATACTTCTTAGGTCTCCCTCTACATCTTCTCGTACCCACTACGGTGCATCTCTCACACCGCCTCACTGGTGCATCAAAGCTTTTCCTCTGCACGTGTCCGAACCATCTAAGCATCGCTTTCCAAATCTTGTCAATCACAGGGGCGACGCCCACCTTCTTTCGAATGTCTTCATTCCTATGTAAATAAGGACAAATTTAAAAAAAATAAAATTATTTTTTTCTTGATTATGTGAATGAACACTTATTTTAAATTAAAATAAAAAAATAAAATAATTATTTATTATGAATAGAAGAGAATAATAATTTTTTTTAACGAATGTCCCCGAAGGGACAAGGGAATACTATAATTAATTAGATACCACCATTAGTAAAACAAAAAATCAACCTTCATGAACAAGGGAGTATCATCTAGACGCGTTGACCTTCTTTGAACCCCTACCCCATAGCACCCCCACCCCAAAATTAAAATTAACCAACGATGCATTTTCTAGATCCCACTAGTGAAAAACTTCACAGCCGTCACCACATCAGCCCCCTCTTTTAGAATACTTATCCTAGAAGGATCTATTATTGACTATCTTTTCGAAAAGATCTTGACCGTTTATGACTACACTAAACTTATATATCATCATCATAGCCGTACATTTTCCTTGATCTGCGTGTAAATGAATCTAACACAAATAATTGAACATATGTCTAAGAACAAAGAACAGAACGTGTTTTTGTAAAGCGAACCGACAATCCAACTTGGACCGACCAATCTACCAATATCAACCTGAACCACCCACGTTATTTCCTTTTCTCCTTGTCCCATTTTGCCACGTGTACATCCCCAACGGCTAGTTTTTCCCCCTCACATATTTAACCAAGAATCTTTTGCTTAGCCAAGATAAAAATCCTTTTCCAGATACTTATCCTTTACCAGTTTAAAAGTGAAGTCTCTAGAAAACAGTAGACAACTATCTTTATATAAAAAACTAAACTTGACCCATCTTAAATTCAATTAGTCCATTTTCGAAGTTGGATAATATTAGTTGGTTTTATTGTGTGATTGGTGCAAAAAATCAGATCTTGGAGTTAGGTTTTGTGTGAAAAAAGTTCAAGAAAATGGCAATGAGGAAGAAGTGTGAAGACAATATGGGATTTGCAGGACTTGTGAGAAGTACTTCATTTGGGAGGAAAAGGGTTTGTTTGCCTGAAATCGTGGATGTTGATGATTTCATTTGTACAACACCAATCAAGAAACTCTGCACTCAGAATTCATTTTCCAGTTCTTTCAATGTGAAGTCTCCTCTTGAAGCCTTGCCTCAAGATATTCTGGTAAGTACATAAATTTAACTTAGTTTACTGTATCTGACTGTTTATGTACTTAAATTTATTGATTCCTAATTACACATTACATTACAGTACTTTAGAAGTGTCAAATGGGTGAGTTGGGTTGGATTTGGATGGCTTGAATAAAATTGGGTCAGCATTGATCTGTCCATATTTCATGCGGGTCAAAATGGGTTGGGTGATAAATGGTCGGGTCGGGTCGGACCCCACATCTAATGCGGGTAAAAATGGGTTGGATGGTGATAAAGGGACAGAGTTGACCCATATTATAATGGTGTAAAATAGTTTCCTTTTCATTTGATTTTGGAAGTTTTTGGTTGTGAAGTCTCAACTGGATTGGATTATTGAAAAAGAAGTGTTTTTTGTGTCTCTATTCTGCAGATAAGGATAGTGTGTGGAGTTGATCATGATGATCTAAAGAGGTTGTTTCATGTATCAAATGCAATTAGAGAAGCGGTAAGAATTAATTGTTTATTGAACTGCCATTACAATACATTATAATTAAAGAAGTTTGATTGGTTTTAAGTTTTAAAGGAGCTGTTTGTTTGGTTTTTGTGAATGACAGACTTTGGTTGCAAAAAAATGGCATTTTGAATATAACACACCAAGAAAGACTGTTGGTTTCAAGAATGCTACTGATATGGAGAATTGGAGTGGTTCCTATGAAGCTGAAGCGCCGAATGCTCCTAGGCAATCGAAGATTCCAAGGTCTCGATTGAGCCAGAAGAAGCTGGCTGATATATCTGTTTCCTTGTTCACATCAGATGGTGAAGAAAATTGGCCGCGCACAGAGTTGTTTATGCAAATGGACACTGAGATGTAGATTGTGGTTATCCGTGCCACTTGTGCATATTCTATTTGGTGCGTACCTCCACTATTCCACATGATATATGTTATCTCTCATCAGCATAGACACATGGTAATTTTGCATATCAAGACTTAGACAAATGGGAAGCTCCATTAGATTAGTTAAAGGCATTGTTGTAGAAATCATAGTCAGACGAAAGGGTCCGTCGGAAAATAGTTATCAGATTGCAGGTTCTTGTGTACATGTTACAACAATCTTTACAAGTCATTGTTGTTCTTCAACCCTTTCATTGAAGATGGGGGTGGCTTGTTTGTATTTGCTTGTATTTTTAGAGAGGTTAATTTAGGTATTCTGTTTGAAGGGCTGTTGATCTCATAAGAATTTTGGTTGTATATAAGAGTCTGGTCTCTAGTTGTACAATTTGTTAAGTTAGATGAATAAATATGTAGTTCCACTTCAACTCGAACTTGTTTGCAAATTTGGGTATCTCCCAGATTTCTGTTCTTTTCTTTACTGTAATATTTCTTACATGAATTTCAACTTGCCTGTCTAGTAAGTTGTACAACTGATATGGAAAAAGAGTAACACTGAAGATATATAAATGTTCCAGACATTACTAAATCCAGGACGATTGTTGTTATTATTTGTTTATTGTGTCATTTTCACTGTTCTTGAGTTAAAGGTCTATCAGAAATAACCTCTCTTTCTTCATAAGTTAGGAATAAGGTTTGACCTGATATTCCCAGGTTTCCTGATAAATTTTCGTATGTTCTCTAATGTTCCCCTCTCCCCCTCTATCTTGACTTTTCTTCACTTCAATCCTATGTGAGATTTAATTCGAAATAAAAAGAGTGTCATGCATTGAAAGCAATCTCATGTTTAGGTTCTGTGATGTGTCTTGCTTAATCAAGTGTATGCAAAAATGCTGTGTTGTGCTCCTTTTAATTTCTTCTTTAATTTCAAAGCAACATATAATACCTACGATTCAGAAACAGTGTGAAGAATTCTGGCATGATCTTTAGTAGCTACTTCATGCAATTGGACAATTCTTGATTTTTTGTTAATATATTTTAACGTATTTTCAACGCACCATGCTGTATTTTTATATACTTTATTGAATTCATTGTCTCTTTTTTCCATTGTAATTCAATGTTTCTCGTTGTATTCCATGTATTTCACTGAAAATACAAATTTTGCTAGTTATAATTGAGTTTGTTGAGTTATATTAGGAGTCTATTATGTTAATTAATTCACTTTCCATTTGAAAATGATGTAATCCCCTGTTTCACACAGTGAATGCAGTTGAATACAATAATCTGTCCAGCTATAATCCCATATTTTATGCCATGAATATAATCGAATACAACAACTAATTAGCTGGATTTCCCTGATTCATACATATTTTTTGCTACAAAATAATTAAAAGAGGGGTTGCTCTGATGGTAAGCAACCCCCACTTCCAACCGAGAGGTTGTGAGTTCGAGTCTCCCCAAGAGCGAGGTGGGAAGTTCTTGGAGGGAAGGATGCCGGGGGTCTATTTGGAAACAGCCTCTCTACCCTAGGGTAGGGGTAAGGTCTGCGTACACACTACCCTCCCCTGACCCCACTAAGTGGGATTATACTGGGTTGTTGTTGTTAGTAGCTTAAATACATCTAATACATCTTATAATAATAGAAGATATATCTACAATCTGTAATATAACAAATGGTATTTACAAATAGCTAATTACCACTATAAGATAGTGCTTTATGAAATTTTCTCTTATTCAAATACAAGAGTGCAAGTTCAAGCTCGTATTTAAGGGTGTGACCTAGTGATCAATAAAATGGACCGAGAACCATGAAGTCTCGGGTTCAAATTACAACGGAAGCAAAAAAAATATAAGTAATTTATTTCTGTTCAAGCCTTGATAGACAAAGTTATACAATACTTGTGTTGATGGAAGATAATAAATCCAATAAAATTAATCAAAGATACATACAAACTATCCAAGCATCATTATTATCAAATAAAAAGTGCTAGTGCAAGTGGCTCTGCTCAGCCAAGCATGTAAGGCGCTATTCTTAACTACAAAATTATGAACCCACGCAAGGTTGACATATTTTGGAAACAAAAAAAAAAAAAAACAACATACAAAAAATATTTGCTTGGAAAATGATCAAAATGGTACCTAATGTATTGGCTTTGGATCCATTTTGTCCCTAATAACCTAATGAATTTTTACTTACATGTATCATATATGAAACCTTATTATCCTAAATGTGCATAGTTTGTTAATTATCCGCCTAGTTCACGTTTTACCTACCAATTTTATACCATTCGATTATTAGGCATTAAAAGGACAGAATATTCCCTAAAAACGGGCTAAAATTAAGAAGAGAATCTTGGTGTTAATTGATTCTACATTAAATTAATTTTTAAAAAGGGAAAGGAGATTTCTCATCTACGTATTTTTCTCTAGAACTACAATTCAAATTCTCGAAAAAAAAGAGCGAACAATTCAAATTTTCGAGTTTCAACAACTCAAAGTTAAAAAAATCTGTTCTACCAGTAACTTTCAACCACTGTCCCAAAAAATAATCTATATAGTAGTAGATAAAGTATCAAATATCAAATACTGCTCAAATTATAAAACAAAACGTATGCAACATTGAGTACCAATGCAATAGAATTAAAAATAAAAAAGGAGGAGTAAAAGATCCCTGTATCAGTGGTGGAAAATGAAAAAAAATAAGTCATCCACAATAACAAAGAAATCAATAACGGAGATTGAATGACAAAAAAGTGAGAATGCAAGATATTCTAGGAAGAAGGAATTCTGAATGGTTTCTTTTCTTCCGCTGCTTCCGGAAGTCGCTTGGAATCTTTTTCCATGATATGGGAATTAACTGAAGGTAAAACGTGTGGGGTGTGGGGTGTGGAGGAGAGATAGGCGGGTAACAAAAATCGGAGAATATAAGCTCCTAAATTAAAGCCTAATATTAATAAAGCATTAATTGCACCCTAAAATTGAATTCTGTTATATAAATGGTAATTTGGTATGCTGGAATGTAATTAAGACAATCCTTAAACAATGAAGGTAATAAGATTTGGTATATAGTATAAGTATGTAAAAATTCATTTATAAAATAAAACAGTTTTAGTTCAACTTGAGAAGTTTAGATCCTAAACATGGAATTTTGGTGTCACATGTTGAAAATAAAGGAAATTTCACAAGTACTTTTTTTATTTATTTGGTTAAACTGTAAAATTCTTATTTAATCAAGTATAAGTATTTACAACCGCTAGTTCAATTGGGCTCTAGAGCTACACCCCATCTAATAACTATATGACCAAACAGATTAAACATTTTCATGTTACACTTATAATTAACTCAATCTAGCTAGGAAAATTCTTTAGCCTTTCTAATTCTTTTTGCCATTTGGATTCACTTTGCCCTCTGATGTGCAATTTCAATACAATGTCCTTATTCCTTTGAATGGAAGCAATCATATTTCCTTGAAATCCTTTTTAGTATCTCTCCGCCCATGTGTGGTAGACCACTATTGCAAATAAAAATACTAGCATATTACCTCTAACCTTGCTAGCAGCCCTCCTAGATGGTTCATTGCGTCCTGTCCATAGAAAGGTTCTGCAGGCTGTAACTATTAGATTGGTTATCTTCTTTGGCAATAGAAACAACTGTGCGCAGTATGTCTACATTTCAAATATCACACTCTTAAGTAGCCGAAGTCTTCTACTGTATGAATGAAATTTAGCAGTTTAATAATTGATCCTAGTAGTGATCTTCTCAATCAATTGCATACATTGTTGTATAGTCAATTTCTTTGAAGACAAGGGTACTCTAAGATATTTAAATGGTAGCTCCCCTATTATAATTGCATTTCCTCTAAGATTATTTCTTGGAATTCCCTAGTAACACCAACAATGTATAGAACACTCTTCTCCATATTGGCTTTAAGACCTGACACCTCAGAGAAATGATTAAACCTTTCCAGTAGTAGGCTAATAGAAACCTTGTCTGCTCTACAACATCAAATCAAATCATCAACAAAGCATACGTGGGTTATGCTATTTCTGGACCATCATTTATGGTAGTGAAAATTTAGATTGGACTTCAAACTCTTCAAAGCCGTATTTAAGTACTCTTATCACCAAAGCAAACAGGTAAGAAGACATTGGGTCTCCTTGTCTTAGTCCCTCCTTTGCTTGGAATTTAGCAGTCAAGCCTTCATTCAGTAGAAATGAGTAGCTGACAGTGGTCACACCCGCCATTATCAACTGCACAAACTTCACAGGCATTCCAAACACTAGTAGTATCATCTTAAAAAAGGCCATTCGACTGAGTCATAAGCTTTTCTTAGGTCTAATTTAATGCATCATCTTGGTGAGATCCCTTTTTGAGTATATAATTTGACCAGTTCATGGGCAATAATGATATTATCTAGTATGTTTCTCCCTTCAATGAAAGTTGATTGAGAAGGTCCCACAATGGGATTCACCACTATCTTCAACTTAGCTGTAATGATCTTTGAGATGATCTTGTACACAATGGAACAACATGTTATAGGTTGATATTCTTTGACAGATGTGGGGCTAGCAACCTTAGGCACCAATGTTACTGTTGTACAATTGATACTTTTCAATAGTTTTCCATTAGTGAAAAAATCTTGTACTGCTTGTTTAACTTCTCCTCCAACAACATACCAGTACACCTAGAAGAACTCAGCTGGAAATCCATATATCCCTGGAGTCTTTTCATTTGGCAAGTCTTTAAGGGCCTGGTTAATGTCTTTCTCTACTTGTGCATTGAGTAGGTGTTGTTGCACATTGGTTAGACAGTGCCCATTCATGGCTGTATCAATATCAATGCAAGGAAGTTCTATAGTTGAATTGCCCAAGAGTGTTTGAAAGAAACCTCTAAATTCTTGTTCTATCAATACTGGCTCTTTCACTCTAATCTCTTGATCATTACATATAAATGTTATTTTGTTCCTAGATTGTCTAGCCTTCAAGTGAGCATGAAAGAATTTAGTGTTCTGATCACTTGCTTTTATCCACATTGCTCTGGATCTATGTCTAAGTACTTGTTCATTTACCCCTTCCCATATTTCAATCTGCATAAGCAATTCCTTTTCCTTGGCTATTAATTGGGTATTTAATGGATCTTCATCAAGTTTTCCTTGGGTATTCTGCAGCTGCACCCTGAGATTGCCAAGTTTCTTCTCCAGTAAAGATATCTCCTTGTTTATTTATTGCGAGTTGTCTTTTAGCCTCTGTAATTTCAGCCAAAGTGAGCACATGGTATGCCCCTGTATTTGTTGGTTCCACACCTCATAGAGATCCCCTTTAAACTCCTTATGATTTAGCAGCACATTAAATAATCTAAAAAGCTTTGGCAAGTGATTTTTGGCTACATCTGTATTGATAATAATAGGGGAATGATCAGATACTCTAAGCATTTCAAAAACAGCCTATGGGCTATTGTAATATGTAAGCCAAGAAGCATTCCCAAATGCCTAATCAATGTTGCTATATATTCTACTCCCTGCATCCTTTTATTACACCATGACCATTGACAACCTTTTCTGTTTAACTGACCCAATCCAATATCCTTTATTCATTCTTGAAAGTCCACAAGTTCAGCTTGATGCACATGTTTCCTATTGATCCTATCATTGACAGACAAAACATTATTGAAGTCCCCCGTGACTAAACGAGCCTCATGCATAGTACTATGAATCCGTCTGTGTTGTTCCCATAGATACCTCCTTTCGTTTATCTTGTTCTTCCCATACACAAAAAATGGTGATCCTTTATCCTTCACTTGGCAGTGTATCAGTTGGGTAGTTACCAGAAGTATGTGGACTTGCACCATTTTTTCCTTCCAAAAGAGCTAGATTCTCCCAATTTTACTTATAGCTTCATCCGAATACTCTTTCCACTCTTTACAGAACTTTTCTTTAACTTTCCTAGCACTCCTAGGCTTTGTCTTTGTCTCAAGGCAGCCTAGTAAATTGATCTTATGTTTTAGCAGAAAGACCTTGAGTTATTTATGCTTAAAGGGTTTGTTCAACTCTCTTATATTCCAGGAACTTATTATCATGGTGGATTTTCCTGTATCTTTTTCTCCTCAGCATATTCTCTAAATCAGCATCAGTTAGGGCACCTTTCTCTAGATTTTTTTTGTGGCTGCATTTCCACTTCTTGTTCATTAATTTGTTCTGTACTAGTTTGAATTTCCTGGTGTTTCTGTGCTCGTTCAGAATTTTGGTTTTCTTGCTCTTTTGTGTGCTCAGCAACATGTTTAACTCTCCCCACTGGGCAGTAGGCTGTTTTTTCTGCTGTTGCTTAACTGGTTTCATCAGCCTCTATTGTTTATCATGTTTCTCCATGTTGTCTTTGTGTTCATTGGTTTGCTTATGTTACATTACTGATGGAGCCTTCTCACAATTGTCAGCATGGATGTTATGTAAGATGAATTATTGAAATGATAATGTACTTAATATTTCCGCAACCAAATTTAGCATTTTCTAGTCTTATATGCCTAATGTGTTTTCTTTTTTCCTTATTTAGACAAAATAATGTATATGACTTTGATAATAAACAGAAAGGATGGTGATTATCCGTGGAATTAACCTATCTAATGATCATCCATGAAATTAACCTATCTACAACAACAACGACAAGTGGGATTTAGGGAGGGTGATGTGCATATAGATATTACCTTTACAAGGTAAATGTAGAGAAGGTATTTTCGATAGACACTCGGCTCAAGGGATAGTGAAAGAATATCAACAAACAATAACAACAAGGTATTAAGATAACAGAAACAAACAACAAAAATCTATGTAATGATAGATTTTAGTGACATCCCAAATCTAAAATATCTCGTATTTATGTAGAGTCCCGAAAAAGATCGCATTACTAAGAAATAAAGAAGATATGGAGTATTAGTAGGAAAAAGTTGATGTTTTGTTGAATTTTCCTCATTTATTCCTTTCAGAGGGCGGAATTATAGCTGGAAGTCGGATTCATCCCATTGAAGGACAGCAGAATCCAAATTCTGTTCTCTCTTTAGCTTATCTTTCAAGAACCAATCACATATCCTACCAGCATTCAATTCCTCAATTGAACAACCTTCTTGCTCTGCTATCACTCTTAATAAATTCAATGACGAAATCTGCACAACACAATTGTATTGATTATACTTACAAAAATGTAAGAGCCTCTTCATTTATAAATTTCAACAAAATTATGTCTCATCATGCTTTTTTTTCCTGTGGTTCGTATTTACTCCTTTCGCTCACTTCTATTTGTCCTCTATTCGCAAACTTATTCTCATCCCAATTTTTTTTTCTGAAAAGAATATAGTATACGAGTTTAATTTTTATACACTAATAATGTATAACCTTTTTGCACCATAAGGTTAAGATGATAACATTATCAACATGTTACTGACTATTATAACTTGGTAATATAGAAAATAAAGCAAACCACATGTTATATATATAACGTTAACTTACTTGTACTGTCAGTATATATAAGTTAAATTCATAACGTACCGTAAGTCGACATAGAAAACGTTCGTGAGTGCTGAGGCCAGACACTTCGACAAGGCCAGCTTCTTCTAGAGTCAAGAAACTACGCCTTTCCCCACCATTACTTCCTCTCACTACCGCCTGCTTTCTTCTGTTTTTATGAGCAAAATTTAATGATTCTCCAAAATTAGCATTTGCATTTCTATATTTGGAATTCAATGGAGGTACTAATAATTGATGGTAATTTTCTCCACAAGTTTTGAGCACATTCATTGTTTGGATAATTGGGGTTTGGTAGAAAAGCTTATTTTGTTTATTTCTTCAATGGCTTCACCAAATACATGTGTGGATTATTGTATCTCTATAACGTCGTTTTTGTGTGGTTTAAAATGGAGATATACTTATTTGGATGCTTGTGCATCTAAAGTTGGGCTAACCAAATACCTCAGTCAGGCCCAATGATTTATCTGATTAGTTAACTATCGCAAAGATATACTAGGCCCATATCTTATATGTCTTTTTCCTTTTATATTGCGCTGTTCACCTTAATGCTACACTTCGGCAACTACGAATTAAAATGCTTCAGAAGAAGAGCAATATATTCCTTGAAATGTAATTTCGAAAAGAGCTAATTGCATTAGTAAGTAATAGGAAAAATGACACCGTATAGCCGCTCTCAAGAACAATATATATATATATATATATATATATATATATATATATATATAGACACACATTCTGTATACTGTATACAAAAATTATATAAATTTTATATATTTTTTCGATTACCAAATGTACACATTAGTTTTTACCGCGGGCTAAAAGTGATAATATCACTTAGTAATAGTGCACTTTTTAGAGACAACTTCACTTTTAGCCGTTCGGTTGAAACTTTTGACAAATTCTAGCCCAAAAATCTAATATGCAATTTGAAGCCAAAAACTAATTATAATAGCTAGCCAAATACTTAAAGGTCGGCATCTTTACCATTCATCCCTTATAACGGGAAGTCTAGCCCGTCCCAAAATTATGAACGACTTTGAGTACTTAACCAATAAGTTAGTGGCAGAAATTAACTAAGGTAGTGTTAATATTCCCGATTTCAACACCAAATACAGAACCTACATAAATTATTAAATAAGAACTTTCTTAACATCTTGTTCAAGTGACTATATAAGAAGATTCCTTTTACATTTTTGGTATCGGAACTGGCACAGTGAGTGATCAAGAACTTTTCTTTTTAAAATTAAAAAAAAAAATAGAAGAGGAACCCCACCTAAAGGATAATATTATGCGCACCTCCATGCTTTAATCATAGTACTATATAATAATGGGACTTTACTTAAGTTTTTTGACGGGTTTAGGCTCTTTTGACAATGTTGAAATTAAGAAAATGTCCTTTTTATATATTTTACATGTAAAAAAAATAAATCTTTCATGTGTAAAAATAATTTCTCGTGTTTAAAAAAAAGAGATAGGGTCACTATATAAAACATATACAAAATAAAATTGCCATTATAAAATAAATAAACTATATAGAATTTAACTATATAAACAACAACAACAACAACAACCCAGTATAATCCCACTTAGTGGGGTCTGGGGAGGGTAGTATGTACGCAGACCTTACCCCTACCCTGGGATAGAGAGGCTGTTTCCAAATAGACCCCCAGCATCCTTCCCTCCAAGAACTTCCCACCTTGCTCTTGGGGAGACTCGAACTCACAACCTCTCGGTTGAAAGTGGGGGTTGCTTACCATCAGAGCAACCCCTCTTGTCTAATTTAACTATATAAAATATATACTAAATAGAATGCCACTATACAATTTATATACAATAGGCTGTAACTATACAAAATATATACAAATAAATTGTCATCATACAAAACATATACTAAAAATATACAAAATAGATTATCACTATAGAAAAATTATGCAAAATAGACTGTTACTATACAATTTATAAACAATAGGCTGTCACTATAAAAACAATATACAAAAATAGACTATCACTATAAAAAATTTATACAATAGATATACAAAAATAGACTTTTATTATACAAAAATATACAAAAAAGACTGTCACTATATAAAATATATACAAAATAGACTATCATTATACAAAAATATACTAAATAATATCACTATACAATTTATATACAATAAATGTCACTTTAAAATTATATACAAAATAGACTGTCACTATAAAATATATGCACAAAATAGACTGTAACTATATAAAAATATACTAAATAAACTGTCACACTACAATTTATATGCAATAGATTGTCCCTATACAATTATATTCAAAATAGACAGTCAATATACAAAATATATAGTCTGTCACTATACAAAAAATTTATAAAATAGACTGTGGCAAAAAAGGTTACATTATTGCACTACTCTATCTAGTGAGCTACAAACACTTATGTTATCATGTTCATACCTTTCCGGCTATTAAATGCAATATGTTTGGGCCGAATTGCCATTTTCTGGAAGTGGCCCAAAATGTGGGCTATTAAAATTTGGAAATTTTACCACCTATAGAATAGGTTAAGACCTAATTATAACATATAAATACCTTTTCAAAATGTTACATAATATAATAACCTTTTCTATTTTTATAGCAAAAAATCAAAATTTAATGATTTCCTATATTTAAGCCTTATTTTTCTCAATCCAGTATAACTCCCCCATAATATTTTATTTTCTCTTTTATCTTAATACATCTTTTCTTAAAACTTCTCAAACACACTTATTCTGTATCTCTCAAATCACTCTCCTCCCCTAATACTCTTCTTCTCGTCTCCCACTTCATCCGACATCCAATTTCTGCCATTGTCGAGGGTTTTTTTAATCCGATTTGTAATGCTCTGTCATCGGTAAATCCAATTTCTGCCATCTAATTTCTGTCGAGCATTACAAATCTAATTTCTGCCATCTTTTCTTCAGAATTTGATACATTTTAATACATGTTTATTCACTATATGTTTATTCAATTCTATAGAACACTTTAAACTAGAAAACAGATCTGAAATAAAATAAAAAAATAGATGAAAACATAGTATAATACAGTTTAATATATGTTGATACAGACTGTCTGCTATATTGTCCTTCAATACACCAAGTTTGACACCACTTTCATTTTATTCAGATATCAAAAATGAAATCCAAAAAAATAAAACTAAATACAACTTAGTTTAATACATGTTGATACAGAAATTGGATTTAAACATGAAAGATGGCAGAATTTTCTGCCATTGTCGAGGGTGTTCTATCCGATTTATAATGCTTTGTTTTTTTCTCGTTAATTGGGTCAAAATAGAGCAGATTTCATATGGATTTTGTTTATTTAAGTTAGTTAACTAAAATAGTGGAAATCAAATTTTTTTGGATATCTTTCCGTTTTTATCTTATTCAAATTCCCCAAATTTGCGCTTACCCGTTACTATTTTCACGCTAAATATATGTTAATACACTTAAATACAGTTTGACATTTATAGCAATCCCAATTTATGTGGCGGATCTTAATGTTGTATTATTAAATACAACTTGTTTAATACACTAAATACATTATAGAATACAGTAAAACATTCCTATATCGTGTAATATTAGAAATTGTTTCTATTTTTTGCTAATTATGTATTTATGAATGCTATTTATGAAAAATTCTCTTAAAATTTTGAGGGGTTATAGAGGGTAGTTTTCTCCAATTTTTAATGTTAAGGAGCCCAAAACTAAATTCTGAATTAAGACTAGTTTAAATGTTGCAGCGTGATTAATGATGATTCATATCGGGCACCTTAACTAGTTTGTTATTAAGTATATTTTTGGAATTTTTACCTTCAATAGCCAAGGTTAATTTATTTTAAATAAATATCATTTAAAAAATAATTTTCTATAGATATCTTTTAATGTTTATAGTAAAATATCTAATTTTGGTTACCTCCTATCCCTAAGCCATTAAATACGCTGTTTAGTTACATTCTTTTACTTCTCTCTCTACTTTCATACATGTTATTTTCTTCCCCCCATTCCATGAAAACACGATGCTCAATCTCAAAATTCCTTTCACCCACATCATCTACCATTAGTCACAAACGGTTATTTTGCCTGGTATAGCACGAAGACTTCTCTGGCTTTTCCCCTTACTTTTTTGCAACCCAAATGAAATCCAAAGGAGATGAAGCCTCCAAATTTGTATAATTTTTGCTCGGCTACTGTACATGATGCGTGGAAACAGTGTATGATTTTTGCTAGATGGAATCCTAAGGAGATGAAGTGTATGAATAACATGGGAACAGTGTATGAATTTTGTGCAAACCAAATGGAATCCAAAGGAGATGAAGCCAGCAAAAATTTGTATGATTTTCAATATAAGAGTCAAGCTTTAACGCGTTGCCATAATTTTTGCTCGACTACTGTACAGGATGCGTGAGAACAGTGAGATTCAGGATTTGCTCGACGGCGGATTCGCCGAAAATTAGAGTTTGTTCTTGAACAAAGACGATAGATCTTGGGGCTGAGGAACTTGATTTTCTGTTAATATATTTCAATGTATCACGTTGTATTTTCATGTATTTCATTGTATTCATTGTATTTTCTTCATTGCAATTCAATCTATCTCGCTGTATTTCATATATATCATTGTATTCATTGTCTTTTTTTATTGTATTTTAATGTATCCCGCCATATTCTATGTATTTTATTGTATTCACTGTCTCTCTATATGCCATCAATGTATTCGTATATTTTTTAAATTAATATAATTTATGTATTCAGATGTATTATATAATTTCTCTAAAGATTGCTATATCTTTGGGGTATTTTTCTGTGAAGAATCTTTTTTATAACAGAAAATACAAAATTTGTGTGTTATAATTGAGTTTGTTGAGTTATTTTAGGAGTCTATTAAGTTAATTGATTTACTTTCTGTTTAAAAATAGTGTAATCCCATGTTTCACGCCGTGAATACAGTCGAATACAATAATCTGTCCAGCTGTAATCCCATGTTCACGTCATGAGTACAGCCGAATGCACTCGAATACAACAACTATTAGCTGGAGTACTTCCCTGATTCATGCCTATTTTTGCTACTGTATTCATGAATACAGTAGCTTAATACATATAATACATCTTATAACGATAGAAAACATATCTATAATCCGTAATATAACAAATAATATTTATAAATAGCTAATTACCACTAAAAGATAGTGCTTTATGAAAATTTTCCTGTATTTTTTTGACACCAAATAATTAAGAAGACTAGTTTAAATGTTACTGTTTGCAAGTTTGACTTCTCCATGTCTTATTAATTTTTTGTTGCTACTATATGTTTATTGCTTTATTTTTACTTTTCTTAAGCTGAAGGTCTTTCAGAAATAATATCTCTATCGCAGTGGTGGACCCAGGATTTGGTGCTAGGGGGTTCAATCTTTGAAGTACATAACTTTTATCGTAAAATAATAGTTGTCAAGTAGGTTCAAATAAAATATTTATACAAAATTAATGCAGCTTTAATCATAATTTATACATATACACAATATTATTTTTTGATGAAGCAGGTTCAGTTGAACCCGCTTGCCACCACATGCGTCCGCCACTGCTCTACTGTCATAAGATAGGGGGTAATATCTACGTATGTTATACCCTTCTTAGATCCCACTTATGAAATTTCACTAGGTTTGTGTTGTTCGTTCGGTTGCAAGTTTGACTTAAATAGTTTATATATGCATAATTGATCCTTGGTAAAGTTACATATTCAAGAACTTATTCATGGGTATGGAAGCACATAATATTGTGCCAAAGCCAACACCACAAGGCGGATTTAACTTTAAAAAGGGGGAAAAAGTCACATATGTATGTCTTCAAATATCAGCCATTTTCTGGGGAATAACAAGAGGGATTCATTCTGCATGTTCAATTGCTTAATTTACAACTACGTTATTAAAGAAATTGCTGAAAGCAAAGTATCTACCAGTTTCTGGAGATGTTCGACGTGGCTTGGTTCTCAGTACTTTTCATATTTTTCTGTTGGAAGTGCAGTTCTTCTAAGATTAAAAAATATTATTTCAGTTAAACCTCTATATATAAATTAAGAAAACACGAACTCTATTACACTTAGAAGTAATTTGCACGATTTCCACGGCCAATTAGATTCTACTCTTGTGACAAAGTTAATATCTTGCTGCTGTCTTGAAAATTATTTAATTTATGTTTGTTGACGTGTTATCAAGTTACAGGATACATGGTAAAACTCTTCTTAGATGAAATTTTAGATTATATTAATCAATATTTTTTATTTTACTTTTGATAGCATCGTAAAATACACTCTACTTAATTATAATTCGATCTTTCCAGAAATGTCAACTATCAACCAACCCTCCACGTATACCAATCAAATGGGAAGAGCATAAAGCATTGAGATCGAGGACCATATTTTCGGGTGATATTAAAAATTAGTTAGATTTATAATTAATCATTTAAAAATAGTCCAATTTCAAATGTGATCGATGTTACTTTTCATGTAAAGAAAAATCTGAATGAAAACACAGTTCAAAACCTGAAAAATACGACAGTATATTATGCTGGAGTTCCAGCATAAGTACTTGAACTCCAACACATCATACTGAAGTTCCAAGATAAGTATGCTGGAACTCCAGTATAACATGATGGAGTTCCAGCATAAGTACACTAGAACTCCAGCATAATATACTAGAGTTCCAGCAAGTATAATGGTCCAGTATAATATACTGGAGTTTAGAGCACGAATGCTCCAATATATTATATTGGAGCCAACAAAGTATACCGACCAGCATAATATGCTGGAGTTCATACACAAGTGCATCGAACTCCAGTATATTATGCTGGACCGCGCTCTATTGTAGCAAAACGGTGGCTATTTTTTATTGACTTGGTAAACGCTGGGTATTTTTGAATGACCAGTCCAAAAACTGGCTATACCGTGCTATTTTAACCACATTTTCTTGGAAAATTCTTGAAGTTGAAACGTTTAAATCTGTTAATATAATGTTGAGAGAGAGTCAAGTAAATTCAAAAACCTTAAAAATATTCCAAAGAGTTTATGAGTTGAGCATAAAATTAGTTTAAACTATGACATGTAATTTACATACCAATTAGGATAATATAACTTATAAAATAAAGTAATTATCCATGGTCATTGAACTTTTGTGTTTATTACCCAAAAGTCATTTTTTTTGTTACGTAAAAATCATTCAACTTTATATTTGTTACAGAAAAATCATTTTTCTTTCTTTTGTTATACAAAAATCATTTTACTTTGCTCTAGTTATGACAAAAGTCATATTTTTACTTGAAAAGTCTATTATGGCCTTGATATTATATAAACATTCATATTTATGTAATACATTCTATATTATATACTGTATAATATATTTTTAACTCTTTATTTATTTATTATTTTTCATATTCTGTATATTTAATTTTTTCTGAATTTTATCAAGATATATTAGTAGCGGTAAAAATAAATTTTTTTCAGCAATTTTTTTTGATTAATTGACCGACCAAAGTTAGTCGGTAATTTCGATCAACTTCGGTAGGTATGCTCTTCTGACCTTCAAAATACTGATCACACCTTAATGGTTGCGTTTTGGACTGTTATTGGCCATTACCGACCAACTTTGGTCGCTTTTTTGGGACGATTATTTCCGAATTTCTAGTAATGTAATCTCCCAAATAAGTTGCCTAGGTAAATCTCCAAGAAAATATCAGTAGCTAAATTCACATGTAGTACCTAGGAATTTTCCTTCAGATTAACATGTGATTTGCTCCTCATTTTCTTTGTTTGTTTACTACTAGTTTTCTCACAAAAATATACTTACCAATCTATTTCTCTACTAATATATATTAATGTTACTAACAAATTTAATAACGCCACTAATATATTTTAAAAATTAACATTAAGAAAAAACTTAAATATACGAATATATTATAAAAATATTAAATAAAATAATATTGAGTTATTTTATTTATAAATAAAATATATAATTAAAAATATATTATATAATATAGAAGGTATATATAATTTCAAGGGCATAATAGACTTTTCAAGTAAAATATGACTTTTGTGTAATGAACACAAAGTTGAATGATTTTTACGTAACAAATAAAGAAATGTGATTTTTGGGTAACAAACACAAACATTAAATGACCATGGATAAAATTAACTCCACTAATCGTGTAGAAATTATATACTATCAATGTATAAAATAATAATAGCTACAATAATAACAAATCCGGTATAATCTCACAAGTAGGGGAGAAATTCAAAAATAGCCAGATTTACAAGTGGTCATTCAAAAATAGCCACAATTTCAAAAGTAATCGAAATTTAGTCACTTTTTATGTAAAGATTAATCTGAACGAAAACACTGTTCAAAATCCGAAAAAATACTCCAGTATAATATAATGGACTCCAGTATAAGTAAATACTGGAGTTCCAGTATAATAAACATGTCCAACATAATATATTGGAGATTGGAGCACTCCAGTATATTATACTGGAACTTTTTGTGTGTTGGAGTTTAAGCATAATATACTGGAAGTTCATACACAGGTGCACTGATCTCGAGTATGTTATGTTGGAACTTTCCGTATTGCAGCAAACTAGTGGCTATTTGTCAATGACTTTGCAAACACTGATTAATTTTAAATGATCGTCCAAACTGACTAGTCCATGCTATTTTTACCCCAAGTAAAGTTTGGGAAGATAATGTACACATAGATCTTATACCTATGTAACTTATGAATATAGAAAAGTTATTCCTGACTTACCGTGAATGCATATATAACTTAAACTGTTATGCGTATATTATTCTGAATACTAAATGAATTGCATGGTTGTCAGATGTTTGTATGCATGACCTTGCACTAAAATAGTACTGTCAATGCTATTGGTACACCAGTCCTATATAATACTAATATAAGATCCTGGATTTCTTAAAGTAGAAACAACAATATGCCATCCACTAATACTTTGGATATCATTTCTAAACATAGCCATGGACCTCATCAATTTCTTTTATAAAAAAAAACTATTATTAACAAATAATTATATTCGAGGGTTTGTTAGAGAAATTGAACAACTCGCAATAGAATATGCACAATACACTATTATTTAATTTGATAATGTACCCACCTAAACTGAACACATGTACATCTGCTGGTCGAATTTTAGAACGTAAATTTAATTTTGGCAACCATGCAGAAGCAAACTCTAATATTTTGACAAGTTGTTACCAATTCAGGTATTCAGATGTAAGCATTCGTTAAATTATAAGTATCATTAAATAAATTATATATTATAAGTATTAAACCTACTCGACTATCTGGACAAGTAGTTATCCGTTTGAGTAAATGAGATTATGAATTCGTTATATTTAATAATGTTTCTTGAACTAATCGCATAATCAGCAGTCTAAACTTCATTTTTTACTTTAAAAATGCTTTCATGACACCAAACACTGAGACATTAGCCTAAGATTGTGGCTCTATCTTTAATGTGATTAGCATATCATAAGGTTATGTGTTTTTCAGTAAAAGCTTCCTTATCTGTTTGGCTTATCCTATATATATTAGTATCTACATACCTAACTGTCATTTCAAATGAATTTCCGAATATATTCATGTAGATTTTTCACTTCATGTCCAAAGAGATCTTAAAAATGTTGACAAAACCCTTCTTAGGGAACCAGTTTGAATCATGTCATCAGCGTCAGTACTTTGCAATTACACAAATGTCTTACGGAAAGATAAATTAATAGTTAGTGTGATTATAATATATTGGTCCATATTTTGAAGGGTTTAACTTTTATGGAGTGTCAGTATTAAATTTTTTATACGATATCTAAAAGATAGCAACCATTATAAGTCATTGTTTCTGTAACTTAAACTATGATACAACTGTTGATCTCATTTAAAAGTTTAAAATGTTAGAAAGTGTACACTATTGTTATATAATTATGTTTTTAATACGTCCCTCGCGTCCATCAGGTCTGTGGAATCTGTTTCATGGGAGAAGCACGTGAGAATTATTTTGTATAGTTGACGGTGGTGAAATTCAAAACCAGAGATTTGCCCATTCATGTACCATATTTGTATATAGTCAAAATCGAGGAGTACGATTTTGAAGTCTTAAATAAGGTTGTAGGCCCAAGTCCGGGAGATTCAGGGTGGGTGTCGTATCCGGCCAAGGGACACCTACCTCGAGGAAGCTGATCGAATGCCAGGCACGGGCTGCATCAAGGGCAGCATTGTCTCGAAGTCAATCACGAAAGAGCGAGAATTTCTCAAGGACACGTGGATTTGGGCATTAATTATAGGATAAAGGTTGTAAGAAATTGTACAGGTCCGTACTAGGCCGTTATACACCTGTACCAATAGAACTCTTTACCTTTATGAAGAAGGTACTATATTGGGGTTTTCTCCTCCTATATAAAGGGGATCCCAATTATTTTGTAAGGAGATAAGATAATTCATTGCAATAGAACATTCTTTTCCTCTTGTTTAACGTACTCAATAATTATTCTTCACCTTTATTGCCTTTAGTTTATTGTTCATACTTTATTAGTCTTATCTGACCTCGATTCCCCTAGATAGACAAGCTCGAGGCTCCTACTATCCTGATCACATCGATTTGGTTCATTATTAATTTCTTCATACTTAAGCTCAATATCACTCATATAATCACTATTATTAGAACATATCACGTATCTTTAAAATCACTTATTATCTTTAATTGTTACTCATATTTTTTTAGGTAAACAGTTTGGCGCCCATCGCGAGGCTAAAGATAATAGTGATTATTTTAGTGCTAGTTTTCTGATTACACACGCTATTCTTTACACTTTTTCTTGACGAAGATTCTTTAATTTCAGGCTTAATCATGTCTAGCACACAAAATGCACATGCTCACGATAGTGAGGAACTTGGAGAAAATAACGGCAGAGGGATCGGTGTGCCACCCGTAAACCTTGAGGGAGTGCCAACTGTGGAGCCGGTTGATATCAGCACCCACAACGCTCTAAACACGGATGCAGGAATAGACCCCGCAAGGAACGCACATAGGGAAGCCCGAGCCGAAGGCAAGAAAACACGGGGAATGGAAGAAGGAGGTGTCAGCCTCCATGTGATATTCGGAGAATGGAAACACGTTATTGCTCAGCCTTCAGAGTCATAGCAAGACTCCTAACAGCGCCGAACCAGTAAACGCATAGCATGAACCAGTGCTTGGGAGGCCCGATGAAAACGGCTTACGGATTGACCCCACGATCATGAAAATGCTTGAGGAACTGACTAAGAGAATTGAGTCAGGAGAAAAAAATATAGAAGACAATGATAAAAAGGTGGAAACTTACAACTCCTGGGTAGAACAGATACTTGGAGCACCTCCAGTTTTGAAGGGCCTAGATGCCGGAAAATTCATACAAAAACCTCCCCCCTCATGTGCGGCTCCGATTCCCATTTCCAAGAAGTTTTGCATGCCCGATATACTGAAATACAATGGAACAACTGAACTTATTGAGTATATTTCTTCATACACTTCTGCAATCAAAGGAAATGACTTGAACGATGATGAGTTCAAGACAATATTGTTAAAGAAGCTTGAGGAAATATTATCAAAATGAGCTATGATCTAGTATCACAACTTAGCTGCTAACTCCATTGACTCATTTGAAATATTGGTAGATGCCTTCATAAAAGTGCACGTTGGGGCTATAAATGTGGCCACAATAAAATCAGACTTCTTCAAAATAAAATAAAGAAATGACGAGATGCTAAGGGAGTTCGTATCCCGATTTCAGATGGAAAGGATGGAATTATCCCGGTCTCCGATGACTGGCAGTCTGGGCCTTTATGCAAGGTTTAAATGAAAGAATCTCGTAGAATCTCGACAGCCAAAGTAGAACTTTATCTAGTATCCAGCTGTGACATGGTCGGATGTGCACAACCGTTATCAGTCAAAAATCAAGGTCGAGGATGACTAGTTGGGAGCCCCCTCGGCCTCAGTTCACCCAGACAGGTTTGCAGCTAAGCCCCCGAAGGACACAGACTAGGGATCAAGATCTAAGAAGGAAAGATATCAACCGTACATCGAAGATAGAAGAAATATTTCAGAGCGTAATGCACCTCAGAATGATCGAAGAATAGATTTAGGCCAAAGCTCTTGGGGATTCATGAGCAAAATCAGGCATGACAGGCGCTCTGGACCAGTGGAGGCTCCTAAATTATTAGAATACAACTTTAGTATCGATGCCTCAAGTATTGTCTCAGCCATCGGCAAGATTAAAGATACTAGATGGCTCAAGCCCATACAGACAGATCCTTCTTAGAGAAATCCCAACATAATATGTATGTACCATGGTACTCACAAGCATAAGATCGAGGATTGCAGACAACTTAGAGAGGAGGTAGCTTGACTATTCAACGAGGCACTTTTTAATTTCTCAGTGACCGGGCCAAAAACCATTTCCGAGAAAGAGATGCTAACACGCAGAATGAACCCAAGGAACCTCAGCACATCATTCACATGATCATCAGTGGAGCAGCCATCTCACAAGGACCTATATCCAAACATACTAAAATATCTATCACCAAGGAACCATGGAATCGGAGCTATATGCTCGAGGACGTTCTATCATTCTACCCAGTCTAACAATGACACCCTAGTAATCTGTGTCCTTTTGAATAAAATTCAGGTTAAATGTGCTTTAGTGGATCCAGGTAGCTCGACGAACATAATCTGATCGAGGGTCATGAAACAACTCGGCCTACAAGATCAGGTTGTACATGCGTCACGGGTGCTGAATGGCTTCAACATGGCAAGTGAAACCATGAGGGGATAAATTAGCTTGGCTGCAAATGCAGCCGGGACTATACAAGGCACCGGTTTCCATGTTATCAAAGGTGACATGAGATATAACACACTCCCTGGGAGGCCATGGATACACAATATGAGGGCAGCACCTTCAACTCCCCATCAGATGGTAAAGTTCCCAAAAGCGGAAGGAGTGAAAACAATCCATAGAGAACATCATGCTACAAGAGAGATACTTGCAATCGAGGAAGTGATACCGACACCAGAACCCTTTACCTCGAAGACATCAACCTCCAAAGGTAAACAAGTGGCTAAGTAGTAATCACAACTTTGAGCGTCGATGAAAGAGAAATAACAGGTAACAGAAAGTGAAGATCCTCAAATCTTTATTGTTCCCAAAAATCCCAATGCTACCAAGCCAACCGCTTAAAAGAAAGGTGCACCTGGGAACGAAATTAGTACCTGCTCTTAAGAAAAAACTCATTCAGTTTTTTATTGATAACATAGACTGCATTGCTTTGATATGAAAGCGATTCCACTCAAATCATAAACAGGTAAAATAATTAAAGCTCACATTAATGATATGACTGGTTAAGTCCTTTTACACATACGACCACTTCAATTCATTTACAGGAAATAGTCAACACGACACGAAGCTAAACCCATATAAGCATTCTCTCGGAGTTGGCGCGACTGAGTTTTTTGGCCCTCGTGATATCAAATCGAGGCATCAAAATCATTCATGACTAGATTAAGGTTCTCGGAGAATCCATGGTCGCAGATAGCAAGACCTCAAGGTCGATGATAAAGGGTCTTACAGCTCAGTACGATGGAACCTCTCAAAGGCTCGTGATCTCGATAATACCCCTTACTGCACAAAGGCCGTAGGTTATAAAGCATGTGCACTCTTTTTCCCTTAGTTTGGATTTTGTCCCAAATGGGTTTTATCGGCAAGGTTTTTAATGAGGCAACACTTATATGCTACTCGAAGAATGGTCAACAAGTATTCAAGGCTTCTTTTCAATCAACCTCGAATACTGGGTGGCATCACCCCCAGAGGTTACATTTTCGGGAAAGATATTTTACGTCTAAGAGGGTCTCAATAGGAGAATGTTGTAATGGGCCAAACGGTCAAACGAACCGTGTCCATATAAAATAATTATGCCCCGACCGCAAAACATGTACCCATGTATCAGCAATTTAAAAAGTATCCTGGTTCTATAAAAAATACTTTGTGTCTCATAATAGCTCAACCCTTACAATCCTACGGGAAACAGCTTAAGAGCCAAAACATAGAAGCACCCCGAATACTCAAGGACTACCATCAAAAATTCAGATTAATAAGACCTCAAAGAGGCATCCATTCAAAACAAAGCCAAGGCCAATATTCTCGACGTTTAACTTCTTGAACAAGTTCGGAAAGTTATCGGGAAAACAAGTCCAAGTGACGTACCTGAAGGCTACGTCCATACTAAAGACTATAGTCAAATAAAGGCTACAACCAAATAATACGACTCAGAGACGTCCAATTTCTGCTATAAATTAAAAGGCCTTCAAATACTTTGTAAAAACGGGTTAAATCAGGATACCCTCGGCAAAGCAAAATATAAGGGCCTCGATAAATTCAGCTCCCAAGAGTCTTCGAACAATCAGCCCTCGAATAGCACAAAGGCTTCGATAACACCAACCTTGGAAAACCATTAAGGTGCATTCGAGAATGTCCATGCAAACAAAATGACTCATATGGTTCTGATACGTCGAGGCCTTCGAAAAACCCAACGGGCACAAAAACACATGCTAAGGCATAACTAAATTTTACCAAGTCTTTTAGCTGAAATGAAGGAAAAACTATATAGCCATTTTTAGTGGCTGAAATGGCCCAATTTAAAGGTTCTAAGGACCAATATATAAGAGCCAGAGGGCCGATATATAAAAGCCTAAGGGCCAATACATAAGAGCCTAAGGGCCAATATATAAGAGCCTAAGGGCCAATATATAATAGCCAAAGGGCCGATATATAAAAGCCTAAGGGCTAACCTCGAAAGGCTTAAGGGCCTAAAACTTATAGTTTGACACTCACTTTCATTTCGATACGGACTCGAGGTTCACAATATCCCAAGTCCTCAAGCGAGTTGATTTAAAAAAGCTTGAAAATTATTGTACCTATCAATAATGATTTAAGGGTTTATAATACCCTGAACCAATCCTCGAGCTAATCATTCAAACAAAAGTTTCCATAAATAAAGGCAATGATGGAAACAAGCAATGTTAAAACCAGCATTAGCCAAAGACGAGATTTAAAGTTACCTTGTATCTACAAAAGATAATTACAGGAAATATTTACACATGGGAGGCTTACAAGGAAACAAAATAAAGTAAGCTAAAACGACTTTGGGGTCGCATCTTTAGGGATGCATCTCCAGGAATCATATCTTCGAGGGGCTCGGGTGCCTCATCCTCGTCTCCTTCACTCCTAGAGGCACCGATTAAATCATCTCCATTAGAAACTAGAGCGGCCAGATCTTCTTCCAAAATCTTCTCCGCTTCAATATTGGCTGAAAGAATGAAGACGAAGCATGTATCTCTTTGAGGATCATCCTCTCGGATTATCACCTAGCTTAGTCAAAGGCATTTGATAACTTAGCCTCCACTGTAGAAGAGATCTCCTTTGCCCGAGCATTATCTGCTTCGGTATCGGCTCGATATGAATTCATAATTGTTGTAGCATCAGATTTAGCCTTGACCAGCTTAGCTGCAGATCTTATTTTAAGCTCCTTGATTTCGAAGCCCTGAGCTAGGCTCTCCTCCTTTGTGCCTTGAAGCTGGCGTTCGAGTGAAGCTAACTGCTCTTTTAGAGTTTCCTTCTCAGAAGCGAGATCATTCTTACCTCACCTCAATCCTAGGGCCTCGGCTTCTTTCATCTTAAGCTCCTCACGAAGCTGTGCCTCCAAATCGGCCTTTTATTGGAATTGTAAAAATAAAAGTTCCAACTGCCAAAACAAAGTAAGTACGTAATGGATTTTCGAGAGCTATATTACTTTCCTGATATACTCAGCTCGACCCTAGCACGCATGTGTCAACTCAACTCGAAGATCATGGATCTCCACATCTTTCTTAGCATAAAGGGCTTCGGAGGCGTCCCTCTTTTCCAAAGTTTTCTTTAGTTGTGCCTCGTATCGAGCAAGATCATCTCGAGACTTGGAAAATGCTTCTTATAGAGCACCATAGCCTTCATGAAAAAGAAGGAAAAGTTAGATTCAAAGGCGTAAGAAACAGAAAACTTGCTTGTTTGAAGAGTCTACATACCTCGTTAAAAATAAAAAAAGCATCGGGGTCAGTGCCGTCATCAAACCCTACAAGACATTCTCGAAAAATGTTGTGACCTTCATGGTTTACTCCCGCTACTGAAGATCTCATGTTCATAGTATCCCGGATTTGCTCCTCGAAAATCTAGGGGCCAGCAGGATAATCATCCACGTTGATCACCCCGAGCGACCAACTCGGGGCAATCTCTTTTATTTGAAGAGGCTCGAGGTCAAGATGTTCTGCCTCACCCTCAAAATGACCTCATAAGTGAGGTACCTTCTTTCTAGATGATGATTTGGGGACTTTGTTTGAACTCTCTTAATAAATTTCTTCATCTCGGGAGTGGGCCTCATCAACCGCTGCTAGTTTGGCAGGCATTGAAACATCAACATTCTTGTTTTATGATTTACTAGTGTACGTACCCGTGCGATGCACGGGCATAGGGCCGATACAATTGTTTGATTTATTTAGACATGTATAAGATGAATAAAAAAGTTTAACAACGAACAAATTATTTATACTTCTTTCAAGTATTTAACAGGATGATAAGATAAGGAAACAGTAATGTCAATTTGAAAGAGGTGCAAAACATGGGGATTATATGGTTTTTTCCATATAACCTATATTGTGACTTTCCATTTGTTGTTGAAGTTCAGTAAAGTGAAAATTTTTTATCAAAAATTAAGATTTTCTATTTTTGTGTCATGACTGTTGATCCATATATTTATTGCAAACTACATTTTTTCCTCAAACTGGAATTGCACCATAATGTGAATGCCTTAATGTCAAAGCTAAAAACAATCTGCAGTAAAAACTAATGCGTAAAACTATAAAAAAGGACATCGCATAATGTCATATGCAGTATAGCATCTCAGCATATGTCCAGACTTAAATGAAGAATATAATGCTCCAATGGATTGGATAAATAGCTCAGAAACAATTTATTATCGTGTTCTGTATTATAATACTTGAATTACATTGTTATACATACATGCGTTATGACTTTCACAGCTATAAACCAAAAAAATGTTCTTCTTAAAAACTTGTACAATTAGGGTGGAGCCGAGAGTTGTATTTGTAACTGTAGTTTTACTGTCATTTTAATGTCATATTGAACCTTTGTAAGCATGACGGTAATGTTATAGCGCTACATGTAAAGCCTCTCTCAAGTAAGAAGTAATGACGTTGAAACGTCTATTGTACGGATTTTTAAAGTATTAATTTAATTTTTACTTCATCAACAAATATATTCAACATTATAGTAGTACAAATAACAAACATATGCATATATTAAAGAACTTAAACAGAAAACTTTGCAATGGTTAAGGAATATGAGTAAAATAAATTTTGCAGGTAAAGTCATTCCACTGCAACCAATTACGGATTCTTTTCTTTCTTTATCACTTTTCGAACCTTGTTGGTAGAAAGTTGACAATTCATGTCGTCATCAACAACTAATCCTGATGCCTTATTGGATGATCTAGTTCTCTTGTCATATGTCTTGATAGGAGATATTTTTGCTTTACATTCATCACCATCTTCTACCACAGTTGATCCACATTCTGACACAGTTTTGTTCATAGGAGTTTGTGAAGTAGATGTTGTAGGACTTTCAAGCTTCTCTCTACCCGAACTTACTCCATTAGGAATCTCTGAATCCTATTACAAAGATACAAAGATAATTTGTATAAAATCAAAATTCATTTATCAATGTAACATACTAATAGAAAAGTTAATTAATATGTTCGAAAACAATTAATCTGGAGTTGAATAAGATGATATTTTACACTGAATGTGTCTTCGAGGGAATAGTGGCAGTATTCCTTTAGTAGATCAGAATCATCAGTTATCTTCACAACAGTATACACTTTGTCTTTTTTCTCAATATTGGCTGGCTTTACAATAACCTTAAACATGAATTTTTTGTAAAGAATATCATCCAGCTCACTTGGATAAGAAAAGTCATCACTTTTAACAGAAACCTACAACAAATATCATCGGTTAGACAAACATATAATAAACAACTAAATTCAATGTATTAATATATCTTAACAAATCCTTGCTTCAAATCTTTTGCGGACATTCCTATAATCTGCATCGCTTCGTGATTCCAAAGCAATAATGAGATAAACGCCGTTCCATCAATAACACCAACTTGAAGTCGATACCTGCAATTTAAATTTAAATTCTCAAATGCATTTACTTTTTATATATGTTATAAAACCATATGGTATGAAATGTACCTAACACCAACAGAATGTTGTTGTTCATTGCATTTCTCACAATAAAAGTTGTTCCCATTTTTTTCAACTTTTTTAGTGCACTTGTTGCATGCCAAGTATGACCATCCTCTTTCAAGTTCCAAATTAACCACTTTACCAGCTATCCAGTAGGTACATTCCTATTGAAGGATAAATAATAGGAAAAAAAAGTTAAACCGAAAAAATATAGACTTAATATGAAATTTCATACTAAATTTAAGTTGTTCCCATTTTTTTCAACTTTTTTAGTGCACTTGTTGCATGCCAAGTATGACCATCCTCTTTCAAGTTCTAAATTAACCACTTTACCAGCTATCCAGTAGGTACATTCCTATTGAAGGATAAATAATAGGAAAAAAGAGTTAAACCGAGAAAACATAGACTTAATATGAAATTTCATACTAAATTTAACTTACTTCTCCACACTGAAGTACATCCGAGATACTTTTGAATGATATAATTCCTTTGGCTAATTCATCTCTGAAAGAATTAATTTGTTGATAGTTTATTTGCGTAATCCGCTCACATTTTATTGGACATGTTGCAAGTATTCTGCATAAATTTGACTGATTTCGTGAATTGTTGTAACCATATTTGGAAAGTTAAGTATTGGCAGAAGAAAATGGAGCTGATAGCACATTAGTAATACCACATTCCTATATAATATAACCACTGAACGTGGGAAGTAACTTCCCATTACCACAAAATGTGGTATTAAAGTTGTAAAACAGAACGTGGGTATGAAGACATTTTTTTTTTAAATTTTTTGGTTTAAAGAACGTGGGAATAACTTCCAATTACCACAAAATGTGGTATTAAACTTGTAATATGAACATAACGTGGGTATGAACTTAATTTTTTTTTTTTTTCGTTTAATCAATATGGGAAGTAACTTCCCATAACCACAAATTGTGGTCATAACCTAATAGCAACACTGAACGTGGTATGAACTTTTTTTTTTTGTTTAATTAAGTGGGAAGTAACTTCCCATAACCACAAATGTGGTATTAACTTCCCATAACAACAGTGAATAACGTGTGGTTTTTTTCAAAAATTTTTTTTTTTTGGTTTAATTAAGTGGGAAGTAACTTCCCATAACCACAAATATGGTATTAACTTCCCATAACAACAATGAACGTGTGGGTTTTTTCAATTTTTTTTTTTTTTTAATTTTTTGGTTTAATCTCCAAGTTTGTTGGAACCTTGTCCTAAAACTGTATATGTGTCATTAATTTGGTGTTCCATTTGTCAAGCCCACATTGTTTTGCTTGTGTTTTTCTATATAGATAGATGAGCATGTAGTCATCATATTATTCTTCCTCCTGCTCCCGAAGGAGTTGTGCCATTTCTAGAGATAAGGCCGCCGTATCGCCTTAGGCCTTCGATCCACGCTATTCTTTGGCTTCGGGGGATTTTCAGATGTCTCCCTTCTTCTTTTTTTCTTTCTTTGGAGGGCTTCAGAACCTCCACTTCATCAGCAGGGGCCAGATGCATCTCCAATGTCTCCGAGACATATATGAAACCGAGGTAAGCATCCTATAACATAAATACAGGAAAATAAATGAGAGAAATCACCGTGATTTTTTTGCTTCCCATTAACCATTGGCCAAATCTCGCCAGCAACTCTCTGATTAAGAGGAGGCGGAGGCCAGGGTTTGAACACAACCCTCGAGGTTCGGGCCCTATTTGCAATCCTCCTTTACTTGCTTGAGCTCGGCCTTGGTCATCAAACAAATATATTGAGACATGGGCTCGCATAGGCCTGGTGTTGAAACAGGCTTTTCGATAATCGTATGTTATCTCACATGGCGGGGGGATGATTCCTCGATACAAGGTGGCACTACCAGTTTATTCTTGGTCGATCGTGAAGATGAGGAAGGTTTTTCCTTTTGAGGAACAGACCTAGAAGTTCTAGCCATCAATAAGCGAAAGATCCGAAAAGATGAAAATGCTGTTAGAAAAGAGAAGGGAGAGCTCATGGAGATTGAAAAAGGATAATGAGAATTTCAAAACAATATGGGAATAAAGTTTGTAAGGTTATGGAATCTTTCTATTTATAAAAGTCACTTAAGTGTGCTGAGGAAGCCAAACGATAGACCGTCAGCCGCCTCCAATTAATGACTTTTGGACTCACACGAAGAACAACTTTTTAGTAACTTCAGTCACTTATGTCATGATATTGTCATCAGGACCAAGGCATCGGAAATTAATTTGTCAAAAATCATTAAGGACAGCCTACAAGTTGAGTTCGAGCAAACACTCACTCGACTACGAAGCCCGAGGGCTACTCGAGTTTGGGAAATTCTCATTCGGGGACTATATATAGACTAAGGATTGTATTTATTTCAAGTTCGATCAAATGTTCACTTGACCATTAAGCCCAAGGACTACCCGGGATCGAGCGCACTCATTCGGGAACTATCTATAAAGCCCAAGGTCTATCTTTATTCCAAGAATCAAAAAAAAAAAAAATTTGCCCGACTACTAAGTCAAAGGGCTACCCGAGTTCGAGAAAGTTCTCACTCGGGGACTATCTATGAAGACTAAAGACTAACTTTATTTTGAGTTCGATCAAATTCTCACCTGACTTCCAAGCTCAAGGGCTACCCGAGTTTGAGAAAATCTCATTCGGGGACTATCTATGAAGCCTAAGGACTAACATTATCTCGAGTTCGAGCAAATTCTCACTCGACTTCCAAGCCCAAGGGCTACCTGAGTTCGAGAAAATTTTCATTCGGGGACAACCTATGAAGACTAAGGGCTAACTTTATTTCGAGTTCGAAACATTGCTCTCACCCAACTCGGACTTAGGAGTCCTGGTGACCCGAGCTGGCATCGAACTAATCTAAGCTTAGATCGAGGAATAACAGAGAACCTTAAGGGGTATTCTATCAGTCGGTTAAAAGCCTAAGGGTTTATTATGTTCCAGATCCAGTATTCACACTAATCGTTATAGTTATACGCTCATAGTTTTCACAAATGAAGGCGGAATGGAATTCAACACGAATAGAGAAATTCTTATATTAACAAAAGATGTTTACAAAGCCCATGAAGGGCCCTTACATATAAACAAAGAAGAAAAAATAAAATCCAAGAATCTAATCTACTTTTGGGATCATATCCTTGAGAGCGAAATCTTCGAGAACCTCCTCCTCGGGGACTTCATCTTGATCTTTAGAGAAAATTGTGGCCTTGTGAAAAACTTGGCGAGTATGGGTCTTGTCAGCATAACTATTGTGAAGCCTCTTTTTAAGACATTGTACCGGTGTGGGATGCAAAGTTATTGGATAACAGTTCTACCTCATTCCATGGAAAGCAAAAGGAATGAAGCGCCACACCAGGTTGAAGTTAAGAGAGATGAGCAGTGGTGTAAAATTCTTATATCTTCTGATACAGGGAGAATTTTATGCCCTTCTCTCGTTGTCTCGAGCCAACAATACCAACAATAACAACAACAACAACAACAACAACAACAGCAACAACAACAACAACTAATCAGTATGATCCCACTTAGTGGGAAAAAGCTTTGAAAAGGAAGCCATGACATAACTAATAAGATTGCTTCCATATGACCTTGTGGTCACAGGTTTGAACTATAAAAATAAGTGATTAGAGAAAGAGATAGAAAAGGGAAAGGGCTAAAATTTGATGAAGAAGAAGTGTATGTAGCCTCTGTTCAACCAAGTAGCCCCTATTTATAGTAGGACAATGACGGTTCGGCGCCACAAGTGGCCAACCAATGCTGACATACATTCACTGCTTTTGGGGAGATGAACCAGTGATGCATTCAATGATTTTGGGAAATGGACTGATGGGACATTTCGGTCACTTCAGGCGCCTACGTTGATGTCATCGCGAGAGGCTCGGGAAAATCAAGGTTCAAATCATTTCTTATTATCTTATCCTAAGAAATGCGGGGACTATCTGTATATGGTCAAAATCGAGGAGTATGATTTTGAAGTCTTAAATTAGGCTGTAGGACTGAGTTCTGGTGACTCGAAGTGGGTGTCGTATCCGGCTAAGGGACACCTACCTCAAGGAAACTGATTGAATGCATGGAACAGGCTGCAACGAGGGCAGTATTATCTCGAAGTCAATCAAGAAAGAGCAAGAAGTTATCAAGGATACGTGAATTTGGGCATTAATTATAGGATAAGGGTTGTACGAAATTGTTCAGGTCCATACTAGGCCGTCCGTTATACACATTCTTACCTTTATGAGCAAGATACTATATTGAGATTTTCTCCTCCTATGTAAAGGAGACCGCAATCATTTTGTAAGGAGATAAAATAATTAACTGTCATAGAACATTTCTATTTTTCTCTTGTTTAATGTGCTCAACAATTATTCTTCAGTTTTATTGCCTTTACTTTATTGTTAATACTTTATTGGTCTTAGCTTACCTCGAGGTCCCTGGATAGACGAGCTCGAGACCCCTACTGTTCTGATCACATTGATTTAGTTCATTATTTCTTCTTACTTAATTTTAATATCACTCATATAATCACTAGTATTAGAATATATCACGTAAATTTAAAACCATAAATTATCTTTAATTATTACTCATATTTTTCGAGGTAAACAATATATGCATATTGATGTTGAACTATGTGTGTGATGAATAAATAAATAATTGATATATACAATATCTAATACTAGATAGAGAAAGACCAACTTCTCTTCCAGTCGGAACTAATTACACAACCTCCTAGCAATGGCCACTTCCCCACTCCCAGATAGAGATCCCATCGAAAAACCATCAGAACCTCCCAATATATCGATCTTAGACCCAAGATTTTGATGATGAAAACAATGTGAAAAATTCCTCCAAGGAAATCCTACTAGGAACAAATTTAGTCTCTTGAACAAACTATGAACCATACCAATCTGAGATGCAAACACATGTTTTTGAACTATATCCGGGAAGCCTACCAATCCCACTGCCGATTAGAAAAAATAAGGCTTTACAAACCTTGGAAATACTCCTTGATTATCAAACTGTTTGGGAAAAAACTCTCACGTCATCTACTAAAGGCTAAACCCTCATATATGTGGAAGCCAAATGAATTATTCACCCTAGTTGATCTTGGATGGGATTTATTCATAGCCAAATTCAGTATGGAGGAAAGAATAAGGTCCTAAGCGAGGGGCCATGATTTGTAGCTAGGCACTTCCTATCAATCCGCATATGGGAACCCAATTTTATACCAATAGAATCAAAATTAGTCATAACAGTGGTATGGATAAGGCTTCCACAGTTGCCAACATTACAAATCAATACTAGAACAGGTGGGCAACAGCATGGGAAAACTACTAAAGATTGATATCTGCACCTCTTCTACACTAAGATGCCTATATGTGACGAGCGCAAAATATAACATAAAATTGATGCTCGCCAATCAAAGATAGTATAGTAGTATATCGTTTCCACAAGGATTAAATTTAAATAATATTCGATTAATTTCTGACTTAATTGCTATTCAGGAGGAACAACACCTGAGTTAAATGATCATGAACTAAGTTTAACTACTAAAAGAATACAATTGACAATTTGGAGATTGCATAATGGTTTCTTATCAATGTTAGTAATAAGGGTCTGAAAGGATAATTGCAATATAGCTATTTGGCATTTAACTCTAGTTTAATTAACTCTAATATTCTAATAATTCTCACGAATTCACTCGATGATCAGTTGAATTGAGTGGTACTTCATTAGATTCTCCCTAATGTTCTTTAATTTTTTCACCTAAAACAACCAATCTGATCCTCTCTTGTATGTCGTTTGGTTCCATCTTCATCCGCCAAACTGAGCATTTTCACCCTACTAGGGGAATTAGGCAGGGAGACCCAATCTCCCTCTGCCTTTTCATTATTTGCATAGAAAGTCTTTCAAGGAATATTAACCAAGAAGTCATGACTGACTACCCATTAGCATCAACAGAAATGGCCCAAAAGTATTCCACTTTTTCTTTGCTGATGATCCCACCCTTTATAGTAGAACTAATAAGAAAAATTGCGATACTACCTTGCCAATCTTAGAAGAATTCAAATAATGCCTCAGGCCAAAAGGATAAAATTCAAAAATTCAAGGTTATCTTCTCAGTCAATTGTAAAGGATTAGGCTAATAGTTGTAGCTCAATGCTAGGAATTAGGAAAAACTATGAGTTTGGTAAGTATCAGGGTTTTCCCATATTTTATAATAGTCCTACCAATAGAGACTTCCAATTCATTATTAATAGCATGAACACAAGGCTAGCTTGATGGGAAACTAAGATGTTAAACATGGCTGGTGGTACAACCCTAGCAAGAGCAATCCTGGGAAGCATCCCAGTCCTGTAATGCAATATATAAAGCAGCCTTTCCACATCACCAACCAGATTGACAGAATCTAAAGAAACTTTATATGATGCACCACAACTGAGAAAAGAAAACTACACATAATAAAATGTGATACAATTACTAAGCCAAAGAACTTGGGGGGGGGGGGTCTTGGTCTACAACAAGCCTAGATAAAAAAATAGGGCCAGCGTGACTAACCTAGCTTAGAGAATATATTAGAACACAAACACAATTTGGGCTAGGGTCCTAAAGGGTAAGCAGTGTAGTGGAAGCTAGGTTAGAGCTAAAGCAAAGACTAGGACTTGGTAATGCATACAGGAAAGGATGGAAGGTATATATTAAGACTTCTAGATGGGTAGTCATAAAGGGAATATAGTTAATTTCATTGCTGATAGTTGGATTTCCAATATGTAACCCCTAAACTCAATCCTCCACGGGCCTTGGCCAACTCTGAGTTGACCCTAAATATAAGGTCCATCATCTACGAATGGAACCTGGTGATATTCACTACCCCATTCCCATGGATATTATAAGTGATATCCACTCCGCATTCATCCATATTTCTAGCAACTCTAAAGATAAGATTATTTGGAACCTCAATGGAGATGGGATTTTTAGCACTAAGTCAACATTCAACCTTATTAGTTCTGAGCTAAACCTCAGTAATGGCCAGGATGACTCTTTTGGTAGGATTTAAAAACTAAATTTCACTAATAAAATAAAAATATTCACTTGGATGATGTAGCATAACAAGCTGCCAACCGCAAAACACCTAAACAACATTAGCTTAAATGTAATCCTCAAATGTTATTTTTGCTCCTCTTGAGTGATGAGTGAATCAATGTTGAAACCTTCTGGCTTTCTCTGTCATATAGTAACCTTGATTGTACCTTGAGTTTTCAATGATTTATTGGGAACAAACATAACACAAGGTAAAGAACATACATTTCAATGCTTCTATTGACTGGAAAACTCTCATACCTTTTCTGTTTTTGGAGCATTTGGCTAACTATTAACAAGAAGGTCTTTGACTAAAATAAAAACTTCGCTCCTATTACCCAGAACATTGCGAGAGCCACAAAGAACTATCATGTTGTTGTCCACCACAGGGACAAGAGGGATGGCACTGCATTACACATTAAATGGGTGCCGCCACCTAATGGATCCTATAAACTAAACACAGAGGGTGTTTTGATTGGCTTATTTTAAGTGCTTATTGGCTTTTAAGTGCTTTTTTAGGTTGTGTGGTATTTGACAATGATAAAAAGTGCTTAAAAATACTTACTTTTAGGCATAAAAAGTACAAAAATATGCCAAAAGTTAAAATTTAGGTATTACCAAATTATGACTTTTTGGCTTTTTAGCTTAAAATTTATTTTTTATAAGCCAATCCAAACACCCTCAGAGATGAGGCTGCTTGCCATAAAACTAGAGTAGGAGGGGTTGGGGGTGTCTTTAGGAACAACATAGGTGACGGGGTGCTAGGATACATAAGGGGTTTACCACATACCACTAGTATAGAGGCAGAACTTCATGCCCTTTAGCATGGTCCCAAAATATCCCTTGACCACAACTTCAAACCTCTAATTATTTACACTGATTCTGCATGTCAAATGAGGTAAATTTGCACTATAACTCTAATATCTTTGAATGCAGATTACTGATGGAGCAATTGGGGAATCGAGCACTAGGACATAGTTTCAGAGAGCTGAACCAGATAGCGGACCTCCTCGCGAAGGAATGAGCTGCAAAAATATTTGGAAGGACATACGTTTTGGCAGTTTCTCTGGTGTTTGTAAATAAGGCCCTGTGAGCAGACATCCTAAGAACTATTTTTGTACATAATATCAGGGGTAATTCCAATGTAATGCAGAATACTTACAATGCAATTCTTAACTATGGTGTAATATACATATTGTGACGACCCAAAGGGTCATCACCTATTTTTCTCATCTGTTCTGTGCTTTCGAGATCTTGGAAACCTTATTTTATATTGCCACGATTTACGTGCGCAGTCCGGGCACGTAGCCGGAAAATTTTTGTGTTAGAATATGTGAATTCTATGAAACATTTGAAGAATTTTGATATTAATATTGATATAGTTGACTTCGGTCAATATTATTGGTAAACGAACTAGGACCCAAGTTCGGACGGTCCCGGAAGATCCGTAGAAAAATATAGGACTCGGGCATGTGCTCGGAGTCGAATTCCGAGGCCTAGAGCCCGTGATATGAATATTTCTGTAAAATTATTTTTTTGAAATTATTTAAAAAAATGAAAATGAAAATGAAAATTCATTAAAAGACCATGGTATCGGGCTCGTATTTTGGTTCCGATGCCTAGTACAAGTGTTATATATTATTTGAGCACATCCTGCAAAGTTTGACGAAAATTGAACGTCGTTTTACGTGTTTTGAACTATGAGTTCCAAGTTTGAAAGTTTATGAAGTTTAAAAGAAGAAATCATGAATTTAAGGCTTGGTTATATGAAAACGATGTTATATTGGCGATTTGATCGTGCGAGCAAGTTCGTGGTATGTTTTTGAGGTTGTGTGCATGTTTGGTTTATAGCCCCGAGGGCTCGGGTGAAAATTGGATAGGTCGTGAGAGCAATTTTTAAAATAAATCACAGCTAGTATTTTCCCCAACTGATATCTTCGCAAATGCGAAGAAACAATCGCAAATGTGAAGCTGGGCGGCCTAGGCAGGGATTGCAAATGCGATCTCAAGTCTCACAAATGTTAAAATTAGGCCATTTGAACGGGGGTCGCAATTGCGACAAACACCTCGCAAATTCGAAGTCAGGCTTTTTGGAACGAGGGTCGCAATTACGACAAAACACTTCGCAAATGCGAAGTCAGGCTTTTTGGATGGGGGTCGCAAATGCGACAAATACTTCGCAAATGCAAAGTCTGAAGCCTGGACTATCATGTTCGCAATTGCGAACAAAAGTTCGCAATTCCCATATCCGCACCTGTGCAATTTTATACTTAAACGATTTTAGACCCTCTTTTCACCATTCTTTCAAAACCCAAAATCCCATAGGCGATTTTTCAAGAGAAATATCACTCCAAATCACTTGTAAGTCGATTTTCACTCAACTCTTTCAATTTCTAACATCATTAAACATGTTTTAGATGTGAAATCAAAGGTTTTTATGGTTGAAATTGATGTTTTTGGGTAGAACCTAGTTTTTTCATAAAATGGGGAGTTGGACCTTGATTTGAGGATCGATTTCAAAATAAATCATATATTTGAACTCATGAGGGAATGAGTAACTGGATTTTGGTCCGAACCCCGAGTTTCGACCACGTGGGCCCGGGGGCGTTTTTAGAATTTTTGGGTAAAACTTTGGGAAAATCATTTTTATGCATCCAACCCAATTCATATAGTGTTTATTAAAGTAATTGAACCAATTGTGATTAGATTCGAGCGAGTTGGAGGTTGAGTTACGAGGTAAAGCGACAGTTAAAGGTTAAGTGGACTTTAAAGCTTTGAGGTAAGTGTTTGATCTATCCTAGCTTGTGGGAATAATATTAGAGTATTATAACTTGCTAATTGCTAAATGATCGAGTGTGGTGTATAGGCGTGGTGACGAGGATCTATACACTGGAGTCTAGCATGACCGTGAGTCTTTGTTTGTACATGTTGTGAGATAATTTGGAACTCTTCTAAGCTAATATACAAATTGCTATAAATGTGAAGAGTCTGAGAATAAACTATGAAAAATAAATGTTTTAGAGTGTTGGCTCGAATGATAATTACTGTTGAGTAGAAGATGAAAGTACTGAACGGAATTATGATTAATCCCTTGCCGAGACCTTGTTGAAAGTTGTATTATTGTTCCCTTGCCGGGACCGTATTATTGTTGTTATTGCTCCCTTGCCGGGACTTAGTAATATCTGGAATTTTCCCTTGCCGGGATTGGTCGTGTATTGTGTTGAAATAAAAAGGGATCGTGTGGCACGCCGTCCACCTATATATATACATATTATAAATTGGGATCATGTGGCACGCCGACCATTTACATATTATAAACTGGGATAGTGTGGCATGCCGACCACTTACATATTATAAACTGGGATCGTGTGGCATGCCCACCACTTACATATTATAAATTGGGATCGTGTGGCACGCCGACCACTTACATATTACAGCTTGGTGTTTTGTGTTTGTATGTGAAAATTCTTGGTTTTATTGTGCAGTTATACTTCTTTGCGGATAATTTCTATACTTGACTGTGGTGTATCCCCCAGCATGTCCCTCCCCCTTTTTACTGCTTAAGATGGTATATATGCATATGGAATTGCACATGTTTATGTGAGTGTCTGGTCCTAGCCTTGTCACTACTTCGCCGGGATAGGCCGGACACTTACCAGCACATGGGGTCAGATTGTGCTGATACTACACTTCTGTGCATTTTTGCACAGGTCCAGGTTTTGAGCAGCAACAGTAGTTCACTAGCAGGATTGGCATACTTGCGAGAATGAGGTAGCTTGCAGGCGTCCGCAAGCCCGACGTCTCTTCTTATAGTTTTCATTATCGCTATAGTCTCATTGTTTCGAGACAGGCGGTTATTATTTATTCCTTTCAGATCATTATGTGTAGTTATTCTTAGTAGTTCATGAGTTTGTGACTCCACATCTTGGGTAGAGGATTTATGTTGTGTATCTCACACTTACATTCAGTTTTTATGAAAAAGACTTCCGCAGTTAAAGTTATTGTTAATATTCTTGTTATTAAATTGAGGACAGGATGTTTGTGTAAATGCAAAGATGGTGAGTAAACTGGCTTGCCTAGCTACTACGAGTAAGCGCCATCAAATCCCGATGGTGGGAAAATTCGGGTCGTGATATATATATATATATATATATATATATATATATAGCTTACCCCCCAAAAAAAGATGTCGAACTGTGTGATTATCTTATCTAAAAGCTTAACCTGTTAGAAAATAATATACAATTTTATATATTCATATGACTTTAACAAAAAATTAAGATAGATAAATTTTATATTATAGTAACGGGTTAAAATACACTAATATATAGTATAAAGTTCTTTTATATTGTTAGTTTATATATATTAAAACTTATTTTATTACAACTAAAAAAGGTGAGAACGGTACACAAGCAAGCAGGAGTGGATGGTGTTGGGAGGGGTGGGGGGGGGGGGTGGTGAGTCAAAAAGAACAGCATGCATATGGCGGCAAAGAAAGAAGCAAATCTTAATAGATGCATAAAATAACGTTTGACCTAAAATACACACTTAGCTCTGTCAAGCAATAAAGGTGGAAAAAGGGGGAGACTTTTTGCTCGTGATTTTGTATTTATTAGCCTTACTGTTCACATGAATTTAATTAACTTTTCAATGTCCCAAATATAAACACAATAAAAGCCAATTATATGCTCATCTGTTCCTGCGAGCATATATAACAAGTGTCCTCAACTAGCCCTTTCTATTTTCTTTTCCAAATTTTCTATGTATAAATATAGAGAGTTCCACCTTTTAGATCAAGAGTTTGAATTAACTTCCTCTCTCTGCCTTTTAATATAATGGTGCCACATCATCTCTCTATGGAAAAGAATTACTATATAGTGAGAGAAAAAGAGAAGAGAGATATCCTTGTATTATTGCGATAATGGAGAATTAAGAGTTGAGACATGGAAAATTTTACTACACACAAGCAGAAGCAAGAGTTTTATCAGAGGGATTCAAAATAAAAATAAAAATGCAAAGAAGTTAAAGAATTCAACACATAATATATATATATATATATATATATATATATATATATATATATATATATATATATATATAGAGAAAAATTTAACCTTATATATATAATTTTCAGCCAAAAAAGTTCGACTGAATTCTCTCCGCTCACCTAGCTCAGACGGTGCACACTAGGGCAACTGAAATTATATAAAAATTGGACGATACTTCTGTATCCCTACCTCCAACGTTTAATCTTATACAAATAACAATTGAAAATAACTTTTAAAAAGAAAATTTGGGAAGTTACACATGAACAACTTATGGGATTGGATTAGGGATGACAAATGATTCAGTGCGAGGGGTTCTCCCGCAATCCGCAAAAATTCTTTTAAAGAAAATTAACCCGTGCCACACCGTCTCGCACATGCCCAAACTTGCCTTGCGGCTCAAACAGTGGCAGAACCATATTATAGGAAGGAGGGTCAAATGACACCCATTGCGGAAAAAATGTAGATGGCTAAAAAAAAAAATATATATATATATATGTATTGACTCCTCTTAACTTTCTAAAATATTTATTTTTATATATTTTAACACCCCTTAATCAAAATTCTGACTCCAATCACTGCGCTCAAACTCACATCCCCAACCGCATCCTCCCATTACCATCCCTTGGATTATTAAGTCGCTGATTGGCTAACTGTTTGCTTATTTTCTTGGTTGTGGACCTGACGAAAAGGAGACAAAGTTTAGTGCATGAGTCCACGTATGAAGTACTCAAGGTTTTATTGACATTATTAATAAGCTAAAATAATACTGCCATTAAAGAATTAAATTTTAACTAACAATAAAGACGTGGCATTGATCGGTTTGCATCCTACAATCTCGCCTGAAGACTGAAGAGCCATGCAATACGTGTTGTCCCTTTACTAATTACTCTTTTTTTTTCTTTCTTAATTACTCTATTGATAAGCTGAGGTTTGTAATTTGCTAAATTGCATATTATAATGTATTTTTTCCACAGGTTACTTGCGATAATAGTGTAAATCTTTTCACACTCTTACCGTATACAGTATAACTTAAATTCATTTTTATTTTATGTATATGAATTTGAGTACTGTAATAAAATTTAAATCACCAATACTACTAATAGCATGTTAATAACTAGATAGATAAAGTTGCATATAATTGTACTTTTTAACTGATCTAATTTTTTAGACCGTCTGTAAATAAATTAAACTCCTTACATATTCATTTAGTGGCCCTTCTTTTTTTCAAAAATATATGAATGAGCACAAATACTATTACTAGCATGTTAACTAGATAGATAAAGTTACATATGATTGTACTTTTTAACTGATCTAGTTTTCTAGACCCTCAGTACATAAATTAAACTCTTTGCATTTTCATTTCGTGGCCTTTCTTTTTTCCAAAAATATATGAATGAGCATATGATGTTTACACATAGACGGGTCGAGTCGGATATGGTTCGGATCGCAAATGGATAATATAAAAAATATATAAATTATTCGACCCGACCTATATTCAATGTGGATAAATACGGGTTAACTGGTGGATAATATGGATATCCATATTATCCATGTCTTCTTCAATATAATCAATTTGGGAGAACTCCTAGTCTCCTAAACTCGAGGAACCCCCAAATTAAAGCTTTACAAATGTAAAAATTAAAATCATTGGTTATCCATTTTCTAATGGAGAAAATGGATAACCAATGGTTCTTATCTATATCTAACCCGTTTTCAAAAAGTTGGTTAGTGGATAATATGGGTGGATAAGTATTTTCTTTAACCATTTTGCCACCGCTATTTACACCAATATACCATGATTAAGTGGTTAAGGATAGCAAAATTTTAAAAATTTCTTGAACTACTTTTTACTTAAATATTTACACCAATATACCATTAGAGGTATGGAGGCAGACCCTGGAATCTAAGGATTTCAAGTTGAGCAGGACCAAGACAGAATATTTGGAGGTAAGTTCAGCGGCGAGACTTTAGGAGGGGAAGGGAAGGGGAGGTGAGAGTGAACTTGCAGGTCATCCTTAGGAGAGGGAGTTTTAAGTATCTCGAGTCTATTATTCAGGGGGATGGAGAGGTTGATGGAGATGTCGCACATCGTATTGGGGCAGGATGGATGAAATGGAGACTCGCTTTCGTTGTTTTGTATGACAAGAAGGTGCCACCGATACTTAAGGGTAAGTTCTACAAAATGGTGGTTAGACCAACAATGTTGTATGGGACAGAGTGTTATTCAGTCAAGATTGCTCATGTCCAAAAGATGAAGGTAGCAGAGATGAGGATGTGCGAGCACACCAGGTTAGATAAGATCGGAAATGAGGTTATATTTGCGATAAGGTATGGGTGGCCTCTATAGCGAAGAAGATGCAGGAAGCGTGACTTAGGTGGTTTGGTCATGTGAGGATGATGAGCACAGACGCCCCGTTGAGGAGGTGTGAGAGGTTGACATTGGAGGGCCTACGGAGAGGAAGATGTAAGCCAAAGAAGAGGTGAGAAGAAGTAATTTGGTAAGACATGGCATATCTTCAGCTGACCGATGACATGACTCTTGATATGAAGGTATGTAGGTCGAGAATTAGAGTAGCAGAGTAGGTAGTATAGAGTGTTCATAACTTTAATGTTGGCACGAAGTCTCATTTTTTGTTGGTAATAAGTTTTTATGACTAACTATTATTTTCTTTCATTGCTGATCACTTTATTGTCTTGTTGTGTTATTCTTATATGGCTTTTTGATATTGTCTCCTATTGCCTATATTTTTATTAATGTGGTACTTATACTATCTTGAGCCGAGGGTTTATTGGAAACAACCTCTCTATCCTCACAATGTAGGGGTAAGGTCTGCGTACACACTATCCTCCCCAGACCCTACGGTGTGAGATAAATATTGAGTATGTTATTGTTGTTGTAGTACTTTTTACTTAAATTTCTTGTCAAATTAAATATTGTCAAAATGGGACGGTGAGACTATTTGTCTTCTTCAAAGTTTGAAGGCAGCTAATGAAAATACAGAAACAAAGAGAAGGCCAACTATTGGAGAATGATGTATTTGAATTTGAAGATGATATTCAAAAAGAAAGAGTGGAAAATAAAGAAACACCAATTAAAGTCTTATATATACATCAATAATACATTAAATATTTTAGTCTATTTGTACTTTGCTTCTTATCTTGTTGATTTTACCATAGAAAGCAAACATTAATTGGTTGATTTAATTTAAAAGAGAGGGGACACGTCCCCCATTCAGTGATCATAAACAAAGGACGGCACCAAATCCCTTTGACTTCTTATTTTTCCTTTTCTATTTTTCCTTTGCTTTTCTCCCTCACTATATAATACACACACACACACTCAATCCACAAGTACTTTTTATAAGGTCTGTTTTCTTCTTCACATCTCTACAATTTCACTCTTAATTATTATTCTTTTTATTCAAAAAAAAAAAAAGTATATTATAATTCTCACTATGGGAAGAACACCTTGTTGTGACAAAAGTGGACTTAAGAAAGGGCCATGGACTACAGAAGAAGATCAGAAACTCATTGATTACATTCAAAAACATGGCTCTGGAAATTGGAGGACACTTCCTAAGAATGCTGGTATTTTTCTTAAATTTTTTCTCCTTTTTCTTACTTATAATTAGTTGTAATTGTATTTTGAAGTTTTTTTTTTAAAATTCTTTTTGTAAATATGTTTTTATATATAGGGCTTCAAAGGTGTGGAAAAAGTTGTAGGCTACGTTGGACTAACTATTTAAGGCCAGATATTAAAAGGGGAAAATTTTCCTTTGAAGAAGAAGAGACAATCATCCATTTGCATAGTATTCTTGGAAACAAGTAAGTTTTTTTTCTTTTTAATTAAAATAATTTAAAAGATATATTCGTTTATTAGTCAGAATTCTTTAATAATATTTTCTAATTTCTCCATGGCTTGATCTATTTTCAACTTTGATACTTTTAACTAAAATCTTACTAAAGATGTAGGATCATTTTTTTGTAGTCATAATTCATTTTTACATTTTTTCTACTATTCTCCTTAGGTTAGAACTTTTTCCAATTAAAGATTACTACCCGTAACCTTCAAATCCTGAATTCGTCTCTGATTAAAGTGATCATAGTAACTATCATAAGTGAAATTAGTAACATGAAGAAAAAAATTAAACAACATACTATAACGCGTTAAATTTTACCTTAGCGTAAAAAATATTTTAACTATCGACGTACATAAGTTAATTAAAATATTTTTGGGTCATATTCTAGAGTGTGATTCTGACTTGTTGTATATTATTCTTGACTATAGGTGGTCTGCCATTGCTGGTCGCTTGCCTGGAAGAACTGATAATGAAATCAAGAATTACTGGAATACACACATTCGAAAAAAGCTTCTGAGAATGGGAATTGATCCAGTAACTCATACTCCTCGTCTTGATCTTCTTGATCTTACCTCCATTTTTAACCCTTCACTCTACAATTCATCTCAACTCAATTTTTCAAGGTTATTAGGTGTACAATCCCTAGTAAATCCAGAAATATTGAAAATAGCCACTTCTCTCTTTTCTTCAAATAGCCAAAACCAAAATTTCTTATTGCCAAGTAATTTTCAAGAAAATCAACTATGTAATTCCCATGTCCAAAACCAATTGTCCCAATTTGTCCAATCTAGCCAAATTCAAACCCCTATTCAAAATATTCCATCTATTCCATTTTATGGTGAAGGTCAAGTCATGCAACAACCTAATGTTGAGCAATTCTCATCAAATATTTCTAATTTAAGCTCACAAAATTGCCAATTAAGTGTGTGGCAAAATTTTACTTTTGAATCTCTTTTGTCAACTTTATCAACACCTTCATCAAGTCCTACTTCATTGAATTCGAACTCAACATGCATCAAAAGTAGCAGCACAATTTCTGAACAAGATCAGAGGGAAAGCTACTGCAGCAGCATGTTGAACTTTGATATTTCAAATAGTTTGGATGTTAATCATGATTTTTTGTAATTTACTTTTTCATATTGTTCCACTCAAAAATTTGGAAAAAAGGTATTTCTTGTCCACTTTGCCTTGGACATATTGTTGTTTCCTTTATTTGTTAAATTTTTTATTACCTTCAGTACTGTCTGAGGGGAAAATGGTCATTCTTTTTTTTTTTTTTTTTTGTTTTTGCTTCAAATTAAAAGGTCTCCATACAATATTAATATCTTGTCAAACTTTGTATCACTTATTTTGCCCCTTTATTTTTAAATGATTCTTGAGATGAGGTCTATCAGAAACAGGCTGAATTCTCTATCTTCGAGGTATAAGAGTAAGGTTTGTGTATATACTACGTAATTAATCATTTATGACTTATGTGATTACACTTGTGTTTGTTATTGTAATCAAATGATGTCCAAAAAGATTGAGAAGAACATGAAACATATAAATCAAATTAGAAGAGTTCAAACTTCAAAAGAAAAAGAAAAAAATGTGCATGGATAGAGACATTGATGATGCTTGTCTCAACTACTGTATCCACGACTTTCCATAACCATCAATTTCGTCTTCATTTTTTTTAAAGAATTTCTTCAACACATTAATTGATACAAAACAAAGGATTCTATAATCTATAAGTTTTGTAGTGGCTATCTAGTCATCTTTAACAATATTTAGAGCCGTCAGTATGGACTTGGTCCGTTGAGCCAGCCCAGCCCGTAATTTAACAGGGTTGGGCTAGAATATTTGGAGCCCGTTAAAAATTGAGGCTTTTATGCCCAGCTCGAGTAAGTCCGTGGCCCGTTAGGCTTGTTTGAGGCCGGGTCGGGCGGGGCCGTGGGCCTAATAAAATATTTATTTAAAATATATAAAAATAAAAAGTATACTGCCTTTAGAAATGGAAAGTGAGAATTGAATCATTCCTAATAGGAAACAAAACATGACCTAGAGAAGTTTCAAGAGATGGATGTTGTCATGTATTGGAAGGACCATTCTAGAAAATATCCCGATCTTTCAATGATGGTACGTGATGTACTTCGTATTCTTATTATCATTGTAGCATCAGAATCAACATTTAGTATTTGTGGCGTGTTCTTACAAAGTACAGAAGTTGTATTTATTATGAAAATGTCCAAACACTTGTTACTACTCAAAATTGGTTGCACAAGTTTTCCCAAACTCAAAATGGTAATATTTTTTATGAGAATTTAAATATTATTAATTTTTAAAATTTAATTAATAAATATTGCATATGAATTATAGATGAAAGTGAAGATGTTAAGACAACCTTGTCACAACCGGATTCAAATGTGTTTGATGAAGATGATGTGTTGGATATCTCAAGTATCATGAACGTTCGCTTGAATATTTTATTTTAAGTTTTGACCTTTAGTGAATGAAATATAGTCTAGCCATTTACTTTTTTAGTATTTATTGTGATATATTGGAACAATAAAAAATGTTATTAAGTTTTACGAATTTTTCTAGCAAGATATTTTTTAACTTTTAAATAATTATCTATTTTTAGTTTAGTACTTAAAGAAAAAATATAAAATTATATTTTTAAAAATGATGGACCGGCTTGTGGGAGCCCGCAGCCCACATAGGGCTGAGGTGAGCTAACCATTATAAGAACTATCAAAATGATAGGCTAGTCCAGCTTAGATCGTCAATTACTAAAGCCCATATAAGCTAAGCTGGGCTAGCCCGACTCGACCTATATTGACAGCTCTAAGAATATTAAAGAAATGATATTTTAATATATAATAATCTCTATAGATAGACAGATCACGAAACCAAAGTCACAATCACATCATAGACTTTCCTTATTTATGCATTATTCTTTAAACAACTCAATTAATAATGTGTCCGTTGTATAATATTTTTATGTAGGCTGTTTATATCACTGGATATGTGAGTACTCTATTCATACCCCAACTGGAAGATAATCTTCTAAAAATAGAAGTATGGATAGATCCCAACAGTCAAGACACCGGAGACAAAGCCGCCGTGCACGGTGGCCGGAGATTAAGAAGGTGACACGTGTTCCAGAAGTTACATTTTCATGTACGAACATCGTAATTCATAATTGCATGGATCTGTTTTATTAATAATATTATTAAAATTGCAAAAAGTACCATTTAAGTAGAGATTTGACCAAATAGTGGTGGAGTGCCAAAGGTAGTATAAAGTAGGACCATGTTCCTCAAATCATATATCTCTATATTTATATTTATCTATCTATATCTATCTATCTATTTAATTTATTATAAAAGTACAAATAATTTAGGCTAAATATTGAACGGTTAAATCTTTGAAATGTTGATTGACTTTTATAACCTTAATTATTTATATAATTAAAAGATATAATTATAAATTACCAGATTGATTTTTTTTTTTCCAATTAAACATCACATTGATGCTACATAGTTGAGTTTGGGTCAATTTAAGGACGCCTACTTTTTGGCCGATTGAAGGATTGTGTATTTTGATTTCGGTTTTTTCGTGCATATTATTTTACTCTTTTAATATCACAGTTATTTTTAATATAGATGTGTCTATATGTATGTTTGAGTAATATGTACTCCCTCCGTTTCAATTTATGTGAATTTATTTCCTTTTTAATCCGTGCCAAAAACAATGACCACTTTTCTTATTTGGAAACAATTTACCTTTATGCAATATAGCCACACAAAATAAAGGTGTCTTATTTACACCACAAGATCAAAAGTCTTCTCTCTTTTCTTAAACTCCGTGCCCAGTCAAATGGGTTCACATAAATTGAAACGGAGGGAATATAAATTTATTTTTAGATAATTAATAGAGCCAATAAACTATTGAAATTACTAGAATTGAAAAAATTAGTTTTCGTTTTGAATTCCACGTGAACGAAACAAAGGTTGGATTACCTTTTTTTTTTTTGCTAAAGTTTTTGAGTATGAATTCCGAAATTAATAACATATTTGTGATTAAAAAAATTGAACCAATATACTAATATTTTTGATAAGGTATAATTTCAAATCTAACGCTTAAGATATTTGTGCAATGCATGAGTGTAGAAACTAGTTATTATAAAAGCATGAATAATTTATATTAAATATTAAACGACTAAAATATCTTTGAAATATTAATCGACTTTTATGCCCTCAAATATTTGTATAATTTAAGAATCTAATTATAAATCAAATGATAAAATTCTTTTCCAATTTAAACTACATATACACTAATCCTACAAAATTGATCCTACTTTGATTAGAAAAGCACATTCATGATTTTCTTTTACAAAAAAATTATTGTTCCTAATTACAATAAATACGTTATTGTTTTGGGAGATATAAGATTCCTACATGGATTGCTTTCTTTCTTTGTTATTTACATTAGAAATTTTAAAAACTCCCTTTTACCTTTTTATTGTGTAAGAAATTTCATATAACTTTCATTTATTCCTGAAAAGTGATTTATTTTTATTTACGTGTTAGATTTTTTTTTAAAAATACTACTAATACTTTTCCTTCGAATGAAATATAACAATACCTTTTTGAATAGGTGTTTTTCACTTTCACTATAGAATATTTGGAAAGTTCTTCGATATTTTTTAAGTATTTATTTTGTTAGAAACTTACGGAATATAAAATTAGTCACGTTATTTTTAACTGGACATTGGATTAATCAGATTCGGAGTTAAATTTAGAGATTGGATTGGTCATGATTGGAGTTAAATTATTTTTTGTCGATAACAATATAATTTTCTTTTGCATATTTGTATAGTTAAGAATTCATATTTTATTAAATATGACTTTTGTAATAATTGATATAGGATAACGTGTAACACAAAATAAAAATACCAACAGAAGGTATGAATGACTAAATGTCCTTTCTATTTTTGATTTCATTGTTACTAATGTATCTTCACTAAATATGATTTTCATGTATTTGAATCATTAAGGCTTAACTAAATCAAAGAAAATTATTGAATTAGAAAAATAATATTAAATATTATTGTATTCTTTAAGTGATTTTACAACTTTAATTGCATAATTGTATATTTCCATAATATTTAGTTCTATTTCGTCCTTTCATGGTGCCAAAACATTATTAGTTTGCTCATATCCTTTTGGTTCTAAGGAACCAACTTATTAAACTTTGTACATATTGTAACGACCCGACTGGTCGTTTTAAGTTTTAGCGCTCTGTTCAGCAGTCGGATGATATGAACAGCTTCATTTCAGGTATTATAATTTGTACGCGTGGCCAAAATTGAATTTCAGGAAGTCTATAGTTGATTTGAGAAGAGAATTCTTATTTCGGGAGCTTAAAGTTGAAAGAATGAACTAGGACTGAAATTTTGAGTAAACGACCTCGGAATCAAAAATTGAAGGTTCCAGCAGGTTCGTATGATGATTTCGGACTTGGGCGTTTTCCCAGTGCGGGTTTTGGATAAACCGGGAGCGTTTTGGCGCCTATTATGGAAGTTAGCATTTTAGAAAGAATTTTATAAGTTTAATTTGAAGTGCAATTTGGTGCTAGCAATATCCGTATAGAATTCCAAGACCGGAAGTAACTCCGTATAGAGATTTTGGAGTTGGGAGCGCGATCAGAAGTGAATTCGGAGGTCCATAGACCATTTTGAAGCCATTTGGGTAAAGATAGAAATTTGAAGTTTTTTATGAATTCGACTGGAGGTTGACTTTTTGATATCGGGATCGGAATCCAATTTCGAAAGTTAGAGTAGGTCCGTAATATCAAATATGAATTGTGTAAAAATTTGAGGTCAATCAGACATGAATTGATAGGTTTAAACGTTGGAAATAAAAATTTGAAAGTTCAAAGTTCATAATGCTTGAATCGGGGTGTAATTTATGATTTTAGCGTTGTTTGATGTGGTTTGAGGCCTCGAGTAAGTCCGTAATGTATTTTGGGATTGGATGATATGATTGGTTGGAGTCTCGGAAGCCTCGGGTGAATTCCGGGTGGTTAACGGATCAAAAATAGATTTTTGAAGAAGTGCTCAAGCAATAGACTTGACTTTTGGCTTCTCTTCCTTCTGCATATATTTAGCAATACCAAAAGTGTTTCTAAACTGAGCTTGAATTAAGGAAGGATAGGTATCTCTAAGGTGTCCCACCTTTCAATAATGAGTGCACATGTTATTATCAGCAATTCCTACATACTTTAGGTCAAACTTAGCAATAGGTTTCTGTAGCCAATTATAAATTTGTTAGAGCTACAGTTTTCATTTAGCCAATTCAAGGCATCAGAAAATCTATGCCATTTGCTTAATCTAGAGAGTTCATAATTAGTCATTTTAAGATTTTCCCGTAGGATTTTATTCCTACATTCAGCATCACAAAGATTATCTTTAGCATTTTTAATTCCTTTTCGAACTTATCCTGCAGATCACTTATTTTTTCGTTACCATGTATATCAGTAAACTTCTCATTCTTAGAAGCAACCTCAAGAACTTGGTTCTTAAGGTCTTTGACCTGTTCCTCCAAATTAGCTCTGCCAGATTCAAGCTATTTGAGATCAAGTTTGACACATGAAATATTTCTTATTAGCTGATCATTTTCAGTACTCATTTTATCTATTTCATTCATCGAGGTCACAGTTATGACCATCAGTTGTTTTTCAGACATAGCATGAATGTTTTATTTCAAGTTAAAGATACTTACCTGATTTTTTCGTCTTCAGCTTCTGATTCACTTATGGACATCATTCTTAACACCTCTTGCTCTATTTGAGATTCTTCAATCGTCATCAATACCACTTTGATGTTTTCATCTCCAAAGTCAGCTTCCAAGGTTCTCTATATCTCATGAGCAGAGATGCAAGGGGAGACTCTGAAGAGGGTGTTTCTGGAAAAGCTTCTACAGAGCAGTTCCTTTGCTTTAGCATTTTTCTGAACTAGCTAAAGATCTTACTCATCGTATTCTTCTTCTCTCTTGTTGCACTTGTTACCTTTACTATCCATTTTGGTTTGGACGATTGGTCCTTAACTGACAATTACCCATAGGTTAAAGTCAGTAGCCTGAAGAAATGTTTCCATGTGTACCTTCAATTCATCATAGTGTTGCTCATCAGGAGGTCTTCCAATGTGCATTACAAGCTCTACCTGGGGGTCTGTCTCCACAGCCTGGTGTTCATCAATTTCAGTATAGAGACTTATAACCTCATCCTTTTTTTTCTTCCTTTTTATCATTTCAATCCTCATATGCTTCCAAGAAAGCATGCTTCATTGCTTCAGTAAATCTTTTTACCTAGAATTTTTTCTTTGTTGGAACCCTTTTCTCTCATTTTCTCCCGTTTATCCTTTTCAACTCGTTCTCCTGCACTCAATTTCCTACATTAGGCAGTCCTTGACCATTTGATCTGTCTTGCTACACTTGTTGCACCCATCATAATTAGCTTTGTCGATCTACTTTGGTTTACTGCTGGTCTCTCTCTTGGATGCACTTTTGGAGTTTTTCATTAACCTCATGAACTTGGAAAACATTGCTAGATCAGGTTCATCATTGTCAGATTCATCTTCCTCAAGTGTTTTAAAAACCAAGGCCTTATTCCAATTTGGTTCTTTATAGCGTAGATATATCTTTCTCATTTCACGAGTATTTAAGTTTCCAACCAACTCATCAAGTGAGATTTTGTCCATCTCACTGGCTTCCTGGATTGCTGTGACTTTTGATTCCCATCAAGATGGAAGAATCCTTAGAACTTTGTTGATCAACTCTTCTGAGGTAAACACCTTTCCAAGTAATTTTAGTTCATTAGTTACTATAGTAAACCTAGTCATCATATGCTGGATGGGCTCAGACTCCTTCATGGAGAAGAACTTATAGTTTCTCATAAGTATCTCTATCCTTGATCTCTTCACTTGGTTTGTTCTTTCATGAGTAATTTAGAGTGCATCCCATATATTCTTTGCACTAGAGCAAGCACATATTCTATTGTACTCATCAAGACCAAGTCCACAGATAAAGATATTCTTAGCCTTTGCGTTCTTCTCCATCATTACGAAATCTGCTGTCACAAATTCTGAGGGGTCCTTAGGAACTATTTTATTTTGTGAATTTTGTTTAGTGGGAATTAATGGAGCTTGATTCACTATGGTACATAGTTCATAGTCTTTAGCTATTAGCAAGTATTTTATTCTTGCTTTCGACCAATTATAATATTTTCCACTGAATATGGGTGGTCTGGTAGTTGATTGTCCTTAATTAATTCCAGGTGGAGCACTCATCTTGATTCCAAGATCTCTCTAGGTGTTAACCGTGTATGTGAGAGAACCTACTCTGATAATAATTTCAATTATTAGTTTGAGTTTTCGTATGTTTCACTAAAGAACTTGGTTCTTTACCGTATTCCTTAAAATTGAAGTAAAGTAAACAGTAAAGTAAACACAATAATTTTTACGTGAAAAATCATCCGGCTCAAAAGGTAAAAAAATCATGACCTACTACGTAGGATTTTCAACTTCAACTCCACTAGAACAATGAGCCAAAATGTATCACTACAAGACTGTAATTCATTAATCTCCAGTACTCCTACTTCAACTAATTGACTTACAAGTTACTCTAACCTACAAAACAAATTAAACACTCACTCCAACCCAGTAATTGCTTGTGACACTTGATTACAACTCGATTTCGTAAAATATATTTGCTAGATTTACTCAATAAGAATACAATGCATGTACTCAGCTAGAGTGAACAACATATAATTCTTCAGTTGATGTGTAAAAGGATAAAATAAGAAGTCCAAAGTAGATAATATGTAAACACATATACTAGAGATAATATGATACATAGTCAGATTCTCCTTTGATAGGACTCCTACTGTTCCAAGGATTCCACAAGCTTTGGGACTCTTGTCTCTAATTAAATTATTAGTAATTTGTTGAACAATAATCCTTATCTCTTGTATCAGCCTTCTTCCGCCAAACTAGGACCTGGGTAACTTTGAGATAAATTTAATGTCATGTCAACCTGAGAAGTTGGTCTTTTATCGCGAGAAACTGGTTCTTAGAACAATTAAGCAGCTAAGTTGAAGACCTGGTTCTTTGAATCATCATATTTAGACATACTTTGTTATTCATCAAAATCTCAATACTCAATACCAACTATGTTGTATAGGGAAGAGAGTTGGCCAGTCAAGAACTCCCACGTTCAGAAGATGAAAGTAACAGAAATGAAGACGTTGAGATGGATGTGGGGGGCATAATATGATTAATAAGATTAGGAATTGAGTTATTCAGGTTAGGGTAAGAGAGGCTTCAGTAGAGGATATATTGCGGTAAGCGAGGCTTAGATGATTTGGGCATGTGAAGAGGAGAAGCACATATTCTCCCGTAATAAATAAGTGATTAGGATATGGTGTTGCTTTAACTTACTAAAGACATGACCCTTGATAGGAGGTGTGGATGTCGAGAATTGAGGCTGCAGAAGGCTAGTAGCTAGTTGAGAGTGTTTCTTTCTCGTGCCAGTAATATTACTGTTAGTTGTATTCTACTATTATTATTAGAGTTCTAATACTACATGTTGTTCCTTTCGTTTGGTTTTTTTAATGTCTTATTATTGTTTCAGCTCCTTGCTACTGCTTTCTTTTTATCGTTTCTTGAGTTGTAGTTCTATCTAAAATAACCTCCCTACCTTCAAGGTAAGGGGTAAAATATGCATACACACTATTCTTCCCAGACCCCATTTGTGTGATTATATTGAGCTTGTTATTGTTGTCCTCGTTGCTTCACTAATTGTGATGACGATATAATTAAATGAATAAAAGTGTACCATTCTAATAGTAATTTTATTTTTAAATGCAAAAATTTACACATTTATTATACCAGCAAAAAAAAGAGTAGATATAGGTTATGGTTCAAGTCTCATATCACCTGGTAATAAAGAAAAAATATGTGTTTGACCTTTGAAAAAGAATCAAACCCACAAACGAGAAAACATGTTGAAGATATAATTATAATGCATAAAAGTGTACCAAGTCTAACGTATTCAATTTTTAGATGAGATGGCTCACACGGTTTAATAAGATTGAATATTAAATACTTAGCAAATGAATATTGTTGGCATTTTTTTTTTTTGGTATTTCAAATTGTCTTTAATATTACATTAACATTAGAAGTTACTGAAAATTTTGCAGATTAACAAACTCTAAACGAGCGAAATGATAATTGTACAAAGAAAAACAAAACGCAAGCTTATAAATGAGTTTATTAGAATGTTTGATTAGCAACTTTAACTCAAATTAAATTACAAATAGATGAAATCGGCCAAATATCTTGGTTAAAGACGAGACTGCACATATCAATGAATACAACTAGATTTAAGATGGGAAACTGATTGATTTTGCAAATTAAAGACAGGTGCAAACAATTATTCCTTGAATCTTAGGAACTCTCATATGTAAGCAGAACAATATAATTTTGATCTGTGTAAAAGTTGTTGGGATAGTCTGAACCAATAACTAATATTGTAGCTCTGTCTTTGAGGTGACTAATTATATACGGTCAAACCTCGGTACAACAAAATAATTTTATTTGTTTTGAATTTTTTTGACTATTATTGTAAAATTCTGTTATATAAAATATATATTAGTATAACATAACATAAAAAGAAAACTTAATTTTTTTTAGTGAATAGTTATTATATAAAAAGGTAGGTTTGTAAAAGCAATGCAAACCCAAAAGGTCACATACAACGAAGGTTAATATTATGGCCTAAAATTCATGCTTGGGTTTGAAAAGTGTACACAAATAGTCAACTCCTTAGGTAAGATATTGAAGAGCACATCCACATAGCCTACACAAATAATAGCCACAAAAGCCCTAAACCCTCTATTGCCTTACAATTAGGTCAACCTCAATCCCATATAAGGTAAGGTAATTACGATACTAAGTTATCCCCCTAAACACTTATGTCACCCATACGTGTGCCATCGATCAGCTGTGATTGGCTATTCTTACACAAGATATATAAAACTAAATCTTTTTTGTCTGTTCCTCTAAAAGGAACCAAATTTAATTGTTATGAACAAAGATAGATTCAGAATTTAAAGTTTATTGGTTTATACAACAATCTCTAGTATGCATACAATAATAATTAGGTTTATAAATAAATATTTATAATTATTCAATGAATTTCTCATTACAAATACATAATTTAAACAAAAACAACCGGATTCATGGGAACCTATAGCCTGATACCCTAGTTATGGAGTAACTTCTTATCTCACCTCAGGCTTCTTACATAATCTAATACCCTTTTATCACACCTCGGATATTCCCTTTTTTTTAATTAATAAAGAAGGTACAGATTTACAAAGAAATTAGTACATTCTTGATTTTCAAAATTATGGATCAAAGGAAACATTTGGAAACGACATTTGAAATAGACGGAAGTCAAAAGATTCAATTAATGTTGAAGAACAAAATGATACATTTAGTGGTTTGACAAAGCACCGACCATAGCCGTAGAGTCGTACTCTCATCCGGGGAGAATACCTCATCAAAGCTCTCGGTTCAATTGAACTCATAATTTTTGATACGTAACATAAATTAATATATAAATCCATTAAAATTGTAATAAAATCAATATATAAACTCATAACTTTAAATATAAGATACTCAGTATATGCTAATAACTTAAAAAATTAAACTCACAAATATTAATTTAAACTCCATGCAAAAGGGGTTTTTTATCTTTGCCAGCTTACGTTTCCATCTCCTTTTTTTCTTCCTAAAACCCATTCTACTATTGTCTGCGTTTTTGTTTTGTTATGATTCTTTCTCCATGGTTTTTATATGACAGCACACCATTTGATAGAAAACATGTTCAAAGCAAGGAAATTGTGTCCACAAGGAATAGGAAAATGGTACCTTTAATTTTCAAGGAATTAATTTCTTTTTTCTTTATTTTAGTTGAGTGTTGGCTCATCACGAAGTTCCATGAAAATAGCTGAAATGGTCATGTTGAGATGAATGTATGAGCATACCAGAAAAGACATGATTAAGAATGAAGTTATTAGAGACAAGGTAGGAGTGACATATGTAGAGGACAAGTCGGGGAATCGAGAGGCTGAGATAGTTCGGGCATGTGAAGAGGAGAGACATAGATGCTCCGATTAGGAGGTATGAGAAGTTGTCCATGGTGGGTCTCCGGAAGAGAAAGGGTAGACCAAAGAAGTATTGAAAGAGGTAATTAGGCATGATATATGTTATTGCTTCAGCTTACCAAGGATATGACCCATGATATGAATGTGTGGAGATCAAAGATTAGGGTTGTAGATTGACAGATAGTAGTATGTTCCTCCTAGGCTGAGTAGTAGTACCAGGACTATTTTTGTAATTTCCTATTTATGTTTCTTTATTATTACATGTTGTGGCATTCGCGCCCGTTATCATATTACATTGTTGCTACTATTCTTTGCTACTTTTGTTGCGTTATCTTAACTGTTCCTAGAGCCGAGGGTCTATCGGAAATATCCTCTTTCTCTGTATGAGGTAGGATCAAGATTTTCATACATACTATCCTCCCATACCCGACTTTTAGGATTAAACTAGATTTGTTGTTATTGTTATTTTCTTCATTCATTAAGATGACTCTCCTCTTCATTTTTTATGGGGATTGCAACAACTCGGTATTTTCAAAGCGACTTTATGTGTGTTTACCTCGAATATACGAGTAACAATTAAATTTTGATTTGTGGTTTTAAAGATATGTGATTAATAATGAAGAAATAAGAAGTAGAAGTAAAAGAAATAAGTGAATTAAACCAATGTTATTTAGCAGTAGAGACCTCGAGCTTAGTGACCTCGAGATAGATTGAGAGCAATAAAGTAAGAAATAAATGTAAAGGACAATTTTATTGAACAGTAAGAGAGAAAAGTAGGATAATATATTCTTGCCAATAATGAGATGATCTTACCAATGATTGGGGCCCCTTTATATAATAGTGGAACCCTAAATAAGGTATATTTCTATTTACAGTAAGGAATATTCTTGATACAACTGTCTAACCGCCTAGCACGAAATCGTACAATCCTATACTAGGATTTACGCTATGATCTTGGGGATGTGGCAGGAATCTAGCTCAATCTATTACAAATCCATAACAGTACTATTTTGGGGTCGAGCATACTCGGCCTCAGTATGCATCGTGCTCTATCTTCGACCTTGCGTCTGGTCCCTTAAACTCGAACTCGACCTTACCTAAACTTGTGCATTGGGCGATCTCTAGAGCCTACAGATCGAAGTCATACCATCTCGACCGTATACAGAAGTCCCTGCATTTCTTAGAATAAGATGATAAGAAATAATTTGATCTTCTATGCTCCAATTCCTCAATTCTAATGTTAATTACGTGATATCAGCGACTGTCGACACCCCTCTTTTTACCCCTCGCGGGGTCGGGTATACGACATTATGGGAAGACAACTCTATTCCCGCTTGGGAATTGGGTTTTGGATTTTGGAGAGTCGCCACCTAATTATCATAGTGCATTAGGACACTAAAAGAATTTGAGATGAAAACCAGAGTTGGGTAAGAGCTTTAAATTATCTCAAGGGGAAGGTGTTAGGAACCCCTCAAGATCCACTAATGTAGTTCCCGACCATGCTACAACTGTGACTTCAAATGGAAGTGCAAATAAGCAAACAAACAAGCAAACAAACAAGCAAACACTATTACAAATGAGGATGTAAATAGGATACAAAAGATGCTGAAACTCAGAAAAGGATCATAAAAAAAAGATGCTGAAACTCAGAAAAGGATCATAAAAAAAATATGCAAGTAGAGGGAAGAAGTCAAATAATTAGCGCAAGCAACCTTAAAAAATTAATGTGAGAAACTGAAGTTGAAAATGCATCAGTTTTTTTTTAAGTTCTGAAAAGTTGTTAAAAATCTAAGGAGATGAGGGGTGTCCTAAGTTTGTACGTTACATGGATGAGTCACTTAACACTGGTACCTGATTGTACACATACTGTTATCGTGTTATCATCATTTCTATGTCTACCCTTCCCACCCGTTGAGGTATTGAAGCGCGAAATGGTATCATGTGCCTATTGCATGCTACTATCTGTCCCCATTCTATTAGTCCTTTGGAATTAAAAAGGAATGGATAAAATGTGGTTGTTGATCATTTAGATCAACGGCCAAGATTGAATGGGGAGCCGGGCGGGTCGGATGCGCGGTTCAGGGGTCGGATTAATTTGAAATTGGGCTGGGTAATTTTGGACCTTGAAATTGGGGTAATTGGACTGCCAAATTTGGCTATAATTGAAATGCAATTGAGGTCAAATCGTAAATAGCCAATTTTCCCCTTTAAATTTTTATAAAACACTAATATAGATTTTAAAAATAAATTTAGAGTACTGGATAAATCAATATTAATTAAATATTAATTTAAAAAATGTTGGGATGAATTTTATAAACCTAACACGCTATAAATTACAAGATAGGCTATAATTGCAATTATATGCAATTTAGCTTTAAAAATACCAAATTAACTTATAAAAATATACGAAAATTCCCGCAAGTATATTTTGGTGTAAGTAGGAGAATAAAATGAATTACTCACCAGGATGATAATTTTGGTAATAATTATTGGATTTTGTTATATAAAATAGGCAATAAATTAGTTTAAAAATCGTTAATAATGCCAAAACTCTTGGGTGTGCCTATATATGTACAAATATGCTATTTGGAAATATTTTGGGTATAAAAATACATAGGGAAAAATTGGGTATCAACAGCTGCCCCTCTTTTCCCAGGAAGAACGAAAGAGTTGTTGGGTAAAGATATGATGGCCAATTTTGACCGCAAGCGGTGATTTGAAAAGCATTTTGACTGAGCTCCAGTTTCTGGGCTGCCTACATGTCCCTGGTCTTACAAGAATCAGGTCGTATGTAGTTCAGGGACCATTGATGGAACATGCTGATGGAGATTCGAAAGGACGGACGCGAGGTTTTGGAGAGATAAGAGGTACTTGGGCAGCTAATCGGCTACGAGAATTGGAGCGGGATCGCTCCTACTGAGAGGGCCATTGCTACCCGGTGTACCTGCAAATAAGCAATATAGGCGCATATCGTGAATAAACTTAAATGTGATGCAAGTTCCCGTTGGACCATGAATGTTGTCCTTGGATGGTTAGGATGATGTCCTGGGCCATAAAGCGCAAAATTAAAGGATTCACAGGATACGAAATGACGTTCTCGGGCTATAATAATGGCGCCTCCGAACCATGATGCCTTTGAATAATGATGTACAAGATATAAAGTGGGATCCTCGGGCCATGGCATGGTGTTCTCGGACTATGAAGATGATGCCTCCAAATGATGATGCATTTGGACAATTTGACGATATTTCAGCCCATGTGATTCAAGATTTGGGGGTATTTCAGCCGATACAAAAGCGTAAATGGCGATATTTCAGCTGGCGGAAATTTAATTAAAATAGGCGATGTTTTAGCCGATGTAAAAAATAAAAATGACGATGTTTCAGCCGGCAAAAGATTTAAATAAAGTTTGGCGATATTTCAGCCGATTGCAAGATGTAAGTAAAAGTGGCAATATTTCAGCCATGCAAGAAAAATAATGTGGTGTTATTTCAACAACGCAAGATGGAGGTAGAGCTTAACCTCAGAAGGAAGAAAAGTAGCCTTATGCAATGAAGGAAATGCAGATGGAGACAACGCTTAGTCTTGAAAGGCAAAAAGGTAGCCTTATGCAATGCAGGAATGCGGATGAAGATAATGCTTAGTTTCGAAAGGAAGGAAGGTAGCCTTAATCAATTCAAGGAATGTAGATGGAAACAACGCTTAGTCTCGAAAGGCACAAATGTAGCCTTATGCAATGCAAGGAATGCCGATGGAGACAATGCTTAGTCTCGGAAAGCAGAAAGGTAGCCTTATGCAATGCAAGGAATGTTAATGGAGACAACGCTTAGTCTCGACACGCAGGATGGTAGCCTTATGCAATGCAAGGAATGCAGATGGACACAATGCTTAGTCTCGGAAGGTAGAAAGGTAGCCTTATGCAATGCAAGAATGCATATGGCGACAATACTTAGTCCCGGAAGGCAGAAAGGTAGCCCTATGCAATGCAGGAATGCAGATGATAAAATAAATTCTTAGCTGATTGCTGGTAACTGATTGTGATATTATGGCTGTTGGGGAACATTGTGTGCGGACAACAAAAAATGTGAATATGTGCAATTGTTCAATGCGATTGCATAATATGTTTGTGTCTTGGCGCTTGCATCTAAAGAAAATTGTAAGGTTTGTCAAGGGGGAAAGGTTAGTTTGTTTCCCGTGTCCTCCGACGTTGCGTGTATCATTTGGGGTGGCATTGCTAAACAACAGGTGTCATAGTTATACATGATTTAACAAGTATAACGTAAATAGAAAATAGTTTTGTTCAAATGAACCAACGACTGCAACGTGGTTCAAAGCACCGCAACCTCTCTTGCTCCGGAATTTTGAGGGTCCTCCTCAAAATTCTGCTCTTGTTTACTGGGCTGACACTTCTGACGGTTGCACTGAACAAATGCAAATATCAACTTCAAAATTTTGTGCGTCCTCCTCAAAAATTTTCCCATTTCACTAAGGTGACATCCTTGGCGATGAGTGGCTGAACGCTGACTTCGGAAATTTGAGGGTCCTCCTCAAAATTCTGCCCCAGTTCCAATAATAGGGAAAATGATGATTTTTATTAAATTGTGACCGAACCCATAGGGCTGTCTACGTATCCCCTCTTAAATGAGAATCAGGTTAGGCGTAGTTCAAATTACATTATAGAGAATCACATAGTATCGTTTCACTGCATCTGAACTGATTGGCTTTGGCCAAACCTCTCCGTTTATTTCTGCAAGAATAAGGGTTCCTCCAGTTAGAACCCGGTGAACCATGTACAGACCTTGCCAGTTGGGAGAGAATTTCCCCTTGGCTTCATCTTGATGTGGGAATATTTTCTTCAACACCAGCCGCCTCAGTGTAAACTTTCTTGGCTTAACACTTTTGTTGAAGGCTCAGACATTCTATTCTGATATAACTGACCGTGGAAAACTGCATTTATTCTTACCCCTCGGGCTCAATATCAAACTTTCAGTAATGTATCAGCCCTACGGGCTCACTCACAACTCACCAACACACAACATCAGCCCCTCGGGCTCACTCCCAACTCACCAGACACAAACAAGGGCCTCTCAAGCACACTCCCAACTCACCGGGGTACCCTGCGCTCATTGGGGTGTGTATAGACTCTAGAGGGGCTCCTACAACCCAAGAGCAATATCAATAGGCCTGAATGCCTTCACACATCACACACGAGGCCTGAAAGCCTCTTTACATAACACTCGAGGCCTAAAATCCTCCTCACGTAGCACTTGAGGTCTGAAAGCCTCCTCACATCACTCAACATATCCTCACATATGGCCTTCGGCTTCAATCAGTCTAGAACTTAGTCATAAGCCTCTTGGGCTTCAGTAAAACAATAGTGCTCAGCCCATTGACATTTTAAATATTATTTAAATCTCGAGATGAGTATAAACGTAGCTGAGTTTACAAAATAATATAATTCAATTGGACCGAATTCAATAATATTTCAATTCGTGAGGAAAAATAGTGATGTAAATTCACAAAACATTTAAGATGATTTTCACAAAGCCCAAGTTTGGCTATAAGCCCAAATCATGATAAATATCAATAATTCATTATCAATACGCGGGAAAATCAATAACCGAGACAGACCAAGTCACATCCCCAACAGTGCTCTACCCCACGCTCATACCTGGCATGCAAGTCACCACAATACAATACTATGATGTGCAAGTCTGGGGTTTCAAATCCTCACGACATCGTTTACAAATATTACCTACCTCAATCCGAGCAAAATCCTACTCCGAAATGCCCTTTCCCCTCGAATCGGCCTCCAATCGATACGAATCTAGCCACAAATAATTCAATTCAGTCAATACTATTTATTGGAATTAATTCCATATGAAATTCTATATTTTCCATAAAAAAATCCGAAATTGCACTAAAATTCGTCCGTGGGGCCCATATCTCGGAACCCGTAAAAATATTATGGAATATGAACCCATTCAACCATGAGTCCAACCATATAAATTTTACCAAAATCCGACATTGGATTGGCTTTCAAATCTTAAAAATTTAACTTTATGGCATTTTAGAAAATTCCTCCATTTCTCCTCAAATATCAATAATCTAAAGACAAAAATGAAGGTTTATTAATGGAATATAACCACAAGAGAGTCAAGAACACTTACCCCAAGTTTTTTCCATGATTTCTCGCTCAAAATTGCCAAAATCCGAGTTTGAAACTCAAAAAAATGGTAAAAAATAGTGTGCTCATCATATAACTGCACAGAAATTTCTGGGGCACTATTCACGCGTGCGTGTATTGTGTCATGCTACACTGTTCACGGGTACTATTCACAGTTACTGTGCATGGCCTTGTTCATGGTACTATTTACGGGCACTATTTATGTATACTGTATACGGGGTACTGTAGACGGGTACTGTTCACTTAAATGCGATCACTGTTCACAAGTACGAAAAATGCCAAAATTGCCCAAAAAATGCTCTAACTCCATCATAATAATACGAACACAACCCTTCAATCTAAACTGAATTCGGAGCTCATTTGCTCCGTTCAATATCCATTTCGCTTGTTAAACAATTAACTCAGATTTCGCGTTAAAAACCCAATCGTGGCTTGATAAAATTAAACCAAAATTTTCAGATCAGTCCTATAATTCATGATTTAAATTCTGGAAGTCTCGAAATCAAATTTTGATCTCTGGAACTAAAAATGGACCTTTGGATCATTACAGGTTTATGCTCAAAATAACAAAAATCTTCCAAAAAATGACCCGTTGGGCATCTGAAACACACCCGAGGTCCCCGAGACCTCAACCAAAAGTACAGACATATTTTAATACCTCATTCAAACTTGCTTGAACCAGAAAAACACTATCATTAACATCAAAATCATCCATTTTCATCAAATCAAGACCTAAGTTAAACTACAACTTTCAAAACTCATATTCAATCAAAAACCAGACCTAAAAACCTCTGAACCAACTGAAATTTTGCGCACAAGTCCAAAATTACCTAACGAAGCTACCGAAACTCTCATAATTCCTTTTAGACTCTCGGATCAAAATATCACCTATCAACCAGAAATCGCCAAAATACTAACAAGAAAGGCTAACTTCTTCACCGGACCTCCAAAATTACTTTCGATTGTGCTCCTAAGCCTTAAGTCATCACCCGGAGCTAACCGAATCATCGAAATTAAATTATGAGCCCTCTAACTCACAAGTCAACATTCGGTTGACATTTCCAACTTAAGCCTTCTTAAAAGAGACTAAGTGTCTCATTTCTTAATAAAACCACTCCCATTATATTCTAACGCACCCAATGCCGATAATGACACATAAGGAAGAAGAAAAATGGGAGGAACGGGGTAGTAACTTACGAGACGACGGGTCAGGCCGTCACATTCTCCCCAACTTAAACAGACTCTCATCCTCGAGCATACACAAAGTCATCCTATAACCCAACAAATAGCTGAATAACCTTACTAAGCATGTACTGAGGGTGATCCCACGTTACCCTATCTCATATAGGTCTGATGACACATTTAAATCGAATTTACAAAATCCAGTCTAGCCCATAAATCATAGAACTACATTTTTACAACTGAAACCATCAATAAGATCAAAACCTCACACCTATACTTGAATAGTCTTGAACTAGCTGTAATAACCCATACCTGCAACCTCGGATGAAATCATATGATATACTGCATAATCCAAGCACTCGAAATGATAACTTCTATTCACAGCAGTTGGCCACAACAACCAAATACCGATAAAAAAAATCCCTTATTAGCTAAAGTCTTATTCTATCACTTTCATATTCTGCCAACGATAAATGAGACATGCATCAAACCATAATCATTTTTTTTCAGATCAACCATTTCAAAGCCACTCCCCTTTTGACTAATACCACAACAGATTTCCAAGAGGAACCTCGCTATTATCCTTCTAACAAGCTGTAAATAAATCTGTTCGTATTCCTCCTTGACCCCAACGATCACCTCGAATCCATCACACCACCCTGGGGATATGACACCTCAATACAGGCCTAATACACAACTTGTATAATATGCGCACCAGTAAGAACCGGTCCGAACATACTCAAATCATGAAAATGACTTAACTGAGATAGTTGTACCTCAAACTCACTAATACTGCCACAACACAAGCATGAGACCCTGTCTCACATCATAGAAATAGGACACACAAATTTGACTCACAAGGTCATGTTTCCACACAACTTTGTTGCAACGCGCGATCTTATCCAAAATATTACTCCACATGATACACCTCAAGTTACTATGCTTAAAATCGACAACCGTGCTCAATTGTTGGCTTGAGCCCGAGCAAATCATTACACCCACAGTGAAACAAATAACACATGCCACGTTTAAACATGATAGAACATAATCCAACTCACCTCGCCACTCAACCTATGGCATTGCCAGCATAGCCCATGGCACAATAGTTCAGAATGTCCCGACGCTAAGACAACTAGTTTAAATTCTAACATCGCATACAAAATCCAACATACCAGCAAGTAAAGATCTACTTGAGACTCCAAATCCTGATAGTCGCTAAACAGTACCAACTCACACGGTCCACAACCACAATATAGCATGTACATGAGAACTCTCAGTCTCCAACTCCATATAGCACACACCATCATCATACCTGGCCCCAATTTCCATTGTCTGAATAAATGCACAAATTTAATACACATTCATTCCATGATAAATACTCTAGACTTTATATGTGCCATACAAGCAACTCGAAGACCAGTGGTCGATCCTGCCTTAAAAGTGCCGCAATTCTATTGAAGTGCCATCAACTTAATCACATTGGCCTTTTTCTGAAACATATAACATGTACAAATCACTATGATCAGATATACAATTTCCTTAATCATATGTAGATCATTCACCTTATTCATTTGAAGCTCATTTCTCTAATCACCTAAATCTGCTTGTACTGCGTAAGAATGTTATCAATTTCCATTCAGAACTGAACCATAACCTTACACGTGTAATTCTCAATCCTTCACAACATGTCGCATATACCATATCATCCTAAGGTAACATGAGGACGTCAGCTCCCCTTCCGAACCAGGGATGTTTACGTACTCAATTAGTCAAGAACTTCTATTCATCCCCTATAGAAGAAAAATTATTACACATCCCATGCTCTGCATGACATACATAGGTCTTGTTCAAATTCTTACAATACGACTCTGCATGACATACATAGGTCTTGTTCAAATTCTTCCAATACCGACACAACAGATAAGATCTGTATAAATTCATAACATTGTCGAATCAACAATTCATTGGGTCTATATTTATGGCAAGAACTATCACCTTATTCTGAACCGGACAATGGTCTTAGCCCCTTAATTTACTTTATATACTCAGATTGCACCGATCTAGAATTCAATGATCTCGTCTCACCCATTACAAACTGCCCAGGCAGTAAGCCACCTCAGATATAATCAAAAGCCGCATATGATTCCCCGATATGCCAATAGGATACTAATTCGAACGCGAACAAAAAGAAATGAACTCTGGAAGGAATTACCAATCCCACGCACTAATACGGACTTTCCTTAAAAAACAGGAAGCAAGGCATACAAAATAGTATATTGAAAAGTATGCTCAATATCACACTGTTGCGGCATGCAACACGATATAGATAACATGCCCATGTTGGCGTACCACCCGATCCACATATAGATCTCACATAAGGAGATTCACATCGAGCCGAATTTGCTCATTACAACATAATATCGAGTATCGGTAGTACGCATTCTAAGTGCATAATAATATCTCCGAGGGACATATAGCGTTATAAGCTACAAAAATCAAGCACAACTGAGGTGCGATATACAATTTGAATTTCAAGAGACAGTATGCTCAAATAACATCATTCCTATGCGGATTTTAAACACATAGCAATTTCTCAAGCCGTCTCACTACTCACACATTACAATGCATCACTACGAAAAATATCTGACAAAGAAACATCAGCCTAACTACTCCTCCATGAGGACCGCGTTACAAAAATGCACGCATGTGGCCTGATATAGAGCCATTATTCACATTAAATCTATCCACCAATTTCAAGTTGATTCTGATCACACTGAACTAGTCTGATAACCTTTCAAAGGTCCAGAATAACTTCCATTTTCTTTATAAAACACAAGAACAACCATCATAATCGGAGTAACCCTCCCCAGTTCACAACCTAATAGAACAAGTGCCCTCCCGACATGAATTCTTCAATTTAATGACACCATCACAACCTTCATACTTGGTTTACATCTTTAATCAGTCAAGTGACTACATGCCACACTTATATAATCTTCCAGTGGGACACACTCCCACAACCTACAGCAATAATATTTGGTGCGTACCTCCAAATCAACCATCGCATTAATGCTGAAAAGCGATCAAGCATAATTAGCTAGGGCGCAAAGCCCTTTCTGCGCAACATCGTTCTCAAGTGATGCTGAAGACAATACCAATTTACCTTAACAATCGAAACTTCTTTCCTGCTCATCTGACTTCATGACATCTTTGACAAAATTTTCTTTCGCTCGTGCCATTCTCAGCTTAATTTCTGCAACCAGAACTAGTTCACCTGTATACCTTAAGACCGAACCTACATAACACATAACCGTGCAACCAGCTAATCAGTAGCAAACTCCCTAACTTGGCTCGAAGCCATCTATCAGGACACATTCAATAACACAAAAATACTTTTACTCTAATGGTGCCACAATATTATGGTGAGGTTAACTCACTCTTTCACAAGCTTATGGAGACACGAATCGTCAGAAATTTTAACTCTTCTGCAATTCTTGCATTTACTCACACAACAGTTAAGCCCACTCCTTAGGCGACAAATTTTTTACTAAGTCCCAAATTTTTCAAAAATTTCGGTAGAGACTCCTTTGTAATTGGGCCTACCCACCTGCCTGAGAATCACCAAAACCATCCTAACAAAACATACACAACTTGACAGAGCATCACAATGTATATCAATTACGTAAAACTCAATACTATATGTATTATACTATCAAAATTGATGCGTGGACATGCATTTCACATATTTGAATCATAACACATAAAAAATACCTTTCAACCCTCCATTATCTGGGCTATTCCACCAAGTAAGAACATTTTCTTTCCTTAATATTATTATATACTTCCCACTGCCATACACATTACACAGTACCAACATACTCATTACATAACTATCCAGCCACCATCTCGGCTAATAGGGAACATACTGAACATATAAGTTCAAATCACTTGTTCACACAATCTGAACCTCGGTGCTCAAGCCATAGGCAAAGATCCGGGCTTAAGTCCTCCAAACTGGCCCAACATCAAACTTACGGAGATTACATCTCGCTCCTCGATCGAGGAATCACAAGCCATCAAGGCATATATACTACTAAGCACTCGCGTTCGTATACACACGTGTGGAAGGAACTTCAAGAGTTATATCTCAAGTTGAATCAAGTACGCACAATACGAATTCCAAGAAAGTGAAATTTTCCTAAAGGTTCTGCAGCCTCTCGAGGATAAATACAGACGTCTTCGTACCGATCCGCGAGACTCTACTAAACCTGCTCATGACTCGTGAGACCTAGCAACCTAGACTCTGATACCAACTTGTCACGACCCAAATTCCTAAACCTGGTCGTGATGGAACCTCTCGTGAAGACAAGGCCAGCCAACTAACAAAAATTGCCTTTTTAATAATTCTTAAACATATCGAATAGAAAATACAACTTATATGACATTGATTAACAATATATATACAACCCAACTCAGCCCGATCGGGGTGTCACAAGTCACGAGCATCTAAGATGTAGGAACACAACTATAGATTCAACTATATATATATAAAATGAAATCTGAAGTTCAAGAAGAAGTCCGGTGCCGCGAACGCTGGTGGTCACCTTACTCAGCTACAATAGAAATACCTTCAAACTGCTAACAACCCGATACCGGGTGATCAATACCTACAACTGCACGCGAGGTGCAGGGAGTAGAGTGAATACTTCCAACTCAGTGGTAATAAGAGTAAATAATGGTGAGAGGCAAGAAATCACGTAAGAGCACTCCATCATGCTATAGATGACAGTACAATCCTTTTATTAAAAACAGGAAAACCATGAAAATCCTTTAGAAATTATTTGCAATATAATGCTATCTCAAGGAGTAGATCAATTATACAATAAAAACTATAAGGTATCAGATAATTCTCTTTCTAAAATAGTGGAAACAACAATTTCAACAATTAAGGAGTAATCAAAAGTTTAATCCTCGGGCTCAACATCAAACTCTCAGTATAGTATCAACCCCACGAGCTCACTCCCAACTCACCATCATACAAAACCAGCCCCTCGAGCTCACTCCCAACTCACCATACACAAACAAAGGTCTCTCGGGCCCACTCCCAACTCACCTGGGTATCCTGCGCTCACTGGTGGTGTGTACAAACTCTAAAGGGGCTCCTACATCCCAAGCGCAATATCAATAGGCCTGAAAGCCTTCAAACATCACACACGAGGCCTGAAAGCCTCCTCACATAACATCCGAGTCCTGAAAGCCTCCTCACATAACACTCGAGGCCTGAAAGCCTCCTCACATCACTCAACATATCCTCACAGATGGCCCTCGACCTCAATCAGTCCAGAAATAGTCAAAAGCCTCTTGGGCTTCAGTAAAACAATAGTGCTTGACATTTTAAATATCATTTAAATATCGAGTTGAGTATAAACGTAGCTGAGTTCACAAAATAATATAATTCAATTGGACTTAATTCAATAATATTTCAATTCATGAAGAAAAATAGTGATGTAAATTCACAAAACTTTTCAGATAATTGGCACAAAGCCCAAGTATGGCAATAAGCCCAAATCATGATAAAATCAATAATTCTTTATCAAATACGCTGTAAAATCAACAATCGGGACGGACCAAGTCACAATCCCCAACGATACTCTATCCCGTACTCATACCTGGCGTGCAAGTCACCACAATACAACACTATGATGTGCAAGTCCGGTGTTTCAAATCCTTAGGACATCGTTTACAAATATTACGAATCTCAATCCGAGCAAAATCCTACTCCAAAATGCCTTTTCCCCTCGAATCGGCCTCCAATTGATCCAAATCTAGCCATAGTTAATTCAAATTAGTCAATTCTAGTTATTGGAATTAATTCCATATGAAATTCTATATTTTCCATAAAAAATCCGAAATTGCACTAAAATTCGTCCGTAGGGCCCATATCTCGGAACCCATAAAACAATTACAGAATATGAACCCCCATCCAACCATATAAATTTTAACAAAATCCGACATTGGATTGGCTTTCAAATCTTAAAAATTTAACTTTTATGGAATTTTAGAAAATTCCTCCATTTCCTTTCAAATATCAATAATCTAAAGCAAAAAATAAAGGTTTATTCATGGAATATAATCACAAGAGAGTCAAGAATACTAAACCCAAGTTTTTTCCGTGATTTCTCGCTCAAAATTGCCCAAAATCCGAGTTTGAAACTCAAAAAAAAATGGGAAAAAATAGTGTGCTCGTCATTTAACTGCCCAGAAATTTTCGGGGCACTATTCACGCATGCGGGTGCTGGTCATGCTACACTGTTCACGGGTAGTATTCACAGTTATTGTGCATGGCACTATTTATGTATACTGTATATGGATACTATACACGGGTATTGTTCACGTAAGTTCGATCACTGTTCACACGTATGAAAAATGCAGAAATTGCCCAGAATATTACAGCAACTTTTCTTTTCACTAAAAATGCTCTAACTTCATTATACGAATACATAATTAAACAATTCTTGTTCCTATGAGTCATAAATAATAATATGAACACAATTCTTCAATCGAAACTGAGTTCGGAGTTCATTTGCCCGGTTCAATATCCATTTCGCTCGTTAAGCAATTAACTCACATTTCGCATTAAAAACCCAATCGCGACTTGATGAAACTAAATCAAAATTTTCAGATCAGTCCTATAATTTTAAATTCTGCAAGTCTCGAAATCAAATTTCGATCTCTAGAACTACAAATGGACCTTTGGATCATTACAGGTTTATGCTCAAAACAACAAAAATCTTCCAAAAAAAGACCCGTTAGGCATCCGAAACACATTCGAGGTCCCTCGGACCTTAAGCAAAATTACATACATGTTATAATACCTCGTTCAAACTTGCTCGAACCATTAAAACACTATCGTTAATATCAAAATCATCAATTTTCATCAAATCAAGGCCTAAGTTAAACTAAAACTTTCAAAACTCATATTCAATAAAAAACCCGATCTAAACACCTTCGGATCAACTGAAATTTTGCGCAAAAGTCCAAAATCACCTAATGTAGCTGCTGAAACACTCGAAATTCCATTCCGACTCCCGGATCAAAATATCACATATCAACCGGAAATCGCCAAAATACTAACTTTACAAAAATAGGCTAACTTCTTCAGCGGATCTACAAAATTACTTCTGATTGCGCTTCTAAGCTTTAAATCATCACCCGGAGCTAACCGAATCATCGAAATTAAATTCCGAGCCCTTTAACTCACAAGCCAATGTCCGGTTTACTTTTCCAACTTAAGCCTTCTTAAAAGAGACTAAGTTTTTCATTTCTTAATAAAATCACTCCCATTAAATTCTAACGCACCCAATGCCGATAATGAAATATAAGGAAGCAGAAAATGGAAGGAACGGGTAATAACTTACAAGACGACGGATCGGATCGTCACAGTTAACAATAAGTGAAAACGAGGTATTTGGTTGTTCAAAGGGGTCTAAGCTTGCCGCATGCCGAATTGCTATTTGAAAAACTTCCACACTAAGGGTGTGTTTGGTATGAAGGAAAACATTTTCTGGAAAATGTTTTCCAATTTTTCCATGTTTGGTTGGCTTAAATGTTTTGGAAAACATTTTCCTTATCAATTTATTTTCCTCCAATTGGAGGAAAATGTTTTCCATATCAAAAGAAGGGAAAACATTTTCCAAAGCTCCTTCTCAACCATTCTCACCCTCACCAACCCACTCCACCCCCTCTCCAAAAAATAGTTTTTTTTATAGAAAAATTTCAGTTTTTCCGTTACCATCCACCCTACTACCCCTCCACCCCACCCCGCAAAAAAAAATTTTCTTTTACCTTAATTTTTTTTCTATAATTTTAAATTTCGGTTTTCTTATTTTTTTGCACCACCCCCCCCCCCCGCACAAAAAAAATTACTTTTTTTGTAATTTAAATTTTTATTTTTTTTCGATTTACTGCCCCCACCCCCCCTCGAAAAAATTTTAAAATATATTTTTTAGTTTTTAATTTTATTATTTATCATTTAAACACTCAATATTTTACAAGTTCCAAAATTATGAGTTCGGAAGTTTACGAGTTTAGAAATTATAAATTTACCGATTCGAAAATACGCGATTTTTGCGTTAAAAAGTAAAGCATCACATTAGTAGTCCTTTAGATTGTGTCAATTTTTAGAGACTTCGGGAAGGGGAGGGGTGGGGGAGGTGGGAGGGGAGGGATAGGAGAGTTGCAAAAAAAATATTTTTCTAAAAAAACTATTTTTTACTCTCTAACCAAACATAGAAAATATTTTCCGGAAAATGTTTTCCACTTACCAACCAAATAAGAGAAAATAAGTGATAAAATCACTCATTTTCCATGAAAACATTTTCTAGGAAAACATTTTCCATGGAAAACATTTTCCTTCATACCAAACACACCCTAAAGAGAAAAGACAACTGGGCTTAAACGCAAGCCCAAAAGGGGCTGGGAAATGCAAAGCTTCCCATTTCGAAGCGAACTTAAAGTCCTGGCCCAAAAGAAAGATCAAATCTCCCAAAAATGAGGCTGGGAATGCAGGACTCGAGATCGAATCCCCTACAGGTACAAAATGTCAATAATAAAACTTATTATAGCTAACTAATAGGCTCATTCGCCAAACACTGGCCCAAGAGGGCCCATATCCATGTGAGCCTAACATTGAATAATCATCAAATTGAACCTACAATTACTAAACACTGAAGAACTTATTTAACTACAAGCTATTTAACATCTAACCACATTTATATAAGAATCACTCTTGCCACAGAGGTTAATACTTGTAAAAAACATACAAATCATATAGTCATTTTCATGTTTTGAATTTTTTTTTTCAAAATGATCCTGAATTGAAAACTAACTCATAAATCAATGAAATATTCAGAATATTATGTCCAAGTTATACATACAGAATTCAGCTAAAGGTCATTTTACAAACTACTACTTGTTGTAACTGCTAAGCTGCTTCATCATAATCAACAGTCACTAATCTCACAACAAAATTATTCTTAACAACTTAATTTACTGAATTAATACAAGCTAAACTCAAAGGAAAATCAATTCTAGCTGCAGACTCTAATAATTAGAATTAGAAGAAAATCATTATGCTAATATAACATGATCTAATTATCAGTTACAACCATACTTTGACAAATACATTAATCAAACTTCGAAGCTACATAGTGGTTATAAAACTGAAGTTTATAGTTGATTTTCAACTCATGCTTCAAGTTACATGTCAAATAACACCCATAAGGATCAAAATATACCTGAAAAAGAGAACAGATAAAGCAGAGGTCAGAATCAACAGGCTCAGCAACAACAGTAACAGAAAATTAGCCCCAGATTAATTCAACCCCAGTATTGGATTGAACACAGGAATCAGCAAAGCATTACTTAGCCAGCAGACTTTAAACCCAAATTAAAACCAAGTTCAAACCATTTCAAACACTCAAATATACCACAGATTTCTTCAACAAGTTGGAATATTATAAATCAAAGAAGAACATTCAATGGAACAATATTTTTTCTCTCATAAATTTTAATTATCTGTATTTTCTATACTTTTAAGCTCCTAAAATTTCTTTCCGGTCTCTTAGGTCTGCTTTTTTTCTTTTCTTTTCCTTGCAATGCATGTTTGGGTTGCCTTTATAGGCAAGGGACTAGGGCAACATATCAGATTTTTTGTTTCGATTCTAGTCCCTTTCTCATTCCTATTATTGCTACTTGATCCTCATTAATTACTGACTTGTTACCCAAGCTAAAGTCTGAAATTCAATTACAGACCCCTACTAGAAGATTCCTATTTTTGTTATCAAACTACCGGAATCCGGCGACCTTATCCTCTCCAAAAAATCAACGATCGCCCTCTTCTTCATCAACCCTAAGAAACCAGCTGCACTCCATCTCCAGTCGTCGCCGCAACAAACCAGACACCACCACGCTGCCATTGGACTTCTGCATTTTTTAAAGATGAGGACCTAAATCACACTAGTTTGGATTCGATTGATATATATTGGGTTATATTGTAAAGAAATTGTAGAATTCAAGTATAAAAAACACCATTGTCATACATTTTTCCTGCAATTTGTTTGTAATTTCTAGTTACCCAACTTCAAAATGTAGAATTTCAGCCTTTGTCCTCCACTAAAGGGAAAACGAAGACGCATTAATTTCTGTCTTTTTTGATGGATTTGAGGATATGCTGGATTTTTGGAGATTCAAATGATTGAAGTTTGAAGACCATACATAAACATACGGGTTTACCTAGGCCGGGTTGGTTCGAATTTTTTAATTACCAAACCAAACCAATAGTATCGGAATTTATAAACCAAACCAAACCAACGAAATCGGGTTTTTCAATCTCAGGTTTTCTCGAGTTTTCTGGTTTTTTTTTTCCCAAAAAGTCTTCATAGCACAAATATATAACTTGTGCTCCACATACTTCTCTAATCCTACAAGGATACAACTATATAATGTATTTTTCAAGAAAATAATACAATAATATGAGATGCGTCATAACATTGTACTAAAATATTTAATAAAAAAAATAATAAAATTCATAAAGAAAATATTACTAGTGTCTGTCACGACCCGGATTTTTCCCCAATATCGAGATCGTGATGGCGCCTACTCGTGGTAGCTAGGCAAGCCACTGTGTTCATACTATCCTATTTTTAACACAATTTTAATTAAATAAATGCGGAATACTTTATCGAAATGGAAATAATAAATCACGAGGTAAAAATCATACTGAAATCCTCTACCCAAGACTTGGAGTCACCAACTCACAAACTACTATGGAATACTACACATAAAAGTATGAAGGAAATATAACATAATTCTGTTTGTCTCGGAACAATGAGACTACAGCTATTAACATAATTAAAGAAAGAGACGCCGGGCCTGCGGACGTCTGCAAGCTACCTCGGTCTCAAATGTGATCAACTCACACGCAATCTATTTATTGCTGCTGCTGCTGCTGTTGTTGCTCCTGATCGTAACCTGGACCTGTGCAAAAACGCACAGAAGTGTAGCATCAGCACAACCGACCCCATGTGCTGGTAAGTGCCTGGCCTATCCCGGCGAAGTAGTGACAAGCCTAGGACCAGACACCCACATAACCTGTGCAATTCAATATATATATATGTGTACCACAAAATAACAAGAAATAATCAAGTATTACCACAATAAGGAATATCTTAAAGAATTCAACAATTAACCACAGTTAATAATTTCACAAGGAAAAACAAAGTGTAATGTAAACACAAATAATATCAATTCAAGGAATAGCAAACGGTTGCACGGCATCACCCTTCGTGCTTTTACTCTCATCCTCACATCCATAGTACGGCATGATCCTTCGTACATGGTTCAATAATAGGGCACGGCATGATCCTTCGTGCATAATCAATAATAGGGCACGGCATGATCCTTCGTGCATAATCAATAATAAACATGGCACGGCATGATCCTTCCGTGCATAATCAATAATAAACATGGCACGGCATGATCCTTCGTGCATAATCAATAATAAACATGGCACGGCATGATCCTTCGTGCATAATCAATAATAAACATGGCACGGCATCACCCTTCGTGCATTATCTCTCTTCCTCACCCAAATAACAATCACGGTTAAGGGCAAAGAAAGAAACAACAATTCATAAATCGTCCCATCAAGGGCAATCAATAATTATCTTCACAACAAGTCCCAACAAGGGAGAACAATAACAATTCATCTGTAATATATCTCAAAATATCATTTTCCAACGACTCACGGTCATACTAGACGCCAATGTATGGATGCTCGTCACCACAGCCCATACACCGCACTCGATCACATAACACATAACACACAATCCTATTCCCTCAAGTTAGGATAGAACAAACACTTACCTCGAGTGCTTATGAACAATTCAATCTGTGGATATGTCTTTTCTTTCAATTTGGCTCCAATTCAACCGTATCTATACACAATTGATTTAATATCATCAATTTTACTCAACAAACTAATTCTTAAGACCAAATACAACTTTTACAACATTCTGCCCGGAATAGTGAATTTCAACCCCGGGCCCACATGGTCGGAATTCGGGGTTATGACTAAAATCCGGTTACCCATTCCCCCACGAGTTCATATATATGATTTGTTTCAAAATCGGACCTCAATTCGAGGTCCAATTCCCCAATTTATGAAAAACCCTATTTTCTAACAAAAACAAGAATTTTACCATGAAAACATTTGATTTCTAATGAAAAACATGTTTAATGATGTTAGGAATTGAAAGAATTAAGTAAAAAGTGACTTACAATCGTTTTGATGAAGAAGAAATCCTTGAAGAGTCGCAAATGGGCGTTTTGGTTTTGTGAAAAATGAAGAAATGACTGAAATTCGTGTTTTTCAGGTCTCTGTGTTCGCATTTGCGAACATGGGTTCGCAATTGCGAACCCCGACCAATTTCTGGAGTTTGAAAAATAAGCTAAGGGTGGGAAGTTCGCATTTGCGAACTTTTGTTCGCATCGAAGCCAAGGCATACTGGGAGGTTCGCATTTGCGACATAATGTTCGCATTTGCGAACAAGGCTCCTTCGCATTTGCGAAGAAGACTTCGCATTTGCGAAGCATGGCTTAGTAGTGAAGGCATCGCATTTGCGAAGAATGCTTCGCATTTGCGAAGCGTGGCTTGGCAGTGAAGGCCTCGCATTTGCGAGGTTATGTTCGCAATTGCGAACCCAAGCCTTCCTGGACGCCCTTCGCATTTGCGATCAAGTGTTCGCATTTGCGAACCCTGCCTTGGTCTGTCATCTTCGCAATTGCGAAAAATACTTCGCATTTGCGAAGCCAACAGCTGGGTGAAAAACCAGCAGTGCAAAAATTCAGAAATTTAACCAACGGCCTATCAAATCTTTACCCGAGCCCCCCGGGCTCCAAACCAAACATGTACACAACCTCAAAAACATATTATGGACTTGTTCGTGCGATCATATCGCCAATATCACTTCGTTTTAATCAAATCGAGCCTCAAACTCATGATTTTCATACTTTTGATTTTCAAAATTTCTTAACTTGGAACTCAAGGTCCAAAACATCTCAAACGACATCCAAATGTCACCAAACTTTACAGAAATCACATATATAATATTTAAGACTTGTACCGGGCGTCGGAACCAAAATACGAGCCCGATACCAAGGTCTATTAATTTATTTCCTTTAATAATTGCATCAAAAACAATTTCACATAAAAATTCATAACTTGGGCTCTAGGCCTCAGGAATTCGACTCCGGACACATGTCCAAGTCCCATATTTTCCTACGGACCTCTCGGGACCATCCAATCTCGGGTCCGGATCCGTTTACCAAAAATGTTGACCGAAGTCAACCATATCAATATTAATATCATTTTTATCCAAATTTCTCATAGAATTCATATTTTCTATCACAAAATCTTTCCGGCTACATGCTCGGATCGTGCACGTAAATCGAGGCAACATATAATGAGGTTTTCAAGGCCTCGGAAGCTCGAAATTATTAATAAAATAAGTGATGACCCTTTGGGTCGTCACAATCTCCACCTCTAAAACAACCGTTCGTCCTCGAACGGACAAAAGAAGAAGTACCTGAGTCAGGAAACAAGTGTGGGTAACGGCTCCGCATATCAGACTCGGACTCCCAGGGTCGATGCCTCAGGAGGCTGACCTCTCCACTGAACACGTACAGAAGGATAACTCTTCGACCTCAGCTGTTGAACCTGCCGGTCTAGAATAGCCACCGGCTCCTCCTCGTAGGATAGATTATTGTCCAATTGGACAGTACTGAAGTCTAACACATGTGTGGGATCGCCGTGGTATCTCCGAAGCATAGATTCATGAAAAACTGGATGCACGGCTGATAAGCTAGGCGGCAAAGCTAATCTGTAAGCCACCCCTCCCACTCTGTCTAGAATCTCAAATGGACCAATATACCTAGGGCCGAGCTTGCCCTTCTTCCCAAACCTCATCACGCCCTTCATAGGCGACACTCGGAGCAATACTCGTTCACCGACCATGAAATCTACATCTCGAACCTTACGATCCGCATAAGTCTTTTGCCTAGGCTGAGCTGAACGCAATCTCTCCTGAATAGTCTTGACCTTATCTAAGGCCTCCTGAACTAAGTCTGTACCTAACAACCGAGCCTCTTCCGGTTCAAACCATCCAACCGGTGATCGACATCGCCTACCATACAACGCCTCATACGGAGCCATCCGGATGCTAGATTGGTAGGCTGTTATTGTAGGCGAACTCTGCTAATGGTAGAAGCCGGTCCCGTGAGCCTCCGAAATCAATAACACGAGGCTCGAAGCATGTCCTCGAGAATCCGAATAGTCCTCTCGGATCGGCCATCCGTCCGAGGATGAAATGCCGTACTCAACCGAACCCGAGTGCCTAACTCTCGCTGAACCGATCTCCCGAACCGCGAGGTAAGCTGCGTACCCCGATCGGAGATAATAGATGCGGCACCCCGTGGAGACGAACAATCTCCCTAATGTAAACCTCCGCTAACCTCTCCGACGAGTAGGAGACGGACACTGGAATAAAGTGTGCTGATTTGGTCAATCTATCAACAATGACCCAAATAGCATCAAATTTCCTCCGAGTCAAAGGAAGTCCAGAGTAACGAAGTCCATAGTGATCCGCTCCCATTTCCACTCGGGAATTTCAATCCTGTGGAATACACCACCAGGTCTCTGGTGCTCATATTTCACCTGCCGACAATTTAGACACCGAGCGACATACGCAACGATATCTTTCTTCATTCTCGCGCCACCAATAGTGTTGCCGTAAGTCCTGGTACATCTTCGCGGCACCTGGGTGAATAGAATACCGCGAACTGTGGGCCTCTGCTAAGATCAACTTTCGAATTCCTTCGACATTAGGCACACAAACTCGACCCTGCAATTTCAATACCCCATCATCATCTAGATTTACCTGTGTGGCACCTCCCCGCTGTACTGTATCTCTCAACTCACGCAAATGAGGATCATCAAATTGCCTCTCACGGATACGCTCTAATAAGGAAGAACGAGCGACCGTGCAGGCTAACACTCTGCTAGGCTCAGAAATGTCTAATCTCACGAACCGGTTGGCTAAGGCCTGGACATCTAGAGCTAATGGTCTCTGATTGACCGGAATATATGCAAGACTACCCATGCTGGCATACTTTCTACTCAATGCATCGGCCACCACATTGGCCTTACCTGGGTGATATAATATAGTAACATCATAGTCTTTTAGCAACTCTAACCATCTCCGCTATCGTAGATTCAACTCCTTCTGTTTGAACAAGTATTGTAGGCTTTTGTGATCAGTGTACACCTCACATGTTACACCATATAGATAATGCCTCCAGATCTTTAAGGCATGAACCACTGCTGCTAACTCAAGATCATGAACTGGATAATTCTTCTCATGTATTTTTAACCGCCTCGAAGCATAAGCGATAACCTTACCATCCTGCATCAATACCGCTCCAAGCCCTGTACGAGATGCGTCACAATAAACTGTATAAGGCCCTGCGCCCATAGGTAATATCAACACTGGTGCCGTAGTCAAAGTTGTCTTGAGCTTCTGAAAGCTCGCCTCATACTCATCTGACCACTTGAACTAAGCACCCTTCTGGGTCAACTCGGTCATCGGGGCTGCAATAGAAGAGAACCCATCTACAAAACGACGGTAGTAACCTGCTAACCCCAAGAAACTCCGGATCTCGATCACTGAAGCTGGTTGAGGCCAATTCTGGACTGCCTCAATCTTCTTTGGGTCCACCTGAATATCCTCCACTGATACGATATGACCCAGAAATGCCACCGAACTCAACCAGAACTCACATTCTAAAAATTTGGCATATAGCTGATTATCTTTCAGAGTCTGAAGAACCACTTTGAGGTGCTGCTCGTGCTCTTCCTGGCTGCGGGAGTACACCGGGATGTCATCTATGAAGACTATCACGAACGGATCTAAGTAAGGCCTGAATACCCGATTCATCAACTCCATGAATGCTACTGGGGCATTGGTCAACCCGAAGGACATGACCAAGAACTCATAATGCCCATATCTAGAGCGAAAGGCTGTCTTAGGAATGTCAGCCGCCCTGATCTTCAGCTGATGGTAGCCCGACCTCAAGTCTATCTTAGAGAATACCCTCGCTCCCTGGAGCTGGTCAAACAAATCATCAATCCTCGGCAGTGGATATTTATTTTTGATAGTCACTTTGTTTAACTGCCGGTAATCAATACACATCCGCATCGAGCCATCCTTCTTTTTTACAAATAATACAGGTGCTCCCCAGGGGGAAACACTGGGCCTGATAAAACCCTTCTCAAGAAGGTCCTGCAACCGATCTTTCAACTCTTTTAACTCCGGCGGGGCCATACGATAGGGTGGAATAGAGATGGGCTGAGTGCCCGGTGCCAAATCAATACAGAAATCAATATCCCTGTCGGGTGGCATGCCCGGCAGGTCTGAAGGAAAAACCTCAGGAAACTCCCGTGTAATAGGGACTGAATCAATGGAAGGAACTTCTGCACTGGAATCACGAACATAAGCCAAATAAGCTAAACACCCCTTCTCGACCATACGTCGAGCCTTAACATAAGAAATAACAGTGCGAACGGAGTGGCTTGAGGTTCCCTTCCACTCTAATCGGGGTGATTCCGGCAAGGCTAAGGTGACAGTCATAGCATGACAATCAAGAATAGCATGGTATGGGGACAACCAGTCCATCCCCAATATGACATCAAAATCTACCATATCCAAGAGCAACAGATCAACACGGGTCTCAAGACCCCCAAATATAACTACGCACGAACGATGCACCCGATCGACTACAATAGAGTCACCCACTAGCGTAGCCACATAAACTGGAATATCCAGAGCATAGCCGGGCACAGCCAAATACGGTGCGAAGTAGGAAGACACATAGGAATAGGTAGATCCAGGGTCAAATAATACTGAAGCACCTCTGTCACACACAAGAATAGTACCTGTAATCACAGCATCTGATGCCTCTGCCTCTGGCCTGGCTGGTAAAGCATAGAATCGGGGATCTGCACCTCCCCTCTGAGCTGCGTCTCTAGGACGACCATCAACTGGCTGACCTCTACCTCTGGCTGGACGGTCTCCACCTCTACGGTCTCGACCTCCACCTCTATAATCTCTACCCCCGCCTCTGGCTGGCTGGGCAGGCTGAGGGTCAGCCGGGGCCTGAATCATAGGACGAGGACCTCGCTGCTGAGAGTTGCCCGCTGCTATAGGGCAATTCCTGATAAAATGACCTGGGTCGCCACAACCGTAGCAACTCTTAGACTGATAGGGCTGCTGGCCCTGACGACCTGAATGGCCTCCACGAACGCTCTGAAGAGGCTGAGCACTAATAGGAGACTGGTCTGAATAATACCCCCGAGAACCACGATCACCCGATCCACCCTGTGAAGCCTGAAGGGCGGAATGAAAAGGCCTGGAAGACTGGCCTCTATCAAAGGATTCTCTGCTACCAGAGGAAGAACCACCAAATCTACCTGTATGACGAGGCCTCTTATCCGAAGAATAACCGCCTCCCCTAGCAAGAGCCATCTCAACTCTGCGTGCTGCATTGGCTGCCTCCTGAAATGATATGTCACTCCCCACGCCCATAGCCATTTGGAGTCTAATCGGATGATTAAGCCCATCTATAAACTTGCGAACCCTCTCCCGCTCAGTGGGAAGTATCACTACTGCATGACGAGCCAAGTCGATAAACCTCGTCTCATACTGTGTAACTGTCATAGTGCCCTGATGGAGGCGCTCAAACTGCCTCCGAAGTAAATCCCGCCGAGTAGTAGGGAGAAACTTCTCCATAAATAGTTCCGCAAACTGGTCCCATGATAGAGCTGGGGACCCTGCTGGTCGAGTCGGGCAATAATCTCTCCACCAAGTCTTGGCGGATCCTGCAAGTCTGAAAGGTACGGAAATCAACTCCGTTTGTCTCCACGATCCCCATAGTCTTGAGAATCTCATGGCAACTGAATAAAAAGTCCTGAGGATCCTCTGATGCGGTTCCACCGAAAGTAGTGGTAAATAGCTTGGAGAACCGATCAAGCCTCCATAACGAATCGAAGTCATGGCCGTTCCATCACCGGCATGAGCCGTGGTACCGGACTGAGTGGCCACAGCGGGCTGGATCACCGGTGCTCGAGGCCGAGGAGCTACCGGCTCCGGAGTATGAGCGATAGGAGTCCGGGCCCCTCCTCCGGCCCGAGAAGTAGCCGGGGCAACCGATAATAAACCCGCTCCGGCAATGCCGTCCATGAATCCCGCTATTCCGATCAAGGCATCCCGGAGATCCGGGGTAATTAAAGCCTCTCCCGGGACCTGAGCTGGGCCCACTGGAGCCGCTGGAATCGGAACCTCCTCGTCAATCTCAACATGGGGCTCCACCTCTGGGGTAGCTGCCCGGGGCTGAGCTCTACCCCTACCACGGCCTCCGATACGGCCTCGACCCCTGCCCCTCACAGGAGCTGTCCTGGGGCTCGGGCTGCTGGTCGGCGGACGAAGAAGCGCGTGTCCTTACCATCTGCGAAAGGACGGAATAGAAATTCAATCAGTGTAATCGAGGATCAAGTAGCACGACAAGAAAGAACAAATGAGAGACTTTTTCCTAACTCAATAGACTGTGAAGGACAAGTACGGACGTCTCCGTACCTACCTCTCAAACTCTACTAAGCTTGTTCGTGAGTGGTGAGACCTATGTAACCTAGAGCTCTGATACCAACTTGTCACGACCCGGATTTTTCCCCAATATCGGGATCGTGTTGGCGCCTACTCGTGGTAGCTAGGCAAGCCACCGTGTTCATACTATCCTATTTTTAACACAATTTTAATTAAATAAATGCGGAATACTTTATCGAAATGGAAATAATAAATCACGAGGTAAAAATTATACTGAAATCCTCTACCCAAGACTTGGAGTCACCAACTCACAAACTACTATGGAATACTACACATAAAAGTCTGAAGGAAATATAACATAATTCTGTTTGTCTCGGAACAATGAGACTACAGCTATTAACATAATTAAAGAAAGAGACGCCGGGCCTGCGGACGTCTGCAAGCTACCTCGGTCTCAAATGTGATCAACTCCCACGCAATCTATTTATTGCTGCTGCTGCTGCTGCTGTTGCTCCTGATCGTAACCTGGACCTGTGCAAAAACGCACGAAGTGTAGCATCAGCACAACCGACCCCATGTCTTCGGTAAGTGCCTGGCCTATCCCGCGAAGTAGTGACAAGCCTAGGACCGGACACCCACATAACCTCGTGCAATTCAATATATATATATATGTGTACCACAAAATAACAAGAAATAATCAAGTATTACCACAATAAGGAATATCTTAAAGAATTCAACAATTAACCACAGGTTAATAATTTCACAAGGAAAAACAAAGTGTAATGTAAACACAAATAATATCAATTCAAGGAATAGCAAACAGTTGCACGGCATCACCCTTCGTGCTTTTACTCTCATCCTCACATCCATAGTACGGCATGATCCTTCGTACATGGTTCAATAATAGGGCACGGTATGATCCTTCGTGCATAATCAATAATAGGGCACGGCATGATCCTTCGTGCATAATCAATAATAAACATGGCACGGCATGATCCTTCGTGCATAATCAATAATAAACATGGCACGGCATGATCCTTCGTGCATAATCAATAATAAACATGGCACGGCATGATCCTTCGTGCATAATCAATAATAAACATGGCACGACATCACCCTTCGTGCATTATCTCTCTTCCTCACCCAAATAACAATCACAGTTAAGGGCAAAGAAAGAAACAACAATTCATAAATCGTCCCATCAAGGGCAATCAATAATTATCTTCACAACAAGTCCCAACAGGGGAGAACAATAACGATTCACCTATAATATATCTCAAAATATCATTTTCCAACGACTCACGGTCATACTAGACGCCAATGTATGGATGCTCGTCACCACAGCCCATACACCGCACTCGATCACATAACACATAACACACAATCCTATTCCCTCAAGCTAGGATAGAACAAACACTTACCTCGAGTGCTTATGAACAATTCAATCCGTGGATATGTCTTTTCTTTCAATTTGGCTCCAATTCAACCGTATCTATACACAATTGATTTAATATCATCAATTTTACTCAACAAACTAATTCTTAAGACCAAATACAACTTTTACAACATTCTGCCCGGAATAGTGAATTTTAACCCCGGGCCCACATGGTCGGAATTCGGGGTTATGACTAAAATCCGGTTACCCATTCCCCCATGAGTTCATATATATGATTTGTTTCAAAATCGGACCTCAATTCGAGGTCCAATTCCCAATTTATGAAAAACCCTATTTTCTAACAAAAACAAGAATTTTACCATGAAAACATTTGATTTCTAATGAAAAACATGTTTAATGATGTTAGGAATTGAAAGAATTAAGTAAAAAGTGACTTACAATCGTTTTGATGAAGAAGAAATCCTTGAAGAGTCGCAAATGGGCGTTTTGGTTTTGTGAAAAATGAAGAAATGACTGAAATTCGTGTTTTTCAGGTCTCCGTGTTCGCATTTGCGAACATGGGTTCGCAATTGCGAACCCCGACCAATTTCTGGAGTTTGAAAAATAAGCTAAGGGTGGGAAGTTCGCATTTGCGAACTTTTCTTCGCATTTGCGAAGCCAAGGCATACTGGGAGGTTCGCATTTGCGACATAATGTTCGCATTTGCGAACAAGGCTCCTTCGCATTTGCGAAGAAGACTTCGCATTTGCGAAGCATGGCTTAGCAGTGAAGGCATCGCATTTGCGAAGAATGCTTCGCATTTGCGAAGCATGGCTAGGCAGTGAAGGCCTCGCATTTGCGAGGTTATGTTCGCAATTGCGAACCCAAGCCTTCCCGGACGCCCTTCGCATTTGCGATCAAGGGTTCGCATTTGCGAACCCTGCCTTGGTCTGTCACCTTCGCAATTGCGAGAAATTCTTCGCAATTGCGAAGCCAACAGCTGGGTGAAAAACCAGCAGTTCAAAAATTCAGAGTTTCATCCAACGGCCTATCAAATCTTTACCCGAGCCCCCCGGGCTCCAAACCAAACATGTACACAACCTCAAAAACATATTATGGACTTGTTCGTGCGATCATATCGCCAATATCACTTCGTTTTAATCAAATCGAGCCTCAAACTCATGATTTTCATACTTTTGATTTTCAAAACTTCTTAACTTGGAACTCAAGGTCCAAAACATCTCAAACGACATCCAAATGTCACCAAACTTTACGGAAATCACATATATAATATTTAAGACTTGTACCGGGCGTCGGAACCAAAATACGAGCCCGATACCAAGGTCTATTAATTTATTTCCTTTAATAATTGCATCAAAAACAATTTCACATAAAAATTCATAACTTGGGCTCTAGGCCTCAGAATTCGACTCCGGACACATGTCCAAGTCCCATATTTTCCTACGGACCTCTCGGGACCATCCAATCTCGAGTCCGGATCCGTTTACCAAAAATGTTGACCGAAGTCAACCATATCAATATTAATATCATTTTTATCCAAATTTCTCATAGAATTCATATTTTCTATCACAAAATCTTTCCGGCTACATGCTCGGATCGTGCACGTAAATCGAGGCAACATATAATGAGGTTTTCAAGGCCTCAGGAAGCTCGAAATTATTAATAAAATAAGTGATGACCCTTTGGGTCGTCACAGTGTCATTTCTAAATATTAACATAATCTAAAAGTACTATATAAGTCATGCTTAAATAATAGATATTCGCACTATTGTCATTTCTAGTGTTGAATTGAATTTTCTTAGTTAGAAATTGTATTGGTGTGAAGTTTATTTGAATTACTACCTTTATGAACTATAAAATTTATTGGACCATTCAAGAATGTTAATTCCAAATTTAAAACAATATGTTTAAAGATAAAACTGTGAAAAAGTTTTAAAAATATTTATAAATTATATTAAAAATAAATATTTATATGTAAAAATATTTGTAAAAATTGAATAAATGTAATATCGGGTTGGTTTGGTTTCGGTTGGACTTTTTAAGTTAAAACCAAACCAAACTAATTATGGTCGGGTTATTTTTTCCAACACCAAACCAAGTTGAACCAACCCATGATCGTATTTTTTTTTTCGGTTTGACTGCTTATCGGTTTTCTTTGTATACCCCAACATGAACATATAGTGAAGATGCTGAGTTAAGTAGTGTTTTTAGGTTTTTGCCTTTTTTTTTACTCAAAATTAATATATGTTCTTTTTTTATTCGTCATTCGCCACGTCAGCAGCGAGTGCATTGCACAAACTTTGTACGTTTTGCTGATTGTCAAAAAAGTGCTTAATTGAAATAATTTTCACGTAATATAAGTGCTTAATATGAACACCCTTGAGTTTATGTGTCTAAATGAAAAATCGTCCGTACGTATTCAGCCAACTTTGAATATAAATACAATTGTCCGTTGTTAACATGCACTTTAATGCCAATGACGAATATACATACGATTTTCCATTATATAATTGAAAAAGTAGCTAACAACGTTGTATAATTCGTACAGGAAAATCAGTTTTCATCTTTGATGTCAATGACGAATTATAGATAGGACTAAATCCGTCTAAAGGAACGATCCGAAACCTCTTTAAAATAGTAGCTGCCACCAGCTTTATCTGCATGAAAGCAATTTCTTTTCCAAGACAAGTCCTTGGTCCTGCTTGAAACACTGGATATGTGAAAGGGTCCCTTGAGATAAAATTCCAATTTCCTGTACTGAGGTCTTTCACCAACCAGCGCTCTAGCCGAAAACTTTCAGAATCTTAACCCCACAATTCTGTTGATCTCCCCATTGCAAGAACATGGATAAAAATGCTCATTCCCTTTTTCAACTTTGTTCCATCCGGCCAAACATCGTCTTCGATCACTTGCTTTAATTCAAGAGGGACTGGTGGGTAAAGTCTCATGCTTTCACAAATGGAAGCATGTGTATACACCATTTCATTCAAGTCATCATCATTTTTCTCTTTGATTTCATTAACAATCTCCTTTTCTACTTGTGGGTGACTCGAGACTAGCCAAAATAACCATATTAAAGCTGAAAACAGCGTGTCATCACCAGCCAGGATGAAATTAATACCTGTATCTATGACAAACTTCTCATCGACTCCTATATTGCATTTGAGAGACCTTGTTATAAATTTATCAAGAAAATCGCCTCCCTCATCTATGGAAGTGTTTTGGCTCGAAAACTTCTCCACCTTTCCCGCAATTCTCTTCTTTAAATATTCTCTGAGTACATCAACTGCATAGCTGCAAATGTCAATTCAGAACATATATAAATGTACGTATAAGAAAAATAATTGCATGAATTTCAATGAATATTGAGTAGTAAAATTCTGAACACATTATTGATCAACAAAACCTAAAGGTTAAACATATAAAGTTCTAATTTTAAATCTGTCTTTAGTCTGCATACCTGAGATTCTCTTCAGATCCAATGTTGAGAAGCTTTTTAGCTTTCCACAAGATGGAAGGGCAAGTGAACCTTCCCATACTGATTTTTATTGCAGTTTCAAAAGCGTCTATTAATTGTTAGAAAAGAGAACAATATAGAAGAAGAGGTTATATTCTAAGTGAAGAAGAAGAGTAAGGGAAGAACACTTTGTATTTTGGGAGAGGAGTTGTTTTCATTCAACTTGATGCAAATGGCACTACAAGAGGGCTTATTTATAGGTGCTAATGGAACACCCTAGAACCATTCTAGATAAATCTTATCACCTAGAATACAAAAGATTATTCTAGAGTTTCTACAAGATAAGATTTATCTCCTAGGAATTACAAAGAGAATTCTATACATTGCACATGCTAGATTATCCAAGACAATTCTAGAACAAGTACCATCTAGATAATTCTAAATTATTATTATTATTATTAACACTCCCCCTTAATTTTGAATTATCTGCTGCACCCCAAGACTTGATCTTAATCTTCGAAAGTCTTCAAACTTGAGCGGCTTTGTGAAGATATCGGCAACTTGATCATGAGTCTTCACATATATGAGCTCCACTTCTTTATTGGCAATCCTCTCCCGGATAAAGTGATACCTTGTATCAATATGCTTGCTTCGTTCATGGTACACCGGATTCTTAGCAAGTTCTTGAGCGGATTTGTTGTCAATATAAATCTCCGTGGCTTCATCTTGTGGCAAATTGAGCTCCTTCAATAATCTCCTTAGCCAAATACCATGACATGTACATGATGTTGCTGCCACATATTCAGCTTCACAAGTTGACAGAGTAACAATATCCTGTTTCTTAGAGCTCCAACAAATAGCACATTTACCCAAGAAGAATAAAAATCCGGTTGTGCTTTTTCTATCATCAACATCTCCAGCAAAGTCGCTATCACAAAATCCCACAAGCTTGAAGTTACTAGAAGATGAATAAAATAACCCAAAATCAATCGTACCTTTTAGATAACGAAGTATTCTTCTAGCAACCTTTAAGTGGGTAGAAGTAGGAGCTTCCATGAAGCGACTTACAACTCCAACCGCATATAGTATATCTGGCCTTGTACATGTCAAGTACCTTAGACTTCCCACAAGACTCTTGAAAAGAGTAGGATTCACCTTTTCTCCATCATCTAACTTTGACAACTTTAATCCACTCTCCATTGGTGTATTCACGGGATTGCAATCAAGCATGTTAAACTTCCTCAATACCTCCTTTGCATAGCTTTCTTGAGAGATAAATATGCCTTCCTCCATTTGCTTCACTTCTAAACCCAAGTAGTATGACATGAGACCTATGTCCGTCATCTCGAACTCATGGGACATTGCCTTCTTAAAATCTTCAAACAAACTTGGGTTATTTCCCGTGAAAATAAGATCATCAACATAAAGACAAACAAGCAATATATCTCCATTAGAATATTTGATATAAAGAGAATATTCACTAGGGCAACGAACAAATCCATTTTCTTGAAAATATTTGTCAATGCGGCTGTTCCATGCCCGTGGTGCCTGCTTCAATCCATATAATGCTCTTTTCAACCTCAAAACTTTATCTTCATGACCTTTGACGACGAAGCCCAATGGTTGCTCAATGTAGACTTCTTCTTCAAGATAGTCGTTCAAGAAAGCCGACTTGACATCCAACTGATAGATCTTCCACTTTATTTGTGCCGCCAAAGAAATAAGCAAGCGAATCGTCTCCATGCGGGCAACGGGTGCATAGACTTCCTCATAGTCCACTCCATGCCTTTGCTTGTAGCCTTTAGCCACAAGTCTTGCTTTGTATCTCTCGACCTCTCCCTGTGCATTTTTCTTTGCCTTGTAGACCCATTTCACTCCAATTGCTTGATGTCCTCTAGGAAGAGTTGTTAGCTCCCATGTGTTGTTCTTCTCTATTGCCTTGATCTCCTCTTCCATAGCTTGTCTCCACCGTTTGTCCCTGGCAGCTTCTTCAAAGTTCACTGGTTCACTTTCAACAAAGAGACAAACTAAATTACTATAATCAAAGTTAGTAATTCTTTCAGTATTCTCAAGAAGATCCATCAAAGTTCTCGTTTTCTCTGGCCTTTCTCCATTTTCTGCAGATGAAGGAGGTGCAACATTAGTTGGAGAAGGCGGTGGAGTTGGATCTTGCACAGGTGCAGAATGCTCTTGTTCTTCTTCGTCTTCAAAATATGGAAGAAAATCATATGTCCTTTCTTCTTGAGCTTCCCAATTCCAAGTTGTTTCTTCATCAAATTCAACATCGCGGCTCACCACCACTTTGCCATTCGTTGGGTTGTACAACTTGTACCCTTTTGAGCTTGTGTCATAGCCAATGAACACATGCTTGACACTTCGATCATCAAGTTTGGCTCTCCCTTGTTGTGGCACATGAGCATAGGCTATGCTCCCAAAAATTCTCAAGTGCTTGACACTTGGCTTTCTTCCACTCCATGCTTCTTGAGGAGTTTGATCTTTCACATTCTTCGTAGGAGACCTGTTACTCAAATAAACAACACAAGAAATAGCCTCGGCCCAAAATTCCTTGGGCATATTTTTAGCTTTCAACATACATCTAGCCATGTTAAGAATGGTTCTATTTTTCCTTTCTGCAACTCCATTTTGTTGCGGTGAATAAGGTACCGTTAGAGGGCGACGAATTCCATGAGATTCACAAAATTCATTAAATTCTCTCGAAGTAAATTCGCCTCCTCTATCGGACCTTAAGGCTTTAATTTCAAAGCCAATCTCCTTTTCCACCATTGCTTTAAAATTTTTAAATGCACCAAATACTTCTGATTTTTGCTTCAAAAAATAAACCGAGGTCTTTCTACTAAAGTCATCAATAAAGAGTAAGAAATATTTACTCTTACCAAAAGAAGGTGGAGTGATTGGTCCACACACATCCGTATGAACAAGTTGGAGTGGCTTGGTTGCTCTTGATGTGGCCTCCTTTGGAAAACTCCTCCTTGCATGTTTGCCAAGAAGACAAGCTTCACATAACTGATTGGGATGATTTATTAAAGGCATCCCGTGCACCATATTCTTTTCTCCCATTGATTTAAGTGACTCAAAATTCAAGTGCCCAAATCTCATGTGCCAACACCATGATTCTTCTTTTACATTTGCATTCAAACACTTTGCTTCAATTGTTTTAAGATTCAAAGAAAACAATCTATTTTTGGACATATGAACTTTAGCAATTAGAGTGCCACTTGAATCTCTAAGCCAAAGATTCATGTCTTTCATATGAATGTCATACCCCTTTTCAAGAAATTGTCCCAAACTCAAAATATTATTTTTCAACTTTGGCACATAGTAAACATCTTTGATTAATTTGTGACTACCATCTTTAGAGGAGATAAGAATCATACCTATTCCTTCAATTTGGATCTTTGAAGTATCTCCAAATGATACATTGCCTTTCACCCTTTTGTTGAGCTCCACGAACTTGTCTTTGTATCCGCACATGTGGTTGCTCGCTCCATTGTCCAAATACCATGAGCTACAATCATCCTTGTCTTCTTCCTTGAGTGCTAACAATAATGTTGACTCTTCATCTTCCTTCTTGTCTTCAACAAGGTTGGCCTTCTCTTCAACATTGGTACGACACTCCCAAGAATAATGGCCAAATTTATGACAATTATAGCACTCAACTTCAGATTTATCATACCTCTTTTGATTTGTTTCTTGATGGTAGCCACGTCCTCTTCCTCCACCTCGACCACGACCTTTATATGTTTGGTTGTTTTTCTCTTCAATGTTGAAATTCCTTTCATAACTTCTTCCTCTTCCACGACCGCCACCGCGTCCTCTTCCTCGTCCACGTCCTCGATAGCTCTTTGCGCCTCCATCGTCCTTCAATGATGCCTTGGTTTTAAGGAGTTGCTCTAGCGGCTCTTCTTGCCTCCTCTTGATCTTTTCTTCGTGGGCTTGCAAAGAACCTTCTAGTTGCTCCACCGTCATAGAGTCTAAATCTTTAGACTCCTCAATAGCACATACCACAAAATCAAATTTAGGTGTCAGAGAGCGAAGGATCTTTTCTACCACACGAACATCTTCAATTTTCTCTTCGTACCTTTTCAATTGGTTCACAACAGCCCGCACTCTTGAACAATAGTCCGAAATAGATTCGGATTCCTTCATTTTTAAAGCTTCAAAATCAGCCCTTAGAGATTGAAGCTTCACCTTCTTCACTTTGTCAACTCCTTGGAGAGATGTTTGTAAAATCTCCCAAACTTCTTTTGAGGTGGTTGCATCGGCCACCTTCTCAAACATGGTATCATCCAAACATTGATGGATAAGAGAGAGGGCTTGTTGATCCTTCTTCCTTAATTTTGCCAAAGAATCCTTCTCATTTTGAGGCAAAGTTTCCTCATTGTCGGGTTCCTCAAACCCTTCTTCTACAATCTTCCATGCATCTTGAGAGCCAAGTATGGCTTTCATCCTTATACACCGTTTTTGGTAGTTCTCTTTTGTAAGACGAGGAAATTGGAAAGCAAGTAGGCCGTTGCCATTATTTGCCATGGCTTTGATACCACTATGTTAGAAAAGAGAACAATATAGAAGAAGAGGTTATATTCTAAGTGAAGAAGAAGAGTAAGGGAAGAACACTTTGTATTTTGGGAGAGGAGTTGTTTTCATTCAACTTGATGCAAATGGCACTACAAGAGGGCTTATTTATAGGTGCTAATGGAACACCCTAGAACCATTCTAGATAAATCTTATCACCTAGAATACAAAAGATTATTCTAGAGTTTCTACAAGATAAGATTTATCTCCTAGGAATTACAAAGAGAATTCTAGACATTGCACATGCTAGATTATCCAAGACAATTCTAGAACAAGTACCATCTAGATAATTCTAAATTATTATTATTATTATTAACATTAATGGTTTCTCAGGGAGAGATGGTAACAAGTATTCTGGATCATGGCTAAAACCTACCTGACATAGAATATCAAATGTAAGCCGATGAAATATGTCCTGGAGGTCTAGAGTAGCTTTATCTATAGTTGCACTGAAGAATAAAGGAATAAGACGGCCAGAGAGCTCTTTAATGGTGGCTGATTTTACTCGATAACGGAATGTATCCGTGTGGAATATATGACTGAGGAAATTCCTTTCAGTTTTCCATTTCTCGCCATCTACAAGTAAAAGTCCATCCCCTAATAAGTCTGAAAAAATAAATTGCATGGTAGGATCTTTGCGATAAAATTGGAAACGTTTCTTAACGATATGCTTGATAATAGAGGGGTTTCTTGTCAAGACGTATTTTTTACCAAAGGGTCCTTTAAGGGTGGTGGTTGATAAAGATGATTTATGGAAAAGTTCTGATGTCCACAGGACTGCTTGGTGCCTATTCTGCACTAATGAGAACAAGCAACCAAACAGTGGGTAGGATTTAGGAAGCTGCTTCGGCTCCTTGCTCAATTTTGAACTACTGTGTTTTGAGAAGAAAGGGTGGAAGTAGATGAACAACAAAAGCAACAGAAATATTATTGTTGGGACTAGGAGAGAAAATAGCAGACTATACATGAGATTGATGTCCATCCTCATGTTGTACTTGCAAAATTTTCAGTTGGAGGTTTATTTTTGTATGTCTCGTCGACTAACTCGTCATCTCTTAATTTAGTCAATCTATATATTTGACATACTACTTTTTCTTTTTCTTTTTTGGCTAAACATATCATATTAAATCGTGACAATACACTTAGGTTTGGAGGAAGAATGGGAGGATATCTTCTTTTAATCGTATTTCACGTCTAGACGTGGTAACATGTCTGGATACCCTAATTCCTCGATTAAATGAGAGAAAAGGCTTATATTTGTAATGTGACAAATCCCAATTTTGAAGGAAGATATTATTAGTACAGATAAAAGACATGTTTCATGCGTTAGCTAGCAAAGTAAACAGTGAACTACGAAATCACATAACAAAGAGAAATCTATCAAAAGTGATACAAATATTTAATGTGGTTCGGTCAAGTGACCTATGTCCACGGTGGACATGAGCAATCCAGTATAATAAAAAGAGAGTACAAAATATCGAGAGAACAACCTGACGAAGAGGCAAATACAAGTGACACAGTAACACTTGTCCTGAAAAGTTCTCCCCGTAAACACGACTCTCAAATTCCATATGGCTACATGGTGGATACTACTGAATGATAATGATAGATTTTCAACTTGTAGAACTCCAAATATTTTCCTACAAGAAAAGAGACTAGTCAAATATAAAAGAATTATATTTTCATTCTACCAAAAGAAAAACCCAATCATGATAATTATGTTATCCTTTCTTTAATTAAATAGAGAAATCAATTATAGTAAAAAAATCTCGACAAACACTTAACAATTGTCAACATGTGTGAATACCTAATTCCTTGATTAAAATGAGAGAAAAGGCTTAAATTGGTAATGTGACAAATCCCAATATTGAAGGAAGATATTGGCCTATAGCTGGATGCTACAGAACTGTTCAAAAGTGTAGAGGTCAAAGGCGCCTATATGACATTTAGTTGAATTCTGATCACTAATGTAGGAGTTTATTTTAGTGCATATAGAAAAGGAGGAGACAGCTAGCGTATGGCTGGAGACTGATTGAAAAGTTCTTATAAAGACTTGTTATTATTAAGTCTCTATCTTCTCCCACTACTATGGCACGTCACCTTTATAATATTAGTGTTGTATAAATCTCTTAAAACATGTTTGCGGTAATTTTTATGAGATATATGCAGGTCTGAGAGATAAACAAAAACATATTGTTATCGTTTGATGTACAGCTGATAGTATATTTGTTTGTTATCTTAGTACTGTACAATGTGGATTAGATTTTGCTGCTGAGAGCGAATAATCAGTTCAATTATCGGATCGAGACATCTAGTTATAGGGATTGAATCTAAACCATCCGATTCACACCCTTGTTTAAATATAGAGATTTTGCAGAAACTTTATCCGAAGCAAAGTGATTTTGACTCTCTTCTCCAAGACTTCATCTTGGCTTATGGAAAGTGGGGCCTTTATCCACTAGAATTTGGTAATCCATTTACTAATGAAAATGGTAATTAGGTTAACTTCATCTTGGCTTATGGAAAGTGGGGCCTTTATCCACTAGAATTTGGTAATCCATTTACTAATGAAAATGGTAATTAGGTTATGAGACAAAATAGTACCTTGTCGCTTACAAATTAAGATGATGAAGTTAGTAACGGCGGACATGCCTGTTCAATTGGTGAAGCTATCCCTTCTCCTTCGTACGTGAACAACACGTATACAACGCCACATACTGCTTGAATAAATGTAATCAAGAATACAGTCAAACCTCTGTATAATAGCTCGCTTATTCTGATAATGTTTTGGCTGCTTAAGCGAATTGCTGTTATAAAGGACATACATCATAACATACTGTAAAACACGGTTCAAAAAAATTTGGCATTTAAAGTGAATTGCTGTTATATAGAGATGTTGTTATAAAGAGGTGCGTGGGATCCATCCCATTTGGTAATAGGCATGTGCCTATGATTACTTTGGCCCCAAGTTTGGAAATGAATGGAGGAGAATTGAAGCTCCTCCCATAGCATTCTTGGAGGCAACGTATTTTCTCCTAAAAAAGGAGAGATGTTTCACTTCTTTTAAACATATTAACAAAGAGAGAAAGAAAGAATGAGACATTACAGATAGGGTATAAGAAAATAGCGTATGAGAAAAATAGAGAGTGTAAGCGATATTTTAATGAGGTGGAATATCAAAAGAGGGTTATTTATTTTGAGTCTTGTAGTGGCCTTTGTAGTATTTTACTTGGGCCTACAAAGTGTAAAATTCCTTACTATAGTGATATCAGTTGCTCCTCTCGGGGTCATAGTTTTTGCCCTTATTCAGAATAATTTTTCACGTAAAAATCTTGGTGTCATTGTCTCTCTTTTATTCTTGTTGAATAATGTATCTTACTGCTATATTATTATTTCACTTTTATAACCATGAATATTATTACCGTGGGGATTTATTCCCAACAACTAGTATCAAAGCACAAGTTTTGCTCGTTCACAGAAATACTATTCACTGTCGGTAGTACTATACTCGGTGAAAAATAAATTATTTAGAGTAAAGTACGAGGTAGAAAAATTCAACGGAGAGAGCAGTTTCTCAACATGGCAAAGAAGGATGAGGGATCTTCTCATTCAACAAGGATTATACAAGGTACTAAATGCTGATGCCAAAAAGCCTGATACCATGAAAGCTGAGGATTGGACTGACTTGGATGAAAAGGCTGCTAGTGCAATCAGGTTACAATTATCAGATGATGTGGTAATAACATCATTGATGAAGACACCACATGTGGTATTTGGACAAGGTTGGAAAGTCTATACATATCCAAAATGCTGACAAATAAATTGTACCTGAAGAATCGATTATGCGCCTTACACATGGGTGAAGGTACGAATTTTTGGTCAATTTTAAATATGTTTAACGGATTAATCACACAGCTTGGCAACCTCGGAGTAAAAATCTAGGAAGAAGATAAAGTCGTCTTGTTGTTGAACTCGTTGCCATTTCATACGATAATTTGGCAACAACCATCCTGTACGGAAAGACTACCATTGAGTTGAAAGACGTCACATCGGCTCTTCTACTCAATGAGAAGATGAGAAAGAAACCTGAAAATCAATGATAGACTCTCATCACAAAAGGTAGAGGCAGGAGTTATCAAAGGAGTTCAAGCAATTATGGTAAATCTGGAGCTCGCGGGAAGTCCAGGAACCGATCCAAGTCAAAAGCTAGAAATTGCTGCAATTGCGATCAATTAGGTCACTTCAAAAGAGACTGCCCAAATCTAAGGAAGAGAAAAGGTGAAAGCAGTGGCCAGAAGAATGACGGCAACACAGCCACCATGGTGCAAAATAATGATAATGTTGTTCTCTTCATAAATAACGAATGCATGCACTTGGCAGGTTTCTGAGTCGGAATAGGTGGTTGACACAGCATCATCTTACCATGCTACACAGGTAAGAGATCTTTTTTGCAGATATGTAGTAAGTTATTTTGGCACTGTGAGAATGGGTAACACAAGTTACTCAAAGATTGCAGGGATTGATGATACTTGTATCAAGACAAATATCGGATGCACATTGGTTCTAAAGGACGTGCGGCATGTACCTGATTTGCGGATGAACTTGATCTCAGGAATTGCTTTGCAACGAGATGGGTGTGAAACTAGTTTGCAAATCAAATGTGGAGATTCACCAAGGGATCATTGGTGATTGCAAAGGGGGTTGCTCATGGCACGTTGTACAAGATAAAAGCAAAAATATGCTAAGGTGAATTAAATGCGGCATAAGATGAAATTTCTGCAGATTTGTGGCACAAAAGCATGGGTCATATGAGCGAGAAGGGATTGAAGATTCTTGCCAAAAAATCACTCATCCCTTTTTCCAAAGGTACAACAGTAAAACCTTGTGACTACTATTTATTTAGTAAACAGCATAGAGTCTCATTTCAGACATCATCTGAAACAAAATTGAATATGCTTGATTTTATTCTTATGTTTGTGGTCTAATGGAAATTGAATCGAAGGGCGGTAACAAATATTTTGTTACTTTTATTGATGATGTTTCACGTAATTGTGGGTTTATATCTTGAAAACCAAAGATCATGTGTTTCAAGTTTTCTAGAAGTTTCATGCTCTAGTGGAAAGGGAGACGGGTCGAAAGCTAAAACGTCTCCAAAGTAATAATGGAGGTGAGTACACTTCAATGGAATTTGAAGAATACTGTTCAAGTCATGGGATCATACATGAAAAAAATAGTTCCTAGAACCCCATAACACAATGGTGTCGCCGAGAGGATGAACCACACCATTATCGAGAAGGTGAGAAGCATGCTCAGAATGGCTAAACTGCCTAAGTCATTCAGGGGTGAAGTAGTATAGACAGCTTGTAACCTGATCAATAAGAGTCCATCAGTTCCATTGGAGGTTGACATCCCAGAGAAAGTTTGGATTAACTAGGAGGTGTCCTACTAACATCTAAAGGTGTTTAGTTGCAGATCCTACTATAAGAAATCGGCCTTTTGTGGCAATTAAAGTTGCCACAAATGGTCAGAAAGTCGCCATTACATCTTTATAGCAGCGACTATGGCTCGCTCCAAGTACCGTTACTAAATATATATTGTGGCGACTTTCGGGAGTCGCCACAGATACTACACAATTTGTAGCGACTACGATCGCCTCAAAACATGTTTCGCAAAATTGAATTTAGGTGGGTCGCTACTAAATAATGAGTTATAGTGGCGAGTGCAATCGCTAGAAAAGGCATTCAGTGGCGGTCTTCTTGTTAGCACAGAAGAATTATGCTTTTGTGGTAGCTGGGGTCGCCACTAAAGACTCCTATTTTTAAAAAAATTCATTAATAATGCAATGGACAATAGTATTCCTACAAATTTTTGAATAGCATTATCTTTATAATGAATACCACAGATACTCTCAGATAAAATTATACAAAATTTTCATTACCAAATAGTCAGCAACAAAGACATTACACTCCATAATGCAGTGTCATTGCATATACACAATGAAAAAAAGAACAACAAATGTGTTGGAACTCCTACTTATTGAATAACCTCATCCTCTACTATTTAAGAAAAATGCAAAAGACCGCATCTTCAAACTATTCCAATATCTCCAAGTAATGTCGTCAAGCTTACTCCTTGAGCAACTTCATTTTGCCATTGTTGAAGTACTATCTCTTTACTATTAAAACAAAGAATAACAGTAATGTATGCATGCATACTAAAACGGTTGATCCTAAGTTAAGTAATAAAGGAAAGCATATAAAAAAGAAAGGTCTACAACAACCACAGAAAACTATGGCAAATGAATGTCTTTCAAGATATTGAGGATGATAACGAACGTAGTGTACTCCTATAAATGGGGTATGGCAAGGGTAGTTGTCACGATTCGTAATGGCACCCAACACAATTGCTAGGCAAGCCCGTTCAATCAATACTCACATCCCAATCACAAATCTCATTACCGATTAACAATATGAAATCAGCATTTTATCAAGTCTATTAATCGAACAATTTAAATAGAAGCAGTATGAAACACTGACATAACCAACATCTCCCAAAGGCCTGGGTTCATGAGTCTAGAGCCTCAAATATAACAGAGTAGTGAATCCCCAGTAATACAGATGTTCTAAAATGCGGAAAGAGTAAAAAGGGATAAGGGGAGGAGTCGGGTCCTGCGGATGTCAGGCAGCTACCTCGACAACTCCTAAAAGCTCTAGAAGCAGCAAAACAGCTCGACTAAGCTCGCGAAACACCTGAATCTGCACACATGGTGCAGGAAGTAAAGTGAGTACTTCCAATTCTGTGGTAATAGACATATATAATGGTTGAAAGTAAGCAATCCTTAAATATAACAATGGAAAGCTATAACCAATAATTCTATACATTTAACGGTGCAACAACAACAAGCAATGGCATGTAAAACAGATAGATATCGATGTATGAATGCAATGCAATGCACATGACCGTTGCGGCGCGTAGCCCGATCCAGTTGGGTACCCGCGCTCACTGTGGGGGGTTCAGAATCCGGAGGGGCTCCTACAAGCCAAGCGCAATATCATTGTAGCATTCGCTGCAACGTGCAGCCCGATCCACATTCAGTCCAGTTATATGCATGCAAGCCACACGTGCACAGTCAAATTTATCATTTTCAGTTCCAATTATTAGGAATTATAGACTTAAGTGTTTAAACCTTTAGAAATTTACTAATCACTTCGAGACAGTGTTTAACTCAGGACTGATATCATGAAAACATGCTAAACATCATGGAAATAGTGACAATAATTCATGAGAGATCCATATAATCGGCACACAGCCAAAATATACTCATAACAATCCAAGTAGGATGTTTACCAATCAATTTCTAGTCAATAACACAGTATGAACATTACTCTGACGGACTAAGCCATAGTCCCCGTAACAAACACAACATTAGTCGTGGTTTTTTTTTTATTCAGAAGGATTTTTCACGTAAAAATCTTGATGTCATTGTCACTCTTTTATTCTTATTGATTAACGTATCTCACTGCTATATTATTATTCTTTTTTTTATTACCATGAATATTATTACTTTGGGGATTTGTTCCCAACAAGGTGTCACTGTATAATTATTAGGCCTAATATCATTTAATGAAATTAAATTGCAAGGATCCTTTATTTTTTTAATGTGGCTATTTTACTTTTGAGTTTGTTTTCCAATTATAACGCCCACGTTCAGTTTCTGATCTACTGATGCACATTTACCACCCAAGGATAATTCTGATACTGATTAGCCTACTATTTCAATGACTTCTTCCAATTGAACTAAAGCATGACATATTGAAATAACTAAAGATTAACATTCTCAAAAACGTCAAAAGATCTAAACGTCTATAATAGTTGTACATTGAGCTCAACTTGAGCTTTAGAATCTTAAACATATACAAATTAAGGGTGAGTTTACTGACTCAAGGCGATACCTTTACCACATACGCCTTAACTATCACTACAAGAAAAGAAGCTATGCGACGACCATTTTAGGTTCGTGGCCCTTCTGTGTAATAATTTTCATGACAACCCTATAATTGCCACGAGAAGTTTCAATGGCGACTGTGATTAAGTTGCCATAAATATTTACTAATTTAAGTTTTGCTGAAACCTATTTACGACTACCTATTAACTATCCCCACTAAAAGATCTTGTATGGTCTCTAATGTAATTGCTAAACAGTTGTAATTCTATTGTTTTTACCCTTCTGAAGAAAATTGCGCGACTGGCTATTTCTTAATGTGTTTAGTTTGTCGTACCTATCGGTTCCAATTTCAACTCAGTATTTACTTGCTTAAAATTTAAAGGGGTAACATTGGTGTTTGAGCCAACTTCAATTCGATTTCACCATCTTCATATCCAAGTTATATGGAGATTCTTGCAACTCATCCAACTCATATGAACGTGCAGACGTGATAGTTCTAATCAAATAATGACATGATCAGATTATAAATATTAGTATTAATGTTTATTTGTTTACAAAATATATCAAATCGGAAGCATATATTTTTATATATAGGTTCCAGAACAAAGAGTGGGCTGCATAACATTTTAGAGAACATAATTAACAATTTTCCTAATCTGTTTCCCTAAAGCCTTCCATTGCACAATACAATAATTTAATGGACACGATGCCACCTATTCTGACTTTTGCATAACTCTTAGCTCTGTACTCAAATATGTTTTTCTTGCTTAAATTGTAAACATTCCTCACATGCTATTCACAGTTGTCCTATTATTATTTTTTTCCTTTTAATTTTCTGTCTTTTAAGATATATATCACATATAGAACCGGGCTTTCTTGTTATTCAGGCGTATGATTTTCTGAAAGAAAAAACAAACAGCTAAAACAAGAAGTTTATCTGAAGAAGTTGCAATGGCGTCCCTTGTTATTCCTTCTTCTGGAAACCATGATCAAATTACTATGGTTATGGTACCTTTTCCAGCTCATGGACACTTCAATCAATTCCTTCATCTCTCTCGCCTCGTTTCTTCGTACAATATTCCAATTCATTATGTTGGTTTTAGTACAGAAATTAGCCAAGTTAAGGCTCGAATACATGGTTGGGATTTAGCCAATGCTATTAACTATATCCATTTCCAAGAATTTCCAACCCCATCTTCTTTTATGGCGCTGACTCCTTCTAATTGTTCAAATAATTCTCCTGAAACCATATCGAAACTCATAGCATCAGTACTGGATGCATCTTTAACATTGCGCGAGCCTGTGAGTGAATTTATAAAGAAGCTTTCTAGCACAAGTCGAAGAGTTGTTGTCATTTATGATTCTATGATGTCTTTCACTGTTCAAGACGTAGTCTCAATGAAAAATGTTGAAGCCTATTGTTTTCATGCTATTTCTGCTTTCGCCTGTAGCTCTCTCTTATTGGATATCATCAAATACTATCTCCATCTTCCGTCATTCCTTGTTAAATTGGCCAAGAAACTTTTTCTCCCATCTGGTGTTTACATTCCAGATGGACTTCCAACTCTCAGAAGTATTTTCACACCTGAGTTTATTGAATTTATGCGATTACAACGTAGTTGTAACAAATTCAGCTCTGGGAATTTATATGATACTTGCAAAGTTCTCGAGGGTCCTTATCTTGAAACACTAGCAAAATTCAGTAGGTTGCGCGGAATTTGTAAGCAATGGGCTGTTGGTCCTTTTAATCCGGTGACTATATCACCGAGAAAGGACTCAAAAGTTCGTCACAAATGCTTAGAGTGGCTCGATAAGCAAGCCCAAAATTCAGTGATTCTTGTTTCTTTTGGAACAACAGGCTACTTATCTATGGAGCAAATCAAAGAACTTGCTATAGGATTGGAAAAAAGTCAGCAGAAGTTTATTTGGGTAGTTAGAGATATATTATCAGGAGGAGAAGGAGAAGTCATAATCCCTGAAGGATATGAAGAGAGAGTAAAAGAAAGAGGAATTCTTGTAAAAGATTGGGCACCCCAATTAGAAATCTTGGCACATTCATCAACTGGCGGATTTATGAGTCACTGTGGATGGAATTCATGCATGGAAAGTATTACCATGGGAGTGCCTATAGCGACATGGCCTATGCATTTTGACCAGCCTAGAAATGCTGTGTTTGTTACAAATGTGCTTAAAATTGGTGTCGTCGTGAAGAATTGGGATCGCCGTGATGATATGATTGATTCAAGTACAATCAAAAACGCTGTTGAGAATTTGATGGTTTCAACAGAAGGACATGAGATGAGAATGCGTGCCATGGAATTAGGTAAACAAGTCAAAGAATCAGTGAAAGATGGTGGAGATCATCAAATGGAGATGGATTCCTTCATTGCTCATGTTACTAGATATTAAGTTGCTTCATTATCAAAAATGTAAAATTTATTTTTCTCCACGTATATTTGACTTTTGGTGAAAGAAAAATGTTCCTTCAGTTGTGTGCTAGCTGTTGAGTCTTTTGTAAATTTGCATTATCCGAAGTTTCAACTTATAGGCATGAAACCGTATACAATTTTTTTTTTTACAAGACCGGAATAAGATAACCTACAATAACGAGTTCTCCAATGTCCAAACTATCTATAATTGTATAATAATAATAATAATAATAATAATAATAATAATAATAATAATAATAATAATAATAATAATGTTGTATCTGCAATGATAAGCTTAAGATTTACAGCAGGTTGCTTTTTTCTTTATCCCTTGGAATGAGATTATTAGTATAGAGTCTGTTTGATATAGAAGTTTTATTTACATAGAAATAATAATTATTACTCCCTCCGTTTCAATTTATGTGAAGCTATTTCCTTTTTAGTCCGTGCCAAAAAGAATGACCCCTTTCCTTATTTGGAAATAATTTACCTTTATGCAATGATTTATAGCCACACAAAATAAAGGTGACTCATTTTACACCATAAGATCAAAAGTCTTTTCTCTTTTCTTAAACTCCGTGTCCAGTCAAATGAATTCACATAAATTGAATCGGATGGAGTATATATTATTAAGTATTATCATTCTCATAAGTGCTGTTTTAGGAAGTTACTGTACTCTTTAACATGGCGACGTGAATCAAGTAGTGGTGTTGAACGTACAGCTAGAATTTATCAAAGCAAACGTAACTCTTTTTGTGGTATTACAAACAAAAGTTATATCTGTCCGATCCAAAATCCCACCGTAAGAGTCGTAATAGTACCTAGTTCCTAATAGGGGCGGATCTAGAGCAAAGAATACGGATTCCTGTAAACTCAGTAACTTTTGTACTAAAATTCATTAAAAGTTTAAAAATATTTAGCTTGGAACCGAATTCATTGGTCCATTTAACATGTAGATTAACATGAGGTAGTTATAGAACCCATAAGCTTAAAATTTTAGATCCGCCTCTAGTTCCAATGTGATCAACAGAAATAAAATAACTTAAATATTAAATAAAAGCTGAGAAATATTGTAACATAGCTAAAACGGGAATACAACAGTCAAAATCTCAAAACCCGACAATAATGAGTCAAAAGCTCTACATAGAATACTCAAGATGTCTAAAAACACATCATTGTTTGGGATACGATAAACAGTATCAAATGAAATAAGACGATGAATACGAGGCCCGCAGGCGGAACATCAGGTATACTTTGAAGTCTCTAATAGCTCGGTACCAATCTCTAATAATCAGCACGCTCTGAGATACCTGGATCTGCCCAAAAAATATAAAGAAGTGTATAAGTACACTACAGTCGGTACCCGATAAGTAACAAGACTAACTTTCGTGGAATAATGACAAGGTTCAAATCAAGATACTCACTAGTCAAATAACCTATGAAGTTTTCAATATAAAACTAACAACAAAAAATATAACACAATAAATATCAACCAAGAGTGGGGCATGTGATAATATGACAACTTAACCAATAACTCATAAAACAGAAAGTGAAATCATTCAAGGAAAGCAAGGATATGATCGAAACATCAACTCGTTCCAACACATGAATAACATTAAGGATAACCCCAAAATATCACATGAAATCATCAACAAGCCACCCTTATGTCGCCGCATGAGTTTCACAATGAAATATTTTCTCTTATAAAGGTACACAAGCATAAATGTCACGATCTAAATTGAATTAGCCGTAATGACATCTAACCTAACCTGCTAAGTAAGCCAATTAGCAACAATTTAATTCAAATGAGATTTACTGAGAAAATAAATGATGAAATAACTAGACTTTTATAAAACTTCCCAAGAGCTGGTAGTACAAATCATAAGCTTCTAAGACTTAGAGTTTACAAAGCTGGTACGAACAAATACATCATCCATTTGAAATGTGAATGAATAAATTTATAAATCTAAAGCTACCAAGAACAGGAGGCAGCTACAATATCGGAACACGGGTTGACCATTAAAGCCAGCTGCTGCCATACATAGTAATATGAACTCCAAAATTTACACGCAAAGGTGCAGAAGTTTAGTATGAGTACAACCAACCACATGTACTCAATAAGTGTAACAAACCTAATCATAAGTTGGAAGAAGTGACAAGCTTGGACAATGGTTAGAGTCCAACACCAATAGCCTACAAACAACTCATAACAATATAATAAAAGTAGTACAAGAAATAACTCAAATATATGATGTTCAGCTCGTTCATAGTTAGGGAAAATGAATAAGTACCCCCTTGACCTATACCAAAATTTTCAACTACACACTTTTTCTTTGCGGAAATCCTATTACCCCTTAAACTTATTTTAAATAGAATTATTTGCACCCTTAATACTAACGTGACAGAGTGTGTATTTCACTCTCCCAAAGGAGAGTGAGAAGCAAGAAAAAATGATTTTCAGATTTTTTTTATTCCTTTTTACCATTTTTCTTACTTTTTTTTCCTTTTCCTTTTTCTTTTTATTTGTCTTTATTTTTACTTTTTTCGTTTCATCACCAATTCAGGCGGATATTCATTCGCTGGTGACTTTATCTAACCGTTTTTCTTCTATTTTTTATTTTCACACACAAATTAAACTCTCAAAAAGATCTCTTCATAAGCAACAGAAAATACATTCAGATTTGAGGGGAAAAAATCGGAAACGTTCCCAAGCCCGAAAAAAATAATGTATTGAAATTTTAACTGAAAAAAACTTTTCTCAGCTTATATTTTTTTTTTATTTTTTTTTCTCTTCCTCCCACACCTAAATTACACTTTCAAGAAAAATTTATATATGTATATAAATTAAAATACACTTAGATCGGGATAAAAATCTATCGCCAAAAAAAATGATGTTTGTGGATTCCTACAACCACCATTTTATGCTGCCGGTAACCAAAACATAAAGAAAGAGAATGAAATAACCAAAAAAAAAAAAGAGAATAATAAGAAATAAGAAAAAAGAATAAGAAAAAGAAGAAAGAATAAAAAAAGTACTAAAAATACATGTGGGGACGCGTCACTCACCACTTGCCAAGAGTTTGATTGTCAGCGTTAAATGTGCAAATAATTACATTTAAAATAAGCTTAGGAAAGTAATAGGATACCCGCAAAGAAAAAGTGTGTAGTTGAGAATCCGGGTATAGGTCGGGGGGGGGAGGGAGGGAGTACTTATGCATTTTCCCTTCATAGTTACATAAGATAGAAATGCTTTTCAAGTATACTAGTAAAACCCAAATCTTTTCCGAAGTCCTAAAATATGAGCGAGTCGGAAAGAAAGAATAAAAAAATACTAAAAATACATGTGGGGACGCGTCACTCACCACTTGCCAAGAGTTTGATTGTCAGCGTTAAAGGTGCAAATAATTACATTTAAAATAAGTTTAGGAAAGTAATAGGATACCCGCAAAGAAAAAGTGTGTAGTTGAGAATCCGGGTATAGGTCGGGGGGGGGGGGGGGGAGTACTTATGCATTTTCCCTTCATAGTTACATAAGATAGAAATGCTTTTCAAGTACACCAGTAAAACCCAAATCTTTTCCGAAGTCACTAAAATATGAGCGAGTCGAAAATCTGTTATTTTTCTCAAAACATCCAACAACAGATAAGATGTTTCAATCTTAGATAGCATGAAGGAAATACATCTCTATGCCTACATGTCAATGTGTATTTGAAGTCGTGAATGTTATAGTACCGTGTATCACGAGGAAATGCATCTCTATATCTGTATGTCAAATATACAAGTCAATACAATGGATCACAGTGATGAGCCCATGTACTTATACTCTTAGAGTACTCAATTTCACTGTCTCGCGCTCCCACTCATCATACTTGATACCTCAACACACTCAGCCACTCGACACTGTATTGTACCTGCTGCGGCACATAGCCCAATTTCATCATGAATCAATAAAACCTGCTCTCACTACTAGTATGTTAGATTTCGAAGGGATGATCTTGTCCAAGTGCTAATATAAGCTATCATGGCCTTCTGCGGCATGCAGCCTGATCCCATTAATAATATATATAAAGCCCATAAGGCGTGCTACAACATGCAACCCGATACATATAACAATAATAACATATATAAAACTCATATGGTCTGTAGCAATAACGTGCAGCCCGATCCCATCATGAATGAAATAAACATGTTGCAACGTGTCGACTTAGCATATCAATATCACTCACAATCCGGCTCTTAGGCCCCAACTCAGTCATCAATCTATCTAGTATCTCGGCTTCCCAAATCTCATGCCAATCAGTCCAAATATGATTGAATAATATGACAACAAATGATATGAGGGACTGAGATATGATATGCATATGAATGAATACGACTAAGTATGTAACTACAATTTAAGCAAATAACTCAATAATAAAAATGACCTTAGTTGGTCCAATAGAATAAACATATAGTCTATATATGGTTTCTAACATGGATCACGGCTCAATTACTCTAGAATATAAAAATTTCATGGACAAAGACAAGATGGGGTAACTACACAGTACTACAATTAACCGAGTCATAATTCACACGGAGCACACTCACACGCCTGTCATCTAGTATGTGTGTAACCTTAACACCAAACTCATAACACTTATATTCAGGGGATCATATCTTCAACTTCAGGGTTAAAAGGGTTACTTACCTCGAAAAAGCTGAATCCAATACCAAGCAAGCCAAACCATACTCTAGAAATGACATCCCGTGTGTACCAACCTCTGAATGTCTTGAACCTAGATAGAAGCAACTTAAGAAAATCAAATAACGCCAAAGAAAATAAACTCAATCGATAAAGGTCGAATCTTTAATCAAAATCCAAAAGTCAAACGTGAGCCCATACCTCATAACGAGACGAAACTCAAAAATCTGATAACCATTCATTCAAGAGCCCAACCATACTAATTTCACTCAAATCCGACTTCGAATCGATATTGAAAACTCAAAAAATCACTTTATGAAATTTTGGACAAAAGCCCCCAAATTTCACTTTGAAATCAGTAATCAAATGCCAAAAATAAAGATGGATTCATAAAATGTTATGAAAAACAGGTATAGAACACTTACCCCGATCCATGTGGTAAAAATTGCTCTAAAAGTGCCCAAATCCGAGCTCCCCAACTCAAAATATGATCAAATGAACAAACGCTCGATATTAAATATTTCTGCCTAGTTGTTCCACCTTGGTTCATATGCCAAATGATCCTGAAACTCACTTTTAATGCCTCTAATGGATTTCTTGTAAAATGCCAGTCAAGTTAGGCTTTTGAATCACTCCATTTGATCTTATAATGAAGGATATATATTGGTTTTATTATTTGAAAATAATGCATATTTTAAATATGAATTCAGTGACAATTTCATAATTAATCTGAAAAAAGATTTGGCAATTCAATTCTTAGTAAAATGACCATAAATTCCTCATACGATATCGAAACTTGATGATTCCAATTGCTATAGTTCAAATTTTCTGGATCTAGTGCTTCAATCAAAATAGAAATCAGAGCTCATTTACTTAATCTGGTATCATTTATGCTTGAAGAAAAAATGGGGAAACATAAATTAAAAAAAAAAACGAGCAGAACACAAGTCAAACCTATTTGAAACTCACCCGAGCCCCTCGAAATCTCATTCAAACATACCATCATGTCCCATAACATAACACGGACTTACTCTAGGCCTCAGATCACGTATTAAAAACATCAAAAACTCAAATCGCACATCAAATCATACTTAATGAACTTTGAATCTTTCAATTTCCAAAACTCGTGTCGAACCTTATCAAATGAACTCGGAATGAACTCCACTTTTGTATACAAGTATCAAATGATATAACGAAGCTATTCCAATTTCGGAACCACAATCCAAACCTGATGTCATCAAAGTCAACTCTCGATCAAACTTATGAACATTCTAAACCTTCAAATTTCCACATTTGGCCAAATAGTGCCGATACCTTCTAAAAATCTGCAAATGCAAATACAGGTTTACGCCTAGGTCTAAAATCACCATCTGTACGGAACCTTCAAAACTCCTATTTTTACTACGTACTAAAAAGTCAAACTTGGTCAATTCTCCCAACATAAAGTTTCCTAGTTAAGAATCATTCTTCCAAATCAATTCCGAATTACTGAAAAACCAAACCCGTCGATTCACACAAGTTCTAATACATCATACAATGTTGTTGAAGACTTCAAATAGTTGAACGAAATGCAAATGCTCAAAACGACCGACTAGGTTGTTACAATAAGCCATTTTTTTCATGTACATCTCGCCACTCTTATATCGATGCTCATCCCGCCACCCTTATATTTCACACAACAACAAACAACCCGCACAACAATCCCACATATTCCACAATCCCAAAGTCACATCAGCCTTGACTTACAACGGAATACAACAACATGACAACAGCATAAAAGTAGAGGGAAATATTCAACAATAGAGCATGTTCATACAGAACACAATCCCAATTCAAGGCATATTAATGCACACTCGCCATTTCATGAACATATTGCTTCACATAGCATAAAGAGTGCAAATTAGACCAAATCCTAAGGGGTAATTCCCCATTTGCAAAGTTAGGCAAGATGCTGACCTCAAGCACGCTAAGTCAACAATCTGAGAAGCCCTTTTCGTGTGACTCAACCTCCAGATGACTCCAATTAGTCAAAACAACTTAATAGTATCAATAGAAGTAATAGGAAACAAGTCAAAACAATAAAGCTAATACCTTGGTTCAATTATGCAAAGTCAACCCCGAACTCGCAACTTGAAGCCCGACAAAACTCATAAATTCTGAATACCCATTCCAGTACTAGTCCAAATATATGCGTTTTGTCCGAATCTAACCTTAAATAGACTCTCAAATCATCAATTTTTACTTTAGAAAAGTTTTTACTAAATCCCCGATTTCTTCACTTAGATTCATCAATCAATCACTAAAATAAAGGTTAGAATCATGAATAATAAATAAATCCGAGTCAGAAATACTTATCCTAATCCAAACCATAAAAATCCCTTTTAAATTGCTTAAATACGAGCTCTAGATCTCAAAATATGTTAAAAATAACCAAAACCCTCAAAAAACAAATATTTAAGGCTTTTCCCACTGATACCCTTCGCGATCGCGGAACCCACGTCGCGACCGTGGAGCACAAACAGGAATCTACCTCAATAGAGCCTTCGCGATTGTGACGACCTGGTCGTGAATGTGATGCCTAGAACTACTGAGCCTATGTGCACATGGTCCTCTACACGCGAACGTGACGGTTAAAGGCGTGATGCACCTGACCAGCCTTCCCTTCTAAGCGAAAACAACTCATTGTCCGCGAATGCGAATGGACTAACCCGCGAATGCGACCATCATATCGCGAGCACAAAGAAAAAATTCAACTGCCATTAGCATACCCTCCGCGAAAGTGATTTTCTTGTCGCGATCGCGATGAAGAAAATCGGATACCAACATCTCTAGTCCAAAACAAGTGAGAATGATTCATAACCCATCGGAAACACATTCGAGCCGCGTAGGATCCTGTCCAATCACACCAACTAATCCCATAATATAGCACGGACCAACTCAAGGCCTCATATAAAATAATATCAAAAGTACATATCACACCTAAATTCAAACCTAAGGAACTAATCAAAAATTTCAAACTCAAAACTTACGCCGAACATGGCTAAATAACTCCGAATGACCTCGAATTTTGCATGCAATTTCCAAATGACAAAACAGGCTTATCCCAACTTATGGAATTACAATCTGAACCCGATATCATCAAAATCAACCGTTGGTCAAACTTATCAACATTCCAAACCTTCATCTTTCCAACTTTTGTCAAATAGAACTAACTCAACCTAGTGACCTCCAAATCCAAATCCACACATACTCCTAAGTCCAAAATAACCATATGAACCTTTTGGAACAATCAAAATGCCATTTCGGGATAGTCTATACAAAAGTGAAGCTCCGGTCAACTCTTATAGCTTAAGCCTCCAACCAAGGAACTAAGTGTCCTAATTCAATCCAAAACATCCCGGAAACTGAACTAACCACCCTGAAAAATTACATAATCACAAGTACACATACGGAAAGCTTCATAAGGGAAAATGGGGCTCAAATACGCAAAACGGCCGATTGAATCGTTGCAATATTTCTTTAGGAAACTTCATGATTTGTTCTTAGTAGTTTAAATGTAAGTTTGGAGGTGAAGTTAGAGAAAATAATTTCTTAATTTTAATATAAAAAAACAAAATCTTAGCCAATGTGGCTCCACGTTCTTCATTTAAAATGTTGTAACTTTGCAACTAAAAAGTCTTGGCCGAGTATCTTTCTGTTATGTTATACAAATAATTTTTCTTTGTCAACTTTAATATAAAATTCCACTTATTTTGTTTTGGGTTTCGTTTCAACTTTGGAAACGTTATGTTGCCTTTTGCTAGTGGTTGCGATAACTCGTTCGAACTTCAAACAAGATACGAAATAGAATTCGTTTGTGCTACAATTTGGAATATTATACAGCTGTATATGTTTGTGGAGATATGTCAACTAGGTTATAATGGCCAGTTTTTCACAAGCACCATTTCCTTAGATATGTTACATTGCCATTATATAATCATCTTCCAAAGTATGGACCATGAAATAATGTTTATTCTTACTTCATAAAAATAAAAACAAATAATGCTTTTCTTCAAGTTGACAAGTTGTCAGGTGGACACTCCGTCAACTAGACGTGCATCAATATTATATTTATGGGAAGAACGAAAACGGAACATATACAATAAAATATAAATAATTTTCCTCCGCAATATAAACAGTTTAAAAATGTTAGAAACGGATAGCATCAGGAGTGAATGTTCTGTATATATTATGAATTTATTTTAACCAGTAGCTTTAGCTTAAATTTTATATATATATTATTAGAAAATTACCAAATAAATATAAAGCATAATAAATATGGAATCTAGTAATTAAATTAAATGAGTTATTCTAAATTTCTGAATTCGAAATTATAATGTTCAAATCCTACGTCCGTGTCATAGGCTTGAGAAGCCAAAAGGCGTTGAGTAAATTACTAGATGTCAAGAATCAAATCCAGCAAGCATTTCACCTTCATAATTGCGAAGAGAAACAATAAACAAACCATTCCATATTCTATCTGAAACGAATGTTAAAGATGCCAAAAATAGAGTAAAAAATTCATCAATAATTGTTTGCTTTCTGGCAGTTTGAAAAACATATAAAAATTTGGCGCAACTTTCTTTCTAACATAAGTCATAATAAACAATTTACTTTCATACAGCTATTGAATCACATTGTCACGACGCATGAACCTTGAGAAAGACGAAAATAAAACTCCTATCAAATATAATGTTTTAAGAGAACATTTGTACGCAATCATGCTTGCATAGAGAATTGAACTCTACAAATACACTTCAGATTTAAGTTGGTACTCTTTTTCACATCTTTGTAGTTAGTCACTTTCCATGTCAAGTTGATTTTTTCAAATTTATTTTCTTAACATTTTAAATGTTATTATGTCAAGTTAATTTTTTTTTATGTAAACCATCTGCTCAAGTTTTCATCTCCTATATTGATATTAACCCCTACCCTATTTATTTAAAAGCAAAATAGTACAAGGGAACATTTAGACTAAAACTTCCCATTGGACCAGTGCCAACAGAAACATAAATGGCTAGGCCTTATAAGTATAAAAGAGCTACTATGATGGGATGTGAGTTTAGCTCAACAGTAGCTCTTTCTTTAACCTTTAGGTGGCTCAAAGATCCATCATCATGAGTATTTTCTTGGCCTAATCTGAAATTTGGGACTAGCATTCTATCCATAATAATTGTTCTTTTTCCCTCAGTAGGTAGATCATTTGCATTGAAGAAAATAACTTGGTGTGTTCGTTCGAGAGGTGAGTTTCAGCACGACAGAGGCCGTCCGTTCAGACATGCTTAGTCAGCTCGCTTAGTTCATCGTGGGGTATCATTGGGCCATGGTTCTCACAGTTCCTATTAGGGCCATTCATCACTTAGCGCCCTTCTAGTGCAGAGTTCGTCTCGTGCTCCATCAGTCCGGGGCTCTTCCATGCCAGGTCCTTCTACTAGTCATCCCGGTGCTAGAGGTTCCCTTCAGTCCTCGTCCCTCACAATATGGAGTTGTTATGAGTGCGGAAAGTTTAGGAAAATAAGGAGATAGTGTTCTCGTCTTATTGGGAGTCCATCTCAGTAAATAAGTCATCCCTAGACTTCAGCTCTAGTTACTTCACCACCCGCCAAGGCAACTAGGGGTAAGGTTAGTCAGCTAGGGGTTGCCATAGAGGGGGAGGTCGATCAGGTGGTGGTCAGGCTCATTTCTATCTACTCCCAGCCAGACCAGATGAATTGCTTCAGATGATGTGATTACGGGTATTGTCTCAGGCTGCCACAGAGATGCCTATGTGTTATTTGATCCTAGTTCCACTTTTTCATATGTGTCATCATATTTTGCTCTTTATTTGGATATGCCATGTGAGTCTCTTGTTTCATCTGTTCGTGCATCTACTGTCGGTGCCTGAGCGGGTGCTGCTGGAGTGTCACGACCCAAAAATCCCTCCGAAGGAGCCGTGATGGCACCTAGTCTTCAAACTAAGTAAGCCTAACATAAACCGAAATAACATTGATACTTATTAACTTCAACTGAATTTCTCTAAACGATTTACTATTCCCAAAACCGGTAGTACAAGTCACAAGCCTTTCTAAAAGTAGTTATACAATATAATTACATCACTGTTCCGAAACAAAGGGAACAAATGGAAATAAGTACAATTGAAGGTGACTCTGAGGACTGCAAACGCTATAGCAGGTTTACCTTGAGTCTCCACCGCAACGAATAGCTACCATCGATCAATACCTGGATCTGTACAAAAAAATGTACAGAAGTGTAGTATCAGCACAACCGACCCCATGTGCTGGTAAGTGTCTAGCCTACCCCGGCGAAGTAGTGACGAGGCTAGGACCAGACACTCACATAAACTTGTTCCGTTTATAACGTACAAAATAATATGAAGCAAATTATAACAATGGCAACAATGATCTACCAGAGATATAATAGCTGGCAACAAGAACACCATAAATGCTTCTCAACAAATAATAAATACAAGTGCAATCAATTAATCGAGTCTTTCAAAGATAAATATTTCGCCTATAAATCCTCCAAGTAATAATCTCTAGGATAATATGCTTTCAATAATATGTTTCGAATATATTTCCTTCAAATAAGTATCTTTCGAATATAATTCTTTCGAGTAAAGGTCACCTTGTGACGTCTCATTTCAAAATCATAATAATATAGGTCTCGGCCCACTTTTATATTTTTATTTTTTTCCGGCATCTCGTGCCCATATTTATATTACAACCGCACGGACAACTCATGTGCAATTAAACAAAACTATAATATTTTCCCCGGCACCTTGTGCCAACATATTTCTATTTCACATTGAACGACAATATTCTCTTGTTACTCAGTTCACAGGGTCCATGACCCACTATATATATATATATATATTACTCAGTTCACAGGGTCCATGACCCAATATATATATGCGGTGAAATACTGCAGACACTGTAGGTTCTAACACGAAGGGTCACAAGAGTAAAAGAATTCAAACATTTTAAACACTTGAATTGATAACCACAAATAAACACAGCAGTAGAAAGTGCACGTCATCACCATTATAAGGAATCAAAATCTAGCCACTAACAAGAATAAGGAAAACAACGGTAGATTTCACTTTTAGATCACATCTCGTTGCAAGAGCAACCTGTTCCAATCTTATTTAACACCGTTGCGGCGTGCAACCCGATCCCATTTCATTTCGTATCTTGTGGTAGGCGTACCACTCGCTCCCAATTCAATATAATCTCATTTATCAATATATCACCGGCAACTATGGCCAATAACAGTACATAATAGGCTACCGGCAACTATGGCCAATCATATAAATTGTGGTCGGCGTGCCACACGATCCCATTTCTTGATATATAAGTGGTTGGCGTGCCACACGATCCCATTTCTCAATATATAAGTGGTCGGCGTGCCACACGATCCCATTTCTTGATATATAAGTGGCCGGCGTGCCACACGATCCCATTTCTCAATATATAAGTGGTCGGCATGCCACACGATCCCATTTCTTAATATATAAGTGGTCGGCGTGCCACACGATCCCATTTCTCGATATATAAGTGGTCGGCGTGCCACACGATCCCATTTCTTAATATATAAGTGGTCGGCGTGCCACACGATCCCATTTCTTAATAAATAAGTGGTCGGCGTGCCACACGATCCCATATCTCAATATATATATATATATATATATATATATATATATATATATATATATATATATATATATATATATATATAACCAATAGTATTTAAATCAACAATATATATTTTACCAGTATGAAACAAATAATCTTTAAATCAATAGTATATATTACCGGCAAGAAGAACCAGCTATAACCAAACTTATGAATTTCTATTTAACACAATTGATACAATTACTGAGTCATAACGATTACTTGCTCAGCTTCAAATATCTTCAAACAAGTTCTCATAAGCATCAAATAAGAATACATCAATTTAGCAGTTTAGGACTCACGGTCATGCTCGACCCCCAATGTATAGATACTCGTCACCATGCCTATATGTCGGACACAACACATAACAGGTAGTAATTATACTCAATTCCTATTCCCTCAAGCTAGGGTAGACCAAACACTTACCTCGCTTTGCAACCAATTCAAAATTTCCAATAAGTCTTCGCCTCGCAAATTCGTCCGAAGCTTCAAATCTAGTCATAATAATTCAATATCCTCAATATAAATCGTACGAATTAATTCCATATGAAATTACTAATATTCCAGAAATTTTAACAACTTCAATCTATTTAGAATCATACAAAAGTGCACCACAATTAGGAGGATACCCATGGATTTACCTCTTTTGGGCATTTCATCAAACACTATGTGTGTACAATTGACTACATCTCTTAACCATGTAATTAGTTCATCCAAACTACTATAATTTATCCATAATTAATTCCACTATTATTGCTTAACATCTTACACTCCTTATATCACATATGTGATCAACCATTCACACCCAACCAACAAAATTCCATCAAATAATTAACTTTCAATCTCTACAATGGATATTCATTTAAAATGAGAATTTATGGCTTCCAATCACCATACCATGAGTTTCAATACTCTATTCATACTCATAATTCTATGATAACTCTATATATGTAAGTCTAAGGTGTAGGATTTACCTTTTGGAAGAAATCTTGCAAAACCCTCATTTGAGTTCTTGAAGGAATTCCTTGAAAATCTAAAGATTTTCAAGATTAATCCATGTTAATATAAGTGTTTAGGAGTAGTAATCATCAAAATACTCCGAAAATCTTACCTTGGATCATAGAAATGAAGAGTGGGACGGAATCCTCTTGAGAGAGCAAGCCCTTGCCCCAAAAATGACTTTGGAACTCTCTATACCCGGTCTTGGGGTATTTAGGGACCTACTACTAGCGCGCCCGCGCTAATGGCCGCGCTAGTGAGGCAGAATATAACCCAATTAGCGCGGGCTACTAGAGCTCCCGCGCTAAGGTCGCGCTACTGACACATTCCCAGTAAAACGATCATAACTTTCTGTATACACCTCCAAATAACAAACGGTTTGTTGCGTTGGAAACTAGACTCAAAGGGATTTGATTTGATAGGTTGTGGGTCACACAACTCCTTATATAACGGGAGATATGATCGTTTAAAGCGGGTCTTGTGCACACTCATTTACAATTTCGTCTATTATGAAAATTTTCCAACTTGGCTTAGACATAGGACTTTCCTTACACCCCATATATCTTGTATTATATCTCGTACACTTGCTATCATATCCAATTAGTATCCATCATAGTAATATACCTCTTTCACATAATAAATAATATAATTAGAACACGTTAATTTTCTTACTTCGTCGAAAAGCGTTGAATTGTCCTATGGACTTCCAAATCTAATTTCCGACACATGTCTAAGTCTGAAATCACCATACGAAGCTATTGACATTATTAAAATCCCAATTTGGGGTCGCTTTCTCAAATGTCAACTCTTCGATCAACTCTTTCCATTTGAGCTTCACAAATAATATTTTGATTTTTCTTTGAATTTAACTCCGAATCTTACAAAGACCAAACTTGACCACACATGATAGTCATAATGTGTATTATGAAACTTCTCAAGGTCTTATGCCGTTGAATGGAAATGCAAATTCTTAAACGAAAATTTTGGTCGTTACATGGAGCCTCAACCACTAGGGGTTGATCCTGGATATGGGCAACAGGTGGGTCTACTGGCACTGCCCCTGCCACTCTACCACGATCACGACCACGGCCGCGACCACGGCCTATAGCTGGTGGAAATGGTGGTCGTCCACCTCGTCTTGTAGCACGAGTCCTCGCCATCTGCGAGATAATAGAATACAGAAGTTAAGTTCTCGAAACAACAAAACCGCACGACAGAGTTCAAGAATTGTGAAGTGTTTCCTAAAAGGTCTGCAGCCTCCCGAGGATAAATACAAATGTCTCTGTACCGATCCGCGAGACACTACTAACCGGCACAACTATATCTGACAAATGTGGAAAAAGTCTAAATAACATAAGATGGAAGGGAATGTCAGGTCCTGCAGACGCTAAGCAGCTACCTCAACAGTCCGGTATGATCTCTGAATCAGTTGGGGAGTCAGCCCTGCTGTGATGTACCTGGATCTGTAGACAAGGTGCAGGGAGTAGTGTGAGTACTTCCAACTCAGTGATAATAAGCACGGATAAAGATATCGAAGGTAAAAATACCCAATATTGCACTAAGCAAAGCTATATAATAACCTTCTTTTACCATTTTCAATAGTATAAGTCTTAGAATAAGCAATAACAGCTAAGCAGTACAGCAGGTATATCTAAATGCAATGCAGATGCATGAACATGACCGCTACAGTGGGGATCTAGCCCGATCCATTTGGGTACCCGCGCTCACTGTGGGGGTTCAGACTCCGGAGGTGCTCCTACAGCCCAAGCGCAATATCAGCGATATGCTGCGGCACGCAGCCTAATCCACTACCAGTCCAGCTACATGCAATGCAAGCCTCACGGGCACAGAAAATATCATTTGAAATCTCTTTTTATCAATAACAGTAGAAAATAGTGTTTAGGAATACCAGAGTTTGGAAAATTATTTTTAGACAGTGTTTAACTCAGGACTGATATCAGGATAATTTGCTATAATCACAGAACCAATGATAACGATCCTCATGGGATCCAAATAACTGGCTCACAACCCAAAAATATCCACAACCATCCAAGTAGGAGGTTTACCGGCTCAATTATAGCGAACACACAGTATAATATTACACAGTCGGACTAAGCCATAGTCCCCAATCACAATCGACCTCGCACTCACAGTAGAGTACGTGTCTCACCTCAATAACGTCACATAGTGATATACCGGGGTTTCAAACCCTTAGGTCATCATCCATACCCATTACTCACCGCGACTCGGCTCGAAACCTAGCCCGCAATGCCCTTGCCTCGAGAATCGACCTCCACGGGTACAGAATCTTATCAAAACCAATAGGAATAAATCAAAATAGGCTAAAGGAACATAACCCACTCAAAACAACTTGAATTACACCCAAAAACACGAAGTTGCCAAAACCCGACCCCCGGGCCTGCTTCTCGAAAAATTACAAACCCACATTTTTAGAATCCTCGTCTCGCCATGACTTCATACATATGAAATTTATCAAAATCGGAGTTTATTTGCCCCTTCAAATCATCGGTTTTCTATTTTTCTTAGGCTTCAAGCAAAACCCCAATTTACACATTAAATCCTCAAATTTTCAGTGATATAGATGAAGATCTTCTAGGATTAAATTACGTAATTAGACCATAAATCTTACCTCCAATCTAAATATAGGTGAAAATCTCTTAATCCCATGTTCCCTAGCTTCAAAACTTGCCCAACAATGGTGAAATAATGAAATCCCTCGCGGATGAAATGTTACTTAACAGTTCTGCCCGACCAATAATTCTTTCATCGCGTTCGCGACATAGCCCACGCGAACACGATCGGAAAAAATTTTAATAACTTAAAATCCTTCTGCGCGAACGCGTCTTTCAGCTCGCGATCGCGATGCACAAAACCATGGACTCACGCGAACGCGTTTCTCCCCTCGCGATCGCGTACAAGCAAATACACTGACCTTCCATTTCTTCTTCACGAAGGCGGCATTACCCCTGCGAACGCGTGCCTCAGCCTCCATCCTCTACGCATTCGCATAACAGCCTTCGCGAACGCGTAGGCCAAAAATCCAGACTCTCTTTTTCTTCTACGCCTTCGCGTTCATCACCACGCGAACGCGATGAGTTATTTTTCTGCAATTTTACACCAGCAAACTAGACCTGCTCAACATTACGAAATGGTCCGTTTGACCCCCCGGAAACAACCCCGAGGCCCCCGGAACCTCAACCGAAACCACTAACCTAATCCAAATCACGATATGAACTTGTTCCAATCATAAAACACATCATTAAACACAAAAATCATCAAATCATGGCGGATTCAAGCCTAAGTTTCAACCAAAACTTCTGAAACCTACAAAAACCCGACCAAACGATGTCCGAATGACCTAAAATTTGCACACATATCCAAAATAACCTAACAAAGCTACTACAACTGTCGGAATTCCATTCCGACTCTCGGATCAAAATCTCACCTATCGATCGGATTTTGCCAAAATTTCAACTTAGCCAATTCAAGTCTATTTCTACACCGGACCTCCAAATTTATTTCTGATCGCTCCCCTAAGTCACAAATCATCTCCCGAAACTAACCGAATCACCAGAATCCACATACGAGCCCTCTAACCACATAGTCAACTTTAGATTGACTTTTCATAAACAAGCTTCACTCTAAAAGGCTATATGCCTTATTTTCAACCAGAATTAATCTGAATTCACCCGATAGACTCTAACACAGATATAGAAACATAAAACAACATAATGAGGGAATAATGGGGCGGTAGCTCTGGTGACGACGGGCCGGGTCGTCACATTAACTTATACCAAAAATCCAATTTTTAATTTGGGGAAGATGACCGGAGAATGGGAATTCGGAAGAGTTAGCATTGGTTTGGGTTGAGTTAATTATTTGGGTCAGTTTTAATCAGGTGGGTTTGGGTAAATCGGCCTACTCAAGGTTAAAATTAAGTGGGACACTGGCTAATTCGGACCAATGACGACAGGACACGTAAAACTATGAGTGTTATAAAAATTAAAACAAATTTGAGTTGTTATTCAAATAATGGTATGGATGGACAAAATGTATAACAGCAGTGGCATGAAAATAATAAATTTTTAACGGATGACATGAATAGCCATTTCTGAAAGTTTAATGGAATTTTTAGACCTTCCGTTTGTTCTATTTCTTCCCTGCTCCTGTGCCTCAACAACAACAACCCATTAGAGTACCACTTGTATGCAGTAAAGGACCTAGAATTTTTTGCATACGGGTTTAATATTATAAGTACATGACTTTACTCGTAAAATAATAGTTGTTAAGTGGGTTCAAATAAAATATTTATATAAAATTTATGTAGTTTTAATCGTAACTTATACATATGCACAATACTTTTTATGAAGCGGGTTCAGTTGAACCCGCTTGCCACCATGTGTGTCCATCACTACTTGTGTATATGCAGGACCTTACCCTTACCTTGGAAGGTAGAGAGCCTCTTTTTGAAAAAATCTCGGCTCGGGACCTTATCCTTCCTCGTTCAGCTTGAGATGCTAAATTGGTCGCTGGTGGGTGTTGGGGACTATATTTCCCTCCTCTTTCACTTTTCTTTTTTTACAAGGAGGATTTATATTGATATCTAATAATTGAGTGCGAAAATACATGAGACAATTTAAAGGAGGTTGGATGTGCCAGTTGCATCATAATGTAGGTGCATGAGGGTAATGGGGAGTTCTTCAAAATAGAAGATTGAGTGTGGGGGTAATCCTATGTTTGACTTTCCAAATTTTTCCAGTGCATCCGCAACTTTATTTATTTCTTTCATTACGTGGTTGAGTTGTTGTATGTTGAGTTCTTGGATTAATGACATGCAAGATGTTATGAGTTGTAAGTATCTTGGGCTTCTAGTTTGAAGTATTTGAAGTAATAACTGAGAGTCTGTTTCAACAATTAATGGACGAAGTCTTCAATTGGGAGCAATTGTCAGTCCATGGTAAAGTGCCTATAGTTCAGCCTGAAGGGCATTTATACTTGGTAAATATATTGCAAAGCCATTGATCCATTGTCATGTGGAGTCACAAAAAACTCCTCCGGCTCCTGTATGGTGATTTGATGGGTCATAAGCCCCGTAAATATTGAGTTTATTATGTGGGTATTGTGGTTTATCCCAAGGGGTAATTTGTCTCTCAGCCTTAGTTTTTTTGTTAGGGATATTTCATAAATAATAGACTTGAGATGCTAGGGAGATGACTGTGGTGGTGTCTATTAGGTGGTTTCGATTTTTGAAGTGTTTATCATTGCGGTTTAGCCAAAGTTGACACAAGAGGACAGGATCAGATGAAAGATGGTATAGAAGTGTTGGAGTTTAATTTAATTGGTTTATGTGAGGTGCAGAGCTTGTGCAACCAGTGCATGAGACTGGATGTGGGTGTTTTAATACGGAGGTGGCGCCACAAGGTGCTTGCTGGTTTGCAATGCAGAAAATGTGTGGGATATACTCTCGGATAATAATACAATTTGGGGCAATATGGGTTATTAGTGATGTTTCTGTAGCATAGAAGTGATTTGGTTGGAAGTTTTTCATGTGAAAGAAGCCATAAAAAATAATTTACTTTTGGTAATTAGTTTCGAGGGAGGCTGTGAGTCACCTGGGCTACGGATTTTTCCGTTGGTTGATTCTCGAAATCACCTCTTTTTCGGGAAGTTTATTTTGCGCAATAAGTATCTTGATGTAGTATATATATGTAGGATAAGGAAGTGGTAAATGAACCATCATTTGAGTGGACCTAGTAGGATGTATTTCCTTCTTGTTGTGTTGAAAGGATGGGTGTATATTGTATGAGGCACATGATTTGGGGGTAATAGAGTCCATGCTCGCTTGAGAGATACTCGAGTCGAATTTAATACTTAATAATCTAACCGCAACAGACAACTTAAAATGTTTTAAACCTTCATACAATGGACGACTAACTTCTTTTAACTGTTCATAGAAGCGCTCAGAATCATCATTTGATTCAGACTTAGCCCCTAGGTACACAATAAAAGCATCTCTAACCATTTCATTGGATCGAGAGTTTTCAAAATTATTATCCCCTAATGGACTACCCTTACTACCAAAAAAAAAAAATTAAAAATCGACATCACCAATACTAGCAACATCCTCTCCAGGAATAGTTCACATATAATAATTTTTCATAAACTCTTTTTTATATAGATGAATTTTAACAACATCTGAATGCAATTTTGCACCTTTGCATTTGATACAAGGACACCTAATCATGCCTTCACAGAGAAATTCATGATGTTTTCACTTTAGCCACAAATTCAGCAACCCCTTCTATAGATTCCTCCTCAACCCACTACAATTAGGATAAGTCTGATTGTATATCCATCTACTATATGCAAGTTCCATCTACACAAATAAATCCAAGATATTTAAAACAATATATATTAGTACTTGATATTATGCCAAACAATTTACTTATAAAAAAATTAGTTCTTTCAACGAAACAAATATATGTTGGGTCCTTCCTATAATATTCAAGACTTCAACAACCATTATGTGTTATATATCAACAATATATGCTCTATGCAAATGAATTATCAAAAAGAGAGAGAGGAGGAAAATTGGGAAAATAGGGCTCTCACAAATTTGGGAAATAGGGTTTTGGCACAAAATATAAAATTTAGATTTTTGACTAACGTAGTTGCAAGCCCACTTAAATATTAAATTTGGATTTCTAACTACCGTGGTCGCAAATTCATGTAAATATTTACCATTTTAATTTTAACTTAGCTGACACGGTCGCTTTGTTGGTCAATTAATATTTTGGACTTTTTATTTTTTGACCTAGTCGGTCGCAAAAGTGAAGAAGGAAAAGTTACCCGCTATTTTCACACTGCTTTTGTCAGAATAATAATCTAATTTTTTTAAAAAAATATATATATAATAAAAATTCAGTTCTGCTTTCGACTACAGCAACGCAAAAATAGTTTCATTAGCTACTATTTTATTTTCAGTCGGAAATTTCAGTCACAAAATTAATATTTTTCTAGTAATGGGGTGTCCCATATGGAGACCTCATCTATTTTTGCCTGCGGCAACAACCTTTGGAGACGTTTCCCCTGTTCTATAGCGAGCGGGTTTTGAATGACCTCACTCTCGCTTCGTTCGATCTCTCTATGATGGCATTATCTCCCTCCCTAACTTTTAGGATGTTAGCAACTAAGCTTATTAGCAAGTGCTCATTCCTATTTTTTTTTATTGAAAAGAGAGCGGATAACATAATAGTTTCTCCGTCACATTTGATGTGAAAAATTTTGTTTTTTGAAATTCAAACTATATGAGCTTTGCTCAACTTTTTAAAATATATATTATTATATTGACACAAAAAGTATTATAACTTATATTATTACTTTTCATATAGTTTTTGAATATTTAAATTTTATTTAGAATATTTAGTGATCGATCTAATCCAATTTAATTTTGACGATTAGTACATTAATTCTTGAGAAGCGAAAAAATATCATATATATTAGGACAAATAGAGTAGAAATCAACTTACAGCAAAGTATAGGAACAGAAGTTAAGTAAATTATAAATATGATCCAAACCAAATATACTGACAACAAGTTAAGAGTTTCATTATCACTATATCATCTCACTACTCTTTTATTTAATAAGCATAACATTAATCTATCAATCTCCAGTTTGAAAACTAATAAGAAGACAAAAAATCTACAATTAATCATTATGATCGAATTCCTGAATCATCATCAAAATATTTCCTTAAACATGAACGTAGAAGACCTAAGATCCCAATATAATCCAATCTCAGCATCAACACTTAATCCTCGATCCTTATACAAATCCAAGCACACGAGTGCATAATCATCATTAGGCAAAATCTCAAAATAATTGCTATCGTACTTCTTAGGGTTATTCTCTTCTGTAACATCCCATAAACTAACATTAACCTTGTGCCCTAATACTACAAGGTTAGCCATATCCAACATCCAATATCGAAAAACATGCTCGAAAACTTCAATAAAAGGCAGCACTAGTTTCCCGACGATCGCGTCATCGTACGTGACGGTTTTCTTGATTTGCCATGGATTTTTTAAATCCAGAACTGGAGGATGGTATATGTCTCGTATTTCTATTAGCTGACGAGTTATTACCCATGGCGTGTTGCTAGCTTTGCATGCTTCTTCTTCTGCTTTTGATGGGATGAAATTGTAAAAGAATGTCTTCTTCATTATATTATGGAAGTCTATGATAAATTGATTGAATTAAGAGACAGAGAAATTGTGGTACAACGTTGAGAGCAAAGGTGCGTAGGATTTTATAGGGGATGTATTTGTATAGGTTTTGAAAAAGGTAATAGAGAATGTTTTCCTAGTAAAATTGGGTTTTCCCTTTTTTAATTAGTGTATATAGGATAACAATTTATGTTGTTTATGAAACTTGCCTTGTATAATCCTATTATGTAATGGAGGGGGAAAAAAACTTGCCTCATTACTATTTTTGCCACCATATCATATTACAAGCATAACACACAGTAAAATAAGGTTAAAATTGACCGAGCCAGTCAATTTCTTCTTTTCTTTAAAAGCAACGTTAAAATAAATTCTTCATATTTTTGAATCTTTTTGTTTTTATATAAAATTTATTTTTAGTATTCATTTGTTTAACGTTTAGAAGTAAAATTTATTACAGGACTACTCCTACATGGATTCCACTACAATTGGCCGGATGGGCATGATGAGAGATATCCATCCTCAATTGGGGAAAGCATACAGAATCGAATTCTCAAATTAACCTACTAATTACTTTTGTTAAACTTACTAAATTCTTTGTAATCAACTTCCCGGATATTTAAATAATAATTGGTGACAGTTTAATTAACTATAATTGAATATAAGCAAGTACACTAACAGCTAACTATGATTGAGTTGTAAACGAATAAGAGAAAGATCTTAGGTTGTGATTTTCCCTGTTGATGAAATCTCTTCCTGTTATGTTTCGCATAGGTTTACCTAACCGTCTTTATTGATCACGAGCACTCTTATTACCGTAAATCTCTCCTCAGTAATCACGACAATTTACTAGACGTACTCTCCTGAGTTATGTTAGCTGGATTTTATTACAACTCACTTTAGATCGCACCCAAGGCTTTGTTATCCCTAATCACGTCATTGTTTAATAACCTAAATTAAATGGTAAGTATCATGCATAACAGGTTAAATCATTGTAGATTCTTTACACAGTGTATATAACTAAGTTGTCGTTTGGTTTGAAGAAAATTTATGCTGGAATTAGTTATGTTGAGATTAATTATACTTGAATTAGTTATGCTGAGAATTAATTATATTGGAACTATTTCTAACTATTTGGTATGTCGTATAGATCCTTGGATTGTCAATTTTACTGCTATATCGTGGGATAACTTATCCTAGATTATTGTTCCACCCTCTAGTAGGTATAACTTATCCCGGTACTATTTTTAATCATGGATAACTTATTCCATGATTAATAACCGAACAAGGGATAAGGCGGTACTAAATTTTTATCCCACAATTATTTTTGCTTATTCATCGAACTAAACGACCCCTAAAAGTTTTAGTATCCCATTTTACTCTTCTTCTTTTTTCTATCGACTTTCTGAGCATTCTTTGATTTTAAGTATGCTATCAAAATTTTATATTTGAGTTTTGGAGTTACACAGAAGAATGGTAAATACTTTCCAAACCCTACAAAGTTTGATCCTTCTAGATTTGAAGGAAATGGGCTTATACATCAGATCCATTTGGTGGAGGACACAAAATATGTCCAGGAAGAGAATTTGCAAGAATACTGATTCTTGTTTTCCTTTATAATGTACTGAAAAACTTTCAGTGGAAAGCTTTTTTTTTTGGCTTCTCACCTCCGGTATCCATATTGGAGCCGACTAAATCCGAATTTGCGCCGGGAAGTCCCACATTAGGGGTAAAGCGCTCCCTAACAAAGGCGACTCCATACCCAGGAGCTCGAATTCGAGACCTTTGGTTAAGGATGAAGGAGTACTTACCACTTCACCACAACCCTTGTTGGTTCAGTGGGAAGCTAAGGATCCTTCAGAAAAGATATTGTGGCCTTATTTCCTAGTACCCATCTCCACAGCTGGATATCTTGTTACCCTTTCTACTGTCTGAGATTTGTTTTTGTGGTCCGGACCTTCCCCGAGCCCACACATAGCAGGAGTTTAGTGCACCGGACTGCCCTTTATATTTAAATTATGCAAAAGGATGTATCCTACTTAATGCTGACAACCAAACACTGAATATAATTGTGCATGAATTAGTTTTTCTTATACAGCCATCTGTTAGGCTCCAGACTGCTTTGACTACGGCTCCAATTTTGGTATTGCCTTAGGATTAGGGTTGTATACAGTTTACTGTGATGCTTCACGTGTTGGTCTTGGGTGTATGTTGTTACAGGATGGTAGGGTGATTGCCTATGCATCGCATGAGTTGAAGCATAGGCATATATCATCAGTCCTCAGGTCAAACATGAGTCACACCCACAAGAACACTAAGGGATGACGTTTGCGATCCCTTGTTTGGTTTAACTTATCAAACAGAGATGATCTCATATTCCTTTTTCCTGAAAAAAAAAAACTTTTACATAGGAGATTAGGGAACGGGACAGGGCAGACGGGGAAGAGCAGAGAAAATTGAACGCGCACCTAGTGTATGACGTTGTTATCAATATCTATATACATACCAGGATGCAGCTAGCCATATGATCCTATCAAATTTTAAAGAATCTGGTCGTTTAAAATGTCCCATTACCAATAATCCATAACCAATCCAGTGCAACACCACACAATATTCCAGCCAGTAGACATAACACCAGCAAGTTGCCTAATGCATTTTGCTCAGGCCCCTGTTGAAACAGAATCCAGTAAGTTCAAAACATTAAGCAAAGACAAACTAATGACGAAATTAATGTTTTTGTTTGTGTTTTGTATAGACTTTGGAAGTAAATTTTACCAACCTTGTATCCCTGAGGAGCAGCTGTGAGGACACAAACAGTGAGATAACCGTTGGTCAATCCGAGGATGGATACAAGCATTATCATCCAACCCTGATCACCGTACTTAGCGGTGAAGTAAAAACAAGGAATGAACAAGAAACGAGATAGAGTTGCGATCATTAGGCCCTTTCGTGATTTCAACTTGATTTTCTCGATCAGTGGAATATATCTTGCTATCAGATCGAACATGTTGTAGACTGCTATTAGGACTAAAGCATACCTGAAACAAAAAGACCTTTCATTTTACTAACATAATTTAACTCAAACACCGGTATTCTTTTATTTTTGGTGATACTCCTAGGAAACCTAGTTGACACTGCACGTGCTCAAAATTTATCGGTTCTGAATTCATCGTCGAACACAAGCTCTTCTTAGTTAATGGGTTCTAATGGATTTTGTAATACAAATAGAGCGTCTAAGCAAAAGATATAGGGTTCTTTTGAACCCGTACGTCAAATTTTGTCTCTGCCCCTGCTGCATGAAATGGTGTGCTATTTAAGATTTCAAGTTTAAAGCATGTTATTCCAATGTACTTACACAATAGTACTACTTCAGAATGACCTAGTTGTGTGTATGTGTGTTTCTTAGTCTCACTGTCTATTTGCTGAAAAAGCCTATTTTTCATGAAGGGAAACAGTTTGAGAGAGAAAGTGAATTGAATGCTGGACATAACAAAGTCGCAAGCTGAGAAGAGACGAGCAAACATACCATGAGCCTAATTTGTGGGTACCAGTATTCTCATACAAGAATCCAGGGAAAATTGACAATGTCAGGACATAAATCAAGAACAAATCCAATAAGTAATCAATGTTCTGAAAGAACAATTGTTTGTTGCTCAGACGCTCCAATTGTTTAGCACCATTATCAGCCTGTTCAGTTGGCAGGAGCATATCGAACATTAAGGTAAGGAAATCAGTAATAAAGTTTTTAGTAAAGGATAAGTTATGTACTCTTTTGGTTGCTTCAGTCTGGATGCCTGCTGCAGCTAGGTCTGCTGCAACCGTTTTCGATCCCTCTGCTGCTGCCTTTGTGCGGTAGTACTTAACAATTGGTAGCTTAGGAAAGATAAATGCATACAGAAGTATGCATAGAAATTCAAAGAATGTGGAGATAGCTAGGAATAACACTGCGAAATCAACAACCGCAAGATTCTGACTTAGAAAAAGACCAAATTTTATCAAATAGAAACTACATTTTTAAGAGTTCTTTTTTATTTCTATTTAAGAACGGGAATTCAAATCACGTACTAACTCCTTTGTGAAGACCGTTACTAGCCTTTTCAAAAGCTGCTTTAGTCACTAGCCTTAAAGCAGAGGTGAGAGCCCCAGAAGCAGCCAAACCAGCTAAGTACGACTGCAATTCATAACAACCACAATAAAACATTTTGCAAATGTGATTCAAGAAATATAATAGCAATTTATTAGAAGAAAACTAGAACTTTGAATCTTACTTGGATAAATTCAGGGCACATGAAGGATAAATCTCCTACCATCCCACCTTCAACAAAAGCATCTGCAATTCCAAAAGCAGCGACTATAGCACATATACCGATATAATTTCCAAGACCACCCTTTCCTGATGTGGCCAAATCCAACTAGCAAGATGTGAAAAGTAAAGTCAAGTCTGCATACACAAAAGTTAGAAAAGAAAAGAAATGATTGCATAAATAATTAGAACATACCACTAGGAGCGCGAATGTGGTTAAGAAGAAAAGAGTAAATCCGGCAAGGTTGCGCTTTCTTGTATCAATTCTTGCCTCATTATATGCAAGAATTGCCATTGTTGCAAGTGCAAACGGCTGATAAACGAGGGTAAGCACCCTTGAAGGATGGTATTTCTTCATTGTACATGACAAAATAAAACTAGTTAGCAGATAGCTGAAATTTGAGCCTGTTTTCTTTGAAAAACTAAAAGTCATTTGGGATTGCATCATTTCAACTCTTCTATGATTATGCTCTCGCTATTCTAAACTGTTGTTGGACGCTAGTCCGATCCATATCCCTGTTTAAAATTAACACAGGTCATAGGCTCACAGCAACCCTGCTGTCAATTTCCTTTAACCTCTCCTAATGAAAGTCAATTAACAAAGTCAATTCCAACAGCTTACAGTCTACTGGTACGGGTGGACAGTGGCAGAACCAGGAGTTTATACAACGTAATTCGAAATATACTAAAAGGTTTAGGATATGAACCTGCAACACAAAAGTAACCCTTTTGCCACTCTATAGAATCTTCCCATGATAGTGTACATATAACAAAACAACCTCTCAAGCCCCAAGGTAAGGGTAACGTCTGACTATATACTACATTCCCTAGACCCCACTTGTGATATTATACTGGATGGTGGTGGTTGTTGTTGTACAATAAATCAAAATTTGTTTTTGCCCTATTACACAAGCATCATTTTTCGCAAATAATCGAACCTCTTGCCCATAACCTAGCTCCACCTAAGATGGTGGTAGTCTCTCATACAATAGGTGTGTGTTCAATTCTCAGTGTCTCTCTTCCCCTTCCCCTAATGGCCCAATGTAATAAAAGATTTTTTTTTTAATGTATATTGAAGGATTTAATGAAGATTTTTGCCCTTCCCTCTTTATACATATTCAGGTTACAACAACAACAACAGCAACAAACTCACTGTAATTTCACAAGTGGGCCCAAGGGAGGGTAATCGGTAGCGGATGTAGTGTGCTGTGTACGGGTTCAACTGAACCCATAACTTTTGACGCGGAGTAAAAATTTATATGTAAAAATTTATTAAAATTGTAAAAATAATAGATATGAACCCATAGTTTTAAAAATATAATAAGTTTGAACCCATATAATTTAAATCCTGAATCCGCCTCTGTGGGTAATGATGCAGATCTTACTCCTACCTTGCGAGCGAGAGAGAGTAAAGATATTGTTTTCGATAGACCCGTACAAATAAAAACTCCATTGGAAGAATAGATAAAAGAAAAAGATGCGTAAACGGACACTCACTGGAAAAATTGCATAATAGTAATCTCCAATTGTAAGCATACTATTCCAAGCAACAAGTGACCCAAGTCCAAGAATCCAACATACCACCATTCCACTATATTTCCCCTGAAAATTCACATACATATCTCAGTCAATAACAGAATTTTAAATTGCAATTCCATTTATGGGATTAACTGTAATAAGAGTGACAAAATTTGAGTATCTGAAATAAACCTCTAGCCTGGTTGGACTTGAAATTCTGCTTGAATCAACAACAGTCATGGCTGAACAAAGTATTTTATATCAACAATTCCCAACAAAGACAATAACCACTAATTTATTTCTTCCACTCTAAGCTTTGGTGAGCAGAATTACTCGAACTGTTATACACAAAATATCAAGAAATCATCTACAGCTTAATTGGAATGAAACTAAAAAGATATTTCCCACTACTAATGGGAATGTAAAAGGCATTAAACTGAAATTCAGAAGAATAAGGAGGAAGAGGAGGAGGTTGGAGTTGTAAAATATCTGAATATAAATCTAATGTGAAAAACAATGAGATTGAATTATTATTGTACAGTGTGGACTTATCAACTACCAGGATTTAAGAAATATGAGGTAGCTTTTATTAGGAGAGTGTGAACACTGGTGTTGACAACCAAGTATATTAAAAGAATGTGAAGTGCAATTTAGTTAGTAATCTTTTATGAATTTTCTTAATGTTTTTTTTTTTGGGTCAATCATCTATATAGAATAGGAGAAGCAAAAGTATTATATTAAGACAAGTGTCTTAAGTACAAAATGCCAAGTTGTTTTGTTAAGACAAAATAAACTACTTTTTTAACCAATTTTTTTGAATTTTGAATTAATTGGTTACATTAATTGAATTAATATATATAGATCTCTTATAATTATCTACAAAAAATAAAAAATAAATATTCTACTCATTCACATTAGAAAGTAGTTTTAAGTTAGAGTTTTAAAATTATTTTACAATAAAAAAATAAAACAAAAAATAAAAAACTACCATTTCAAATTAGAGAGTAATTTTTTTCTAATATAGTAGTAGTAGTAGTATTAGTAGTAGTAGTAGTAGTGTAGTGTGTATATATGGGACTAGTTATTATACTACATTGGTAATTTAATAATAATTCATATGTCAATTTGACAAGAGGGGTTGCTCTGATGGTAAGCAACCCCCACTTCCAACCGAGAGGTTGTGAGTTCGAGTCTCCCCAAGAGCAAGGTGGGTAGTTCTTGGAGGGAAGGATGCCGGGGGTCTATTTGGAAACAGCCTCTCTACCTTAGGGTAGGGGTAAGGTCTGCGTACACACTACCCTCCCCAGACCCCACTAAGTGGGATTATACTGGGTTGTTGTTGTTGTTGTATGTCAATTTAATAATATTAAGCAATGGATAACATAATACTATATATATATATATATATATATATATAGGAATTATAAAATAATTAAAATTATTATGAGAAAAGTCGTACATATACACATAACTAAAATCATAATAAACAAATAGTCATAAATAAAGAATACTAAAAAAATAAATAAATCAAATGATATCGTAAAAATGCATATACTAATCAAATTTCTCATGTAGGAAAATATACTTAACAAATAGAACTCATAATTTCATAATGAAAAACACAAAATATAAAGAAACTATTAGGATATTATACATAAGATAATATATTATATATGATACAATTTTATTAATTATAAAAAATATTAGTACATTTTTGTAAAAATAATAAAAGGCTTAATCTTTATACTTTTGATGAATTCAAAATTATAATTTAGTAAAAAAAATTACTTTATTTAAATTTTTAATAAACTACAAAATTTAAAAACTAATCAAATAAGTATGACAGTAGAAATGATACGAAAAGAGGTGGATAAAGATAATTTTATAATATTTATATTTTAAATTAATTAATAAACATAATATAAATAAATAACACTCAAGAAAAGTATTGATAAATTTAGAAAATTGAATATTTTAAACATGCATAACATAAGTATCAAAATAAGAAAATATATACGTATGTTCTGCTAGAAGAGAAGTAGTATCAAAATATTAAGCCAATTGAAAAAATAATAAAAATCACATTAGTAAATGTATAGTATGAAGTACTTGCTAATTTAATAAATAATAAAAAAGGAATAAATAATTTATTTGGTTACTATAATACTTTGTATCCTTTGATTTTGTATAGATTTTATTATATTTATGTACACTATATTAAAAAATAAAATAGTAACTACTATTTATTTAAATAATCGGACATATTAGATTATAATTTTATAAGATTAATATTCCGTCAAATTATCTGCGCATCGCGCGAGTTTTAACACTAGTTAATGATTATAGCGGAGATATCAAAACCTTATAAAACGGCAAAAGTGGTTGGTCCCAGACAGTTTTTATTTCTCTAATCTATTAAAAATCAATGTTTTTTTAAATTTAAAATAAATTTTAGATTTTTAATTTTATCCTTAATATCATATATATGACTTATAGTCAAAATTTGTGTAAATGCACAAGTTTTAATAGACTGTCTCTTCTTCTTCTTCTTTTTTATTTTTTTAAAAATTATGTCCAGACAAACAATAAAAAGTCAAACCATCAAACGGAGAGAGTATGCGTAATGTGTGTCAATTATTATGAAATGTCAGTATAATATATGAAGATAGTGAGTCTAACATGTATAAAAAAAAAATTAAATCAAATTGCATATTGATTATTAAAAATTTCTGCACAATTAGAAGTTCTCTTAATTCATGGTGTTATATTCAGAGTACTGAGTGTAATTCCATTCGTCGAGTTAAATTCTCAAATTACTTAAAGGCGTTAATAGTGATATGGCAATCAATTAGTATGGGTATACGAAAGAAATCGACAAACCACACCAAACATATAATTCGAGTTAAATTGAAAATAAAAAACTATAATTTGATTTGATTTGGTTTGGTGTTGAAAAAACAACCCGATGATAATTAGTTTAGTTTGGTTTTAACTAGAAAAAATCAAACAGTAACTAAACTAATCCGATATTACATATATAGAAGTTTTAAATATATTTACTTCTTAAAAATATTTATCGTAGTGTAGTTTAAAAATATTTCTTAAATTTTTATAATTTTATTTTTTAACGTATTATTTTAAGTTTGGACTTAAAATTTTTGAATGTTCTAATTTGGGTAAATGCACAAGTTTTAATGGACTGTCTTTTTTAAAATTTTTTTTTTTTTAAAAACACTTCATGTGCTGACACAGAATAAGAAGTCAAACAATCAAACAGAGAGAGTATGCATAACGAGTGGCATTATTATGAAAATGATGTATAATAGAGTTTTAATATAATATATGGAGATAATTGAAACTAACATATATATATATATATATATATTTTTTTTTTTAATCACGTTGCATATTGATTATTAAAGTTTTCTGCACAATTAGAAGCTCATCTCTCTTAATTCATGGGGTTATGTTCAGAGTACTGACTACTGAGTGTACTTCTATTTTTAAAAAAATTGCTTTCGTCGAGTGAAATTGTCAAATTACTTAAAAGTGTTAATAGTTAAATGGCTATCAGTTAGGACTTGATCTAAATCTGGACTAAAATATTAAGGGGTTATTTTAACATTTTTGATTAGTAGTACTAATTTTAGAATGTGAAATGAAAGTATTTGTAATTTTAATTTCTATTATTACAGAAAAGACTAACAAAGGAGACTACGGTGTATGTTATACCTATAATGTTAATAATTTCTTTTCATGACAGATGGAACCGTTAATAGATTCTCTTACCTCTGTTCTTATTAGTCTATTCTAAAATAAATTATATATTTTTATATTTACAAATAATTTAACTTTGAGTTTTTTTACTTTACTCATGTTACGTTGTTACCGTTAATGAGAAGTTTCTATAGTCACGCAAATACTAGGGCCCCACAAAACTTTAATTTCTTAAATTTTTAGGATTACATGTTTCAAAAGTCTTATTTTCATTTTTGAACCAAGTTAAACTAGCTCGTCTAAATTGAAATAGAGAGAGTATTACACCCTCCGTTTTATATTATTTGAGGTAGTTTGACTCAACACGGAGTTTAATAAAAAAGATGAACACTTTTGAAAATTGTAATCTTAATAGCAGGAGTAAAAGGTATGTGGGCTCATGCCATTTTTGTGGCTATAAAAAAATTTTATTAAGGACAAAACGAATAAAATAAAGAGTTAAAAATAAATTATTTTTAAATTTAAAAATATATTATTTATTTTAAAATAAACTAAAAAAATATCTTATTTAATGGTTAAAGGTAGTCTTAACTTTTAAAGGGGAAAGAATCCAACTTTCCTTACTTGTAAATCAGATAGCGAAATAGTACATGAGTTGGTTAAAGATCTTAATCATTAGTGTAAAGCTTTTGACCAGAGGATCCAATGAGAAGACAAACATTAAACGATGTGATGTCGTGTAATATTTTTTAAAATTAACTTTTACTGTAAAATTGTTATATTTGGTTGATTTAAATATTAGAAAAGTGATGTCAACTAAGTAATATTTATTTGCCAACGTGGCACTAATGAATCCAAATTGGATCCAATGGAGCGCAGCTTTAGTCGTACGAGTTTAACATTTAAAGATAATAAAAAAATAATCATTTGCAATAAGTAAAATTAGTAGTTTGTATTAACAAAAGAATTTTGTAATAACATATTAAGTAAAATTAAAATTAGAATTAATTTTACACTACTAATACATATAAATTAAACTAATTTTTACGTACGTGCTTTGCACGTATATCTTCAACCAATTATTTATGTACAAATAATAAATTAAATTTGTTAAATCATCATACATAATAAAGAATTACTTTAAAGCAATTGACGTGGAAAATATACAATAATCCTTGAAATATTGTAATGTGGTATTACATTACCATAACTTGAATTCAAAATATTTTAATATATAGTCTAACCTGCAAAGTTCATCAATTTTCTTATGTTAATTAGATACAATTGTATCTAGAGTGTTAAAATATGCAATGTGATAGTATGTTATTTAACGCTTTTAACTACTTTATACGTTATTTTTTTCATGTATGTTTTTTTTGGTTTAATTTTTTATTTATTTTTTGGTTTAATTTTCATGTCGAGAACACTTTGCGACAAAATTCCAATATTGAAATAATTTAAGAAATATAGTGTGGCAAATACAATCCAAAGTTACTGTTATGACCCGAATTTCTCACACTCGAGAGTCGTGATGGCACCTACTCGTGAAAGCTAGGAAAGCCAATTATTCCAATTATTTACCCTTTTCATTTTTAATCCTTTAACAATTGTGAATTAACATTATATAAACAGCGAAAATAATAAAGCGGAAGAATGAGATGTAACAATTTAATAATAATACCGATACCAATCCATAAACTTAAGTTACCAAGAACTAGTGTCACAATCTCACATACTGTCTAAGAATAATACTAATAGGTGTCCGAAAGATAAATACAACATTGTTTCTGAAATAAACAAAAGAAAAAGTATAGAAAGATATAAGGAGACGCCAAGGCCTGCGGGCGCCTGCAGGACTACCTCGGATCACTTGATGGACTGAAGGCAGAAACCACACTGTAGTCTGAAAGCTGCAACACTAGGATCTGCACACAGTGTATAGTGTAGTATCAGCACAACCGACCCTATATGCTGGTAAGTACCTAGCCTAACCTCGGCAAATTACTGATGAAGCTAGGACAAGTCTATCAAATAAACATGTGCAGTTAAATCATATACAGCGGGAAAATAAACGCAAAAATTTAAAATTAAAGATAGGAAGGGGGAAACATGTAGCGGGAAATATCAAGTAACAACAGAAAACAAACTGATAAATGTAAAGAACACAATAATTCAATTATCAGCAAGAATCAAGAAAGTAAAGACAAGTGCACGGCATCACCCTTCGTGCTTTTACTCTCGTTCTCACTATAAGAATCATATAATCGGCATGGCATTACCCTCCGTTCCTTTACTCACATAATCATGACACGGAATTATCTTTCGTGCGCTATCACTCATATCATGGCACGATATTTTGCATCGTGCGGCACAACATCACCCTTCGTGCTTTTACCTCACAATATCGGTACGACATCATCGTTCGTGCATTAGCACTCTCAAAATCATGCACGTCATCACCCTTTGTGCTTTACAGTCTTCCTCACCCAAGCAACAATCACAAAGCAATTTGGGCAAGGGAATCAATAACATCACAACAAGATCCCGACAAGGGAACAATAGCATAACAACAATATCCCGACAAGGGAAACAATATCATGAGTAATAACATCCCGGCAAGGGAGACAATATCAAAAGCAATAATATCCTGGCAAGGGAAACAATATCATAAACCTCTTCTCTTTTCCACTATTACTTCACAACTCAATTCTCAACTTGAGCCAACGCTCTACAATGTTCAATTACCATTAACACTTTCACAAGTCTTGTTCAATAATAGAAATCATCATATAAAGCATGAACAATATAAAACAGAGTCATATTAATCATAGTTTAAGAATCACGGGCATGCTTGACACCGATGTATAGATACTCATCACCATGTATGTACGTCGTACTTAACATTGAGCACTTGCCTCAATGCCACAAACACAATTCAAGCATCAACTATCGCTTTACCTCATGTTTCCACCACTAATTCGCTTGTATCTAGTCACAATTTACTTAACGATATCAATAAATGCTAAATAAATTAATTTTAATACACGAAAATATGTTTTTCAATAATTTCCCCAAAAAAATCAAAAATTGACATCAGGCCTACATGGTCAAAACCCGAGTTTCGAACTAAAATTCGATTATCCATTCACCCACGAACTCAAACATATAATTTGTTTTGAAATTGGACCTCAAATCGAGGTCCAAATCTCCAAAAATTGTAAATCTTAAGTTTTACCCAAAAACACCCAATTTCCCCCATAAAAACCCTTTATTTTAAGTTGAAATCTTGTAAAAAGATGTTATAGATTAAAAAAAATAAGTTAACAATGACTTACAATCGATTTGGAGAAGAACTTTTCTTTAGAAAATCGCGCAAGAGAGCTTAGGGTTTGAGGGAGTTTGAAAATAAAGAATTTTTGGCTAAGTTATAATTTGCACAGGTGCAAATATTTCATTTGTGATGCGAGGTTCACAAATGTTGCCAAAGTTCCGCAATTGCGAAGGAAGTTTTGCCTCTACTTTCTTCGCAAATGTGAACCACTGTTCGAAAATGCGGTGCCTACTAAGGTCGCATTTGCGACATAAGCTTCGCAATTACGAAGGTTCCCTATCCAACCTAGTCTTCTCAAATGCGGGTGTTCGCAAGTGCGAGCCAGGCTCACAATTGCGAAGCCTGCAGACCTGCAACACCACAACAGTTTTTCAAAGTCCAATTTCACTTCGTGGCCTATCCAAAACTCACTCAAGCCGTCAGGACTCCAAATCAAACATGCATGAAAGTCCAAAAAATCATACAGACTTGCTCGTACGATCAAATTATTAAAATAACATCAATAACTACGAGTTTAGAATCAAAATCAAAGACAATCTCAAGAACTTTCAAGTTTCAAATTTTACAACTAAGGGTCCGAATCACGTCATATGACTTCCATTTCTTACCAAATTTTATAAGAACAACATAAATACCATATAATACTTGTACTGGGTTTCGGACCAAAACGAGCCCGATGCCACCAAATTCAAACGCATTCAAATTTCTAAAAACTCTTAAAATTTCTGTTAAAAATTTTTCTTCAAAGATCCATTTCTCGGGCTTGGGACCTCAGAATTGCATTTCGAGCATATGCCTAAGTCCTATATTTTCCTACGGATCCTTCAAGACCGTTAATCATGAGTCCAAGTCTGTTTACCCAAAATATTGATCGAAGTCAACTTAAATTAAATTTTTGAAGGGCAAATTAGCATTTCATCAAATTTTCACATAAAAGCATTCCGGATATGCGCCCATACCATGCACATAAATCGAGGTGAAAAAAAGGAGGATTCTAAGGCCTCGAAACACAAAAATTACTTGTAAATCAAGTGATGACCTTTTGGTCATCACATCCTCCACCTATGAAACAAACGTTCGTCCTTGAACAGACATAAGAAAGAAGTACCTGACTTGAAGAAAAGTTAGGGATATCGGCACCGCATATCAGACTCGGACTCCCAAGTTACTGCTTCAACAGGCTGACATTTCCACTAAACACGAATAGAAAGGAAACTCTTCAATCTCAACTAACAAACCTCCCATCCTAGAATAGCTACCAGCTCTTCCTCTTAGGACAAGTCCTTGTCCAACTGGACAGTGGTGAAGCCTAACACGTGGGATGGATCACCGTGATACTTCCGAAGCATGGACACACGAAATACTGGATGCACGACTGATAAGCTTAGTGGCAATGCAAGATTGTAAGCCACCTCTCCCACTTGATCAAGGATCTCGAAAGGACCAATGAATTTAGGGCTTAACTTGCCCTTCTTCCCGAATCTCATGGTGCCCTTCATAGGCGATACTCGAAGCGATAACCGTTCTCCAACAATTAATGCCACATCACGAAACTGCGGTTAGCATAACTCTTTTGCATAGACTGAGCTGTACGAAGCCTATCCTGAATAATCTTAACCTTATCCAAGACATCATGTACTAGATATGTACCCAACAACTGAGCCTCTCCCAGCTCAAACTACCCAGCCAGCGATCGACATCGCCTACCATATAAAGCCTCATAATGAGCCACCCGGATGCTCAACTTGTAGCTGTTGTTGTAGGCAAACTCCACTAAAGGCAAAAACTAATCCCACGAGCCTCCAAAGTCAATAACACAAGCTCAGAGCATATCCTCCAAAATCTAAATAGTATGCTTGGACTGCCCGTTCGTCTAAGGATGAAATGTGGTGGTCAACTCAATCCGCGTGCCCAACTCTTGCTGAAATGACCTCCAGAAATATAAGGTAATTTGCATACCTCAGTCAGAAATGATAGACAGGGGCACACCATGAAGACAAAAAATCTCCCAAATATAGATCTCACCTAACCTCTCAAAAGAATAAGAGACTACCACAGGAATGAAATATGGTGGCTTGGTCAACCTATCAAAAATAACCCACACTACATTGAACTTTCTCTGAGTCCGTGGGAGTCTTACAACAAAGTCCATAGTGATACGCTCCCACTTCAACTTGAGAATCTCAATCTTCTAGAACAAACCACCAGGTCTCTGATTTTAGTATTTTACTTGCTGACAATTCAAACATCAAGCCACATATGCAACAATATACTTTTTCATCCTCCTCAACCAATAATGCTACCACAAATCCTGATACATCTTAGTGGTGCCCAGATGAACGGAGTAACGAGAACTATGGGCCTTCTCTAAAATAAACTCTCAAAGTCCATCCACATTAGATATACAACGACCCTGCATCCTCAGAACTCCATCATCTCCAATTGTAACCTGCTTGGCACCTCCGTACCACACTGTGTCCCTAAGGACAAACAAATGATGGTCATCATACTATCGATCTTGGATACGCTCCAATAATGAAGAATGAGCGATTGTGCAAGCTAACACACGACTGTGCTTAGAGATATCCAACCTCACAAACAGATTGGCCATAGCTTGAACATCCAAAGCAAGTGGTCTCTTACCGACCGGAATATACGCATCTACCTCCATATTTTCCTTCCTCGGATGATATAAGATGATGATATCATAGTCTTTCAATAGATCTAACCACTTTCTCTGCCTTAAGTTTAGCTCCTTCGGCTTGAACAATTTTTGTACACTCTTGTGACACGTGAACACCTCACATGACACGCCATATAAATAATGCCTCCAAATCTTAAGTGCGTGAACAATGGCTTTTAACTCTAAATCATGGACTAGATAGTTCTTCTTATAAATCTTCAACTGTAGTGAAGCACACGCAGTGATCTTGCCATCCTACATTAACAGTGCACCAAGTCCAATACGAGATGTGTCACAATAAACTCTATATGACCCTAAACCTGTAGGCAATACCAACACCGATGTCGTAGTCAAAGCTATCTTGAGCTTCTGAAAGCTCGCCTCACACTCGTCCGACCACCTGAACTAGGCACCCTTTTGGACCAATCTGGTCATCGGGGCTGCAATAGATGAAAACCCCTCCACAAACTGAAAATAATAGCCTGTCAAACAAAAAACACTCCGGATCTCTGTAGCTGATGCAGGTTTAGACCAGTTCTAGAGTATTTCTATCTTCTTTGGATCCACCCGAATAACCTATGCTGAAACAACGTGAGCCAAGAATGAAACCGAACTCAACTAGAACTCACACGTCGAAAACTTAGCATACAACTGACTATCTCTCAAAGTTCGAATAACAACTCCCAGATGGTGCTCATGCTCCTCCCGGCTGCGGGAATTAGATCAAAATGTCATCCATGAAGACTATCATGAATGAATCCATGTAAGGCTTGACCACCCAGATCATCAAGTCCACAAAAACTGCTGGGGCATTTATCAACCCAAATGACATCACCAAGAACTCGTAATGCTCGTACCGAGTGTAGAAAGTTGTCTTAGGGACATCAGATGCCATAATCCTCAACTGATGGTAGCCAGATCTCAAGTCAATCTTCAAAAATATGTTGGCACCCTGAATCTTATCAAACAAATGATAAATCCTCGACAATAGATGCTTATTCTTGATAGTAACCTTGCTCAACTACCGGTAACCTATACACATCCTCATCGATTCATCCTTCTTCTTAACAAACAATAGCCACACACCACAAGACGAGATACTCGATCTAATAAATCTTTTGTCAAGAAAGTCTTGCAACTGCTCCTTCAATTCTTTCAACTCAGGCGGGGCCATACAATAGGACAGAATAGAAATGGGCTGAATGCCTAAAGCAAAATCAATGCAGAAGTCAATATCCATGTCGGGTGGAATGCCCAGCAGGTCTAAATGAAATACCTCAGGAAACTCACAAAGAACAGGCACAGAATCCATAGAAGGAACCTCAGCACTAGAATCACAAACATATGCCAAATAGGCCTATTGATACCCAATTTTCCCCCATATATTTTATATGCAAATATACTTTCAAAATAATATATCCTTGAAAGATTTTTTAAACCAATTTATTACCCTATTTTAACAGTATAAAATCAATAATTATTCCCAAAACTTATCATTTTGTTGATTTGGTCATTATATTCTCATATTTAATCCAAAATATAGTTAGGGTAATTTTTACATATTTTCCAAATTCATTTGGTATTTTTAAAAGCGAAATTGCACTAAATTATAATTTTAGCGTATTTTAAGATTTAATTGCGTTTAAATTATAAAATTAATTCCAATATTTTTAATTTAATATAATATTTATATGTTATTTATTAATTTAGTACCTTTTATTTTCAGAAATCCCTTACTATTTTTTATTAAATAAAAAGGGGAAATGGTTATTTAAATACTAGCCCTATTCCATTTCAATTTTAGCCTAAAATCAGGCCCCAACTAACCCAATTATAATCTTAAATTGGACCGGCCCAGTTTCTAAATTACTCACTCGTGATCCAATTAATTCAACCCGCCCGGCTCCCCATTAAATATAGGCCGTTGATGAAAATGATCAACGGCCACGATTCCCCATTTCTTTTATAATTCACAAACACCCCCAACTCTAACTCATTTCGACCATGCAGCCGCCTTTGAATCCTCTTATCTCTCAAACTTTCTCGAAGGTTCCATGAAACCCTAGCCTCTAGTCTTCTCCGACCTCTGACTCACCGGAATCTATGCCCTCTCAGGCCATGGACGATCTGTGCTCATCTCCTATACTCCTATATGCCTGATGCTCAAAGGTTCGAGACTAGACCTCAAATGTCTTCATTTCAACCTCCGCCGACTCGAGGATTTCGGCCATCTCCAGCCTGGCTCCGACATATCCTAGCCTCCTAAGCCCGATTCTAGCCTTATCTAACTTAGATTGGACCCTTTCCAAGCCTTTCTCATTCTAGGGTTCATCGGAAACCGTAGTTGTTCGGGGTTGTTCTCCGATTCTCTTTAGATCTGCGTGTATCCATGCCTTATTTTTTGAGTTTTCAAAAGGTTTCCCGATGTTCGTTTATAAAATTACTTTCAAAGTCGTTTCTTTTCATTTTAGGGTTTTCTGAAATGTTCAAAATTTTTCTCTGACTCTTTCTTATTTCCTTTGTGTGAATTTGTCTATGCTATTGTTATTAATTCTCCTTTCTACCTCTCATGTTTTTCTCCTATGTTTTTATGTTTGCCTTGTTATGCATGTTTTTCTATTGTGATCAGATCTTTCATTTAATATGAAATAGAGGAGGTGGTTAGAGTTGCTGAAGGATTATGACATTACTATTCTGTGTCACCCTGGTAAGGCCAATGTGGTGGCGGATGCCTTGAGTTACCGAAAAGGGATCTTGGGGAGTTTGGCATATCTACCGGCTTCAAAAAAGCCTATGGTGATGCATGTTCAGGCCTTAGCCAGCTAGTTTGTGAGATTGGATCTTTCAAAGCCTAGTTAGGTTCTAGCTTGTGTGGTTTCCTAGTCTTCCTTATTTGATCGTATCAGGGAGCAGCAGTATGAAAACCCTTATTTGCTTGTCCTTAAGGACAAAGTTCAGCATGGTGATGCCAGGGATGTGACCATTGAAGATGACAAGGATTGAGGATGTCAGGCCGGATTTGTGTGCCCAATGTTGATGTTCTTCGAGAGTTGATTCTAGCAGAGGCCCATAGTTCACGTTATTCCATCCATCCGGGTGCCGCGAAGATCTATCAAGACTTGAGGTAGCACTATTGGTGGAGGCAGATGAAGAAAGATATAGTTGGTTATGTATCTAGATGCCTCAACTGCCAGTAGGTGAAGTATGAGCACCAGCACCCGGGTGGGTTACATCAGCAGATAGAGATTCCGGAGTGGAAATGGGAGCGCATCACCATGGATTTTGTATCTGAACTCCCACGGACCTTGAAGAAGTTTGATTCCATTTGGGTTATTATGGATCGACTGGTCAAGTCCACCCATTTCATCCCTATGTGTACCACTTATTCATCAAAGCGATTGGCAGGGATTTATATCCGGGATATCATCCGTCTGCATGGTATTCCATTTTCTATCATTTCGGACAGATGTACTCAGTTTATATTGCGGTTCTGGAGAGCTTTGCAATATGAGTTAAGCACTCGGGTGGAGTTAAGCACAGCGTTTCACCCCCAGACGGACGGTCCGAGTGTACTATTTAGATTCTTGAGGATATTCTCTGTGCATACCTGATTGAGTTTGGAGGATCTTAGGATTATTTCTTGCCATTGGCGAAATTTGCTTACAACAACAGTTATCATTCAAGCATTCAGATGGTGCAGTATGAGGCTTTATATGGTATGAGGTGTAGATCTCCGGTGGGTTTGTTTGAGCCGGGCGAGGCCAGGCTATTGGGCACACAGTTGGTTTAGGATGCGTTGGAGAAGGTTAAGATGATTCAGGATAGACTCCATACAGCCCAGTCTAGACAGAAGAGTTACGCGAACAGAAAGGTTCGTGATAATATGGTTGGTGAGCGGGTTCTACTTTGGGTTTCGCCTATGAAAGGCATCATGAGGTTTGGGAAGAAAGGAAAGTTGAGTCTGAGATTTATTGGCCCCTTTTGAGATCTTGAGGCGAGTTGGGGAGGTTGCCCATGAGCTTGCCTTACCTCCCAATTTGGCCGGAGTTCATCTGGTATTTCATGTTTCGATGCTTTGAAGGTATCACGGTGACTCGTCGCACGTGTTGGATTTCAGTTCAGTCCGGTTGGACAAGGATCTATCCTATATTGAGGAGCCAGTGGCTATATTGGGTAGATATATTAGAAAGTAAGGTCAAAGAACAATGCTTCGGTGAAGGTTCAGTGGCGGGGTCAGCCAACCAAGGAGGCGACTTAAACCGAGTAGGATATACACAGCCAGTACCCTCATCTTTTCACTACTTTAGGTATGTTCTCTATGCTCGTTCGAGGACGAACTAATGTTTAAGTGTAGGAGGATGTGATGACCCGGACGGTCGTCTTAAGAATTAATGCACTGATCCCCTATTAACTGCTTCCCCTAAGTTCATTTTTGCTATTTTGGTTTGTCGGGATGTTCGGCGTTGAGTTTCGGAGAGTCTTGGGACACTTAGTCCCTAAATAAGAGCTTAAGTGTTGAAAAGTGGTCCGTAGTCAGAACAATGTGAAGATGACCTCGGAATGGAAATTTGATGGTTCCGTTAGCTCCGTCAGATGATTTTGGGGTTGAGATCATATTTGGAATATATTTTGGGATTCCGTAGCTTATTTAGGCTTGGAATGCCGAAGTTTGAATTTTTGAAGTTTCCGGTCCGATAGTGAGTTTTTGATCCGAGGGTGATATTGGAATTCTAGAAGTTTCAGTAGCTCCGTAGTGTTAATTGGGATGTGTGTGCAATGTTTGAGGTCAATTGGACGTGTTTGGCTTAGGTATTTTATCGAAAGCGTATTTTGATAAAAATTAAAGTTCTTAGGCTCAAATCCTCGTTTAATTCAAGTTTCCGGCGTTGTTTTAGGTGGTTTAAGGATTGGTACAAGTTTAAATGAGGTACTAGGTGATATTGGTGATTTTTGTTTAGGTATCGGGGGCCTCAGGATGATTTCAGGTGGTTAATGGAGAAATTTTTGAAGTGTTGCAGTAGCTGGTCTTTTCTACGGCTTGGGAACCGCAGAAGCGGCCACTCAACCGTAGGAGCGAACTCGGGCTCCCTCAGCTTTCTCCGTAGATGCGGTTACGCACCTGCGAGGCTTCTATCACAGATTCGGTCCTGGGTCTGTTGTAAGAAAATTGCAGAAGCGGTAAGAAATCTGCATAAGCGGAACTGCATAAGCGGTTATTGAACCGCATAAGCAGAATTCTCATCATCAACACACCATCACTGTCAATAGTCACATCCCTGGCATCATCGTGCTGAATTCTGTCCTTAAGGACAAGCAAATGTGGATTATCATACTAGCGCTCTCTGATGCGGTCATACAAGGAAGACCGAAAAATAACGCAAGCCAACACCCGACTTGGCCCTAAAATATCTAATATCAGCATCCGATTGGCCAATGCTTGAACATTCACTGCAAAGGTCCTCTCCCCAACTGGAATATACGCCAAGCTGCCCATACTAACCGCCTTCCAGCTCAAAGCATCGGCCACTACATTGGCCTTCCCCGGATGATACAATATGGTAATGTCATAATCCTTGAGCAACTCAAGCCACCTCCGCTACCTCAAATTAAGGTCTTTCTGTTTGAACAGATGCTGAAGGCTACAATGATCAGTATACACCTCACAAGAAACGCCATACAAGTAGTGCCCAAATCTTTAGAGCATGGACTATAGCTGCTAACTCCAAAATCGTGTACAGGGTAGTTCTTCTCATAGGGATTCAACTAACGAGAAGCATATGCAATAACTCTACCCTCATACATCAGCACACATCCGATGCTAACTCTCAAGGCATCACAATACATGGTGTATGAACCTGAAGCTGATGGCAATATCAATACTAGAGCCGTGGTCTAAGTTGTCTTGAGCTTCTGAATGCTCCCCTCACACTCCTCGGACCACACAAATGGAGCACCCTTTTGAGTCAACTTGGTCAAGGGTGACACAATAGAAGAAAATCCCTGATAAACCGGCGATAATACCCTGCCAACCCAAGGAAACTACGGATCTTAGTGGATGAGGTCGGTCTAGGCCAACTCCGCACCGCCTGTATCTTCTTCAGATCAACCTGTATACAATCACAGGACACCATGTGTCCCAGAAAAGACACAGACCCGAGCCAGAACTCGCACTTGGAGAACTTCGCATAAAGCTTCTCCTCCCTCAATCTATGCAATACTACTCTCAAATGCTGAGCATGCTCTTCCTGGCTATGCGAGTACACCAAGATGTCATCATTAAACACAATCACAAAGGAATCTAGATACGGCCGGAACACGTTATTCATCAAATGCATGAACGTGGCTGGGTCATTAGTCAACCCAAAAGACATAACTAGAAACTCATAATGCCCATATCTCGTCCAGAAAGCTGTCTTCATGATATCAGAATCCCTAATCTTCAATGGGTGATTGCCTGAATGAATCAATCTTCGAGAATACCCTTGCTCCCTGGAGCTGGTTAAACAAGTCATCAATAAGGGGTAGTGGATACTTATTCTTCACTGTCACCTTGTTCAGCTACATGTAATCACTACACATCCTCATTGTGCCATATTTCTCCTTCACAAATAAGACTGGTGCACCCCACGGTGACATACTAGGACGAATAAACCCCTCATCTAGGAGTTCCTCAAGCTGCTCCTTCAACTCCTTCAACCCATCTGGTGCCATACGATAGGGAGGAATAGAGATAGACTGAGTGCCCGGCACCAGGTCAATACCAAAATCAATATCCTTGTCCGGTGGCATGCCCGGCAGGTCCGCTGGAAACCCATCCGGAAAATCCCTCACAACGGGAACAGAATCAAGGCTAGGAGCCTCAGCTCCAACATCTCTCACAAATGCCAAATGTGATAAACATCCCTTCCAAACCATCTGATGGGCCTTCAAGAAAGAGATTACCCTGCTGGGTACATAATCAGTCATACCATGCCACTCGATCCTCAGAATACCCGGCATAGCCAATGTAACTATCTTGGCATGACAGTCTAGAATAGTATGGCACGGTGAGAGCCAATCCATGCCTAGAATAACATCTAAACCAACCATGCTCAATAGTAGCAAGTCAACTCGGGTCTCTAGACCCCTAATAGTAACAAGACAGGACCTATATACGTGGTCTACAATAGTAGTATCGCCCATCGGGGTAGACGTTCACAGGTAACGCAAGACACCCTCGGGTCGCACCCAAATAATGAGCAAAGTATGAAGATACATAGGAATAAGTAGAACTGGGATCAAATAAAACTAAGGCATCCCTGTGGCAGACTGATATTTACTTGTGATAACAGCATCCGAAGCAATAGCATTTGATCGACCCTAAAGAGCATAGAATCGAGCCTGACCACCACCTGATCTGCCTCTCCCTCTAGGGCGACCCCTAACTGCCTGACCCTCACCCTTGGCTGGCAGGGCGGGTGCTGAAGATACTGGGCCAGAAGATGAGGGTTGGCCCCTCTGCTGAGATGAAATGGATGCACGGTAGGGACACTCCCGCAACATATGCCCAAACTCACCACACTCATAGCAACTCTCGGGTGTTGGGGACTGAAGGGAACCCCCCACGCCAGAGTGGCTAACTGATGAACTCGGTCAGGATGAACCCTGAACAAATGGGGCATGAGACAAACTTTGCGCTGGAAGTGCACTAAGAGATGGCTGACTCTGATGAGAGCCCTGATAACCCCTACCAAAAGATGACCCACGGTACTCTGAACGAGTTGGTTGTGGAGGCCTGAAAGAATGACCTCTGCTTTGCTGAACCTGGCCCATTGACGGAGTACCACTGAAGCTACCTGATCTTCCAGGCCTCTTGGCCTCCTCTTCTCTCTCTCCTAATGGCGAGTCGTCTCAATATTACGACCAATATCCATTGCATCCTCAAAGATTTGGTTCAGGACCCTCTCTCGGGTCATTAGAATACAGATGGGATAAATGAGTTTGTCCATAAATCGTCTAATCCTCTCCTGATTAGTTGGAACCATCCATGGAGAATAACAAGCTAACTTTGAGAATCTCACCTCATACAGCGTCACAGACATCTCTCCCTGACGGAGCCACTCAAACTACCTATGTAGCTCTTCCTTCTGTGACTGTGGTACCCACTTCTCCAGAAAAATAGTGGAGAACTCCTGCCATGACAACGGTGCTGCAGTTGCCCGCCTACGGCGCTCATATGCCTCCCACCATCTAAAGGCTTCTCCTGAGAACTAAAAGGTGGTAAATGATACACCTCGACTCTAAGATCCCTGATGTCCGAAGCATACGTCGACACTTGTTGAGAAAACCCTGGGCATCCTCGCCCGGAATACCACTGAAAGTAGGAGGTGAAAGCCTGCTGAACCTCTCAAGACTACGCTGCTCATCATCTGGCATCACTGGAACCCCATCGCCCTGAGCCGGGGCAATTGGCTGAATTGGGGCAACTGGCTGAACTGGGGCAACCTGCTGAACTAGTGGCGCCTCTGGTGTCTACAAACCCTGCACTACCTACTCAGAAGTGCGGGCTGTGGGGGACTGATGACTACCCCCGGTCTGAGATGTGGCCGCACCAGTAGTGGCCGAGACTGTCTGAGCTAGGCCAGTGCAAATCGGTAAATCCGAGTTGGGGCCTCCTGAAAACCTGGAATCACAATAGGCACATCTCATGCTTGAGCAGGTGCTGCTGGAATCTCTACAGCTGGAGGCTGGTCCTAAGTAGGGGTAACTGGTGGGTCAACTGGTGCTTCCCCTGCTGCTCTACCTCGACCACGACCACGGCCGCGTCTATGACCTCTAGTGGGTGGTAATGGTGGTCGTCTGCCATGTATGGTAGTACGTATTCTCGCTATCTGCGAGAGAATAGAATACATAAGTTTAGTTCTCGGATCAACAAAGTCGCACGACAAGAATTTCAAGAATATGATGTTTTTCCTAAAGGTTCTATAGCCTCCCGAGGATAAGTGAAGACGTCTTCGTACCGATCCGCGAGACTCTACTAAACCGGCTCATGACTTGCAAGACCTGGTAACCTAGGCTCTGATACCAACTTGTCACGACCCAAATCCCGGTCGTAATGGCGCCCAACACCTTGTTAGGCAAGCCCGACCATTTGAACATTTCCAACCCAATTATTAAACTTAAAATACCAATTAAGCATAAACTCTCAGTTTGATAATAATAATAGAAACAGTGCAAAAACCACAATAATAGTAATAATAGCCCATAATAGATCTGGCATCGCAAGTTAGAGCCTCTAGTTGCAACTGATCATATCCTATACAAAGGAAATCAAGATGCAAAAGTAAAGGAAAGATAAGAGGAGAAAGCGGGTCCTGCGGACACCGACAGCTACCTCGATGACACCGATATAGAACTGGGCAACATCAAATAATCTCAGCTAAGCCTCTTGGATCCTTGTATCTGCACACAGGTGCAGGGAGTAAAGTGAGTACTCCAACTCAGCGAGTAATAGCAATAAATAATAACTGAAAACAAGAAATCATGTAAGAACACTACACAATTCTATAATCAACATTAAAGGCAGTAACTATTCGCTATACAGAGAAATCTGGTAAAAATCTCCTACAATCCGACAATTTACCAACACTGCTACGGCGTATAACCTGGTCCACACCTATTACTGTCATGGCGTGCAGCCCGATCCAATATAATATATATAATGCTACAACGCGCCGCAGCCCGATCCAATAATAATAGTCGACTGCGCTCACTGGGGGTGTGTGCAGACTTCAGAATGGCTCCTTCAGCCCAAGCGCTATAATACTGCGACGTGTAGTCCGATCCACATAATATATCACTGTGGCGTGCAGTCCGATCCATATAATATATCACTACGGTGTGCAGTCTGATGCATATATAATATACTACTGTGGTGTGCAGTCAAATCCAATACATGTATATGTATATATTGCTGCAGCGTGCAGCCCGATCCTAAATATGTCAAATACCCTCACTATGGGGTCCTTGACCCCTCTTAGTCAATATAGACTTGGCCTCTAGGCCCACTCAGCTAAGACATGGTATTCAACCCTAGATATTTCTCATTTAGAGTGCAAATTGCTAAGATCGGTTCATTTTATGTTTTACAGTTAAGGACATGACTCAGAGTATGTGTTCGACAGGTAAAGTGTGGTCAATTAGCTCAACAGACTCCCCTAAGGGTTCTACAGATCGGCACAAGGCCCAAACATGGCAACTAGCTCAAAACATACGGATATAAGCTTAGTCTCACTCAAAATGTACAGTAAGTCATCAATCGGGATGGGACGAGTCCAAATTCCTAGCAGAAACATCACCACGCTCATCATACGACGCGTATCTCATCTCAACATAGCACCACATAGTGCAAATATGGGGTTTCAAATCCTCAGTATATCATTCATAACCATTATACTCACCTCAAACCATCCAAAATCCTAGCTCGCCTTGCGCTTTTCTCGCAAATCGACCTCATCGAGTGTAGAATCTAACCAAAACCATAAGGAATAGTTTATAATAAGCTAATGGGACATAACCCAATTGAAAGAACTCGAAAAACACCCAAAAACACAAAGTTGGCAAAACCCGAGCCCCGAACCCACTTCTTAAAAAATTACGAAATTCACATCACATGATTTTTTGTCTCGTCACGAGTCCGTACATATAAAATTCATCAAAATCGGAGTTCCAATGGGCCCTCAAATCCGAAATTTACATTCCAAAAACCGAGCCCTAGTTTCTTCAAATTTTACCCAAATTTCAGAGAATTAAAGGATGAATTTTTAATTAAATGGTGTTTCTAGACCACGAGATTTACCTCGAATCACTTCCCTTCAAAATACCCTTCAAAATCTACCAACAAGATCTCAAGGTAGTGTAAAAATGGAGGAAATATGAGATAGGTCGCGGATGAAATATCCTTAAAAACCATACTAACGCCCATTTATTCCTTCTACGCGAACGCGTGGGTCCTCCCGATTTCGCGATTAACAAAATCCACTGGGCCCTCTTTTACTCTACGCGAATACGTAATTAACCTCGCGAACACGATGCCCCCTTTTATTTTACTACGCGAACGCGTACTATCCCACGCAAATGCACTGAACAAAAAATAAGCTAGCCCCTTACCTCTTCTACGCGAACGCGTGGCCCACTCCCGTGAACGCGATAGCTAACCTCACAGGCCTACGCGAACGTGTTTCCCTTCATGCGAGTGCGAAGACTCCAAACTCCATACCTACGCGAATGCGTCAACATCAACGCGAACACGAAGACTAAAATTAGTCTGCAACTGCTGTTGCATTTTCTGCAACATCCCAAACCATTTTTCTTCCGTTTGATCACCCGGAATCACCCCGAGGCCCCCCAAACCTCAACCAAAAAATACCAACCTACTCCAAAATATCATACAAACTTGTTCCAATCATCAAAACATGTCCTACAACATAAAAATCATCAATTCACCATAGATTCAGGCCTAAGTTTTCTTTATACTTTTGAAACTCACATTCGATCAAAAATCTGATCAAACGACGTCCGAATGACCTGCAATTTTGCACACATATTCAAAATCACCTAACGAAGCTATTGCAACTCTCGGAATTCCATTCCGAGCCTCGGATCAAAATCTCACCTATCAACCAGAATTCGTCAAAATTCAAACTTTGCCAATGCAAACCTAATTCTACACCAGACCTCCAAATTCAATTCTGATCGCTGTCCTAAGTCACAAATCCTCCGAAGCTAACCGAACCACCGGAATTCACATCCGAGTAACTATATAGTCATCATCTGGTTGATTTTTTCACAACAAGCTTCCTTCCAAGAGGCTAAGTGCCTCGTTTCCAACTAAAATCAATCCAACTCTATCCGATCAACTCAAATACTGATATTAAATCATAGGGAAACAAAATATGGGGAAAACGGGGCGGTAACTCACGTGATAACGGGCCGGGTCATCATATATATATATATATATATATATATATATATATATATATATATGATACACAATTAATACAAATATGATGTATCTGTTTACATAGTGTTACTTATATTTTTTTTCATGTTCAGTTTTTACTTCGAATTTTTAATTCAAACCACCTCAAAACGTCACTAAATCATCCCAAAACTTAGATTCAAGCTCCTTAAGATGTACCCAATATATTCTAATAACACACTCAAAAGAAACCAAATATATGACTTTTTTTTAATTACAAATAGCTAATTGGCGAGTATTAGTAATATTTTATGAATTGACCAATTTTTATAATGAGCTACTTATAAATGGACATAGGTGGTAGCTTCCCTTAAATATACCCCCCTTTTCTTCCGTTAAGCTTGTTTAATATAGACATCCAATCATATATGACACTAACATTTGATGAGGTGGATGCCACATGTCATGCCACCTCAACATCCCTAAACCATATACTCCATAAAAGAGTAAAATTTGAAATATAATACTTTTTCATGGTAGCGGTAATGATGGCAATATAATACTAGTGATAGAGGGGAATAAAATTTTAGTGGTGGAAACAATAGAAGAAAGGGGCAAAATAGATTATGGGTGTTGAGGTGGCAAATCATATGACATCCACCTCATTAAATATCAGTCCTACATAGGATTAAATGACCACTCTAAATAACCTAATATAAATTTAAACCAACTGTATAACAACATACATTTAGACTTAAAAGTATAGCGGAGGGTAGTCTAAACCTTTCCGATAGTACAATAATATATTTAATTTTGCCCCTTTCCAATTAGAAAAAGCTGAATATACCTAAATAGTATTGTGGAAAGTGGCCACCCAATAAAACTTTTACATTTTTCTTCCTATTCTCGTAACATTTCTGATATTTCGAGGCAGGTTCTTCGAAAAATTCCGAGTCGGCCCAAGTATCACGTGTATAGGGGGTGATAGTGATATGCACAAATATGTCCCTATTGATTTTTTTTTTATTCCGTTATTCAATGGGCAAAATTTTAAATTTAATAAGTATTATCTTTCGCTTGCATCAGACAATATTTTTTATCTTTAATTTTTTTGTATAAAACAAATGGGGATTGAAAATATGGACCATTCATTTTCAAAGTAGCGTATAGGCCCCGGAACCAAAACCGCAATCAGCCTTAAAAAAAAAAAAAAAAAAAAAATGAAGTCAGCCCTTACCTTAGAAGGCAATTGACACTGTACAGCACGTGTTGCTTCACTGTTGTGTCACCATAATCAAAATCACTGTACCATTATATCCACACGTTTCTCACAACTCATGATAAAAAATTATCCATTAAAACTTGACATATCAATTTCAAAGTTTTTGACATAGCAAGATTAAGGCAATTATAGATATATTGATCTCTCATATTCATGTACAAATGCGACCTTGAAATTAATTTAGGCAAAATACCTTAAATCATCTTTAAATTTGGCTCAGATTATTAGTATTCTCCCCGAACTATGGCCGGTTTTCATTACCCCCTCAAGTTGGTCTTTTGAGGGTCATTACCCCTAGATGCTGATGTGGCAAAAAGTGTCAATGCACTCGCTTGTCACCTGATTTTTCTGTCTATGTGGCGTTTTTTTGCAAAAATAAAATATTTTTTAACCTCTTAAGAATATTACTGTTTTAGATCACTTTTTTCAAATAAAGTTTATAATAAAACCTGGATATAACTACATTATTCAGGCTAAATATTTTTTTGCCATAAAATAAAATTTTAGTTAATCTTTTTTTCACTTTGACCTGAAAATAAAGATTTATACAATTCAAATTAATAGTCAAGACATCTAAAAATGTTATAAAAAATAAAAAATTAAAATAAATAGTCATTGCATCAAAAGTCGAAATAAAAAGAGTGTACAATTGCACTTCTAATCTTGCAATTGTACAGTCTTTTTATTTATTCTTTTGATTCAAAGACTATTTATTTCAACTGTATATTTTTACTTTTATAGGTAAAATCTCTAAAAAAATAAAAAATAAAAAATTAGAGCACCGTAATTTAGAGCTATATAAAAATTTATAACCAAAATAATTAATTTCAAACTATGTATTTTTTATAACTTCTTACATGCCTTAACTATTTATTTCAATTATATAAATCTTTATTTTCAAATCAAATTCGAAAAAGGATTAACTGAAGATTTATTATTTTTAGCCAGATAAAAATATTTACCCTAAATTATGTAGTTATATCCAGGTTTTATTGTGAATTATATTCAAAAAAAATTTATCTAAAAAATAATATATTTAAAAAGGTAAAAAAAAATATATTTTATTTTTTAAAAAATTGCCTAGGCAGAAAAATCCACGTGGCAGGTGAGCGCACCCAAATTTTTTGCCATAGTAGTGTCTGGGTGGGGGGGGGGGGTACCGGCTCTCAAAATGCCAAGTTACGGGGGGGGGGGGGGGGGGGAGGAATTAAGACTAGGCATAGTTCGGGGAAGATACAAATAATCTTTGCCAAGTTTAAAGGTAATTTAAGGAATTTTACCATTAATTTAAAGACCCAAAAAAAGACTAATGGAATAGGGCTATTTCTTTCTTTAATATATTATAATTACAGTTAATTATTCCCATTCTTTTATAAATCTTGAAATCGCTTACAAAATTCATATGCCCCTGCCTGCCAATCAAATTGGAGTGAATAAAAATGAAGGACGAGAAATGTCATTTTCAGAGTATATTTCTGCGACCTAATTACAGCAAGTCATATTTTAGTCAATGTGAACTCTTAGTGTTTGTTGCTGCCAAATGTGTAGAATAAAAAAATAAAAAGATAATGATTACAAGTACTAATATATTATTTTGCAAGAATAATTATGAGGGGAAAAAGAAAGAACGATTAAGACTCAAGTTAACGGCGTTTCCACTGATTATAATATAAAGTTAGACAATTCTGCAGTTATTAAAGTAGCAAAACAAGCAACATCAATATGGTACACTCTTTCACATAATCTAATTATCTGAATTTGTTATCTCTATAACCGAGGTAAATCATGATATATTAAAGGGATAGTCAAATCTATGCATACTATGTAAATTAATTGTCCATATTTTATTAATCTATGTGGTAATACTTTGAGAAAATATAGAAATAGGTGATAGATACTATATGGAAATAAATAAAGAAATATATAATTTAAACAAAATGAAGACATAAATACAAATTAATTAATTATGAAGAATTTCGGGTAAATAGATACAAAGTTTTATTTCTAAGCAACTAAAATTTTTTATTTAAAGGAGAAAATATGGAAGGAGAAAAAAGCAAGTAGGTGACTTGTATTTTTCATTTATGTGAAACATATTTTCATTTCGGCTATACGTTTTTTCTGCTCGCACGTTGTCAAAATACATTACATCTCTGTCCCTCTTTTCGTTGACGTGACTCATGTTTTAATTAAGAAACAACTTATCTTCTACATTGATAGCGTAAAAATTAATAATTATATTATCAAATGCCTAAAAGACAATTACAAACAATTTTTCATAAGTAAGACAAAGTTGTAACGTAAAAAATAAGATAAGTAATTTATTAACATATCATATACTTCATCTGTTCTCAATTTATGTAAATATGTTTGACTGAACATTGAGTCTAAAAAAAAAATAAAAGGTTTTGGAATTTGGGTTTCTAAACAAGTCAAAAAGGAGCGTGGTTATAAAATCTTCTCATTAAATGTAAAATTTAAAATATAAGCTAAATTATTTCCTAATTTAAAAACGAGTCATTCTTTTTTTCAGATTTAACTAGAGGTTTCGAGTTCTAAAACGAAAAGAGCGATTTTCTCTTTAATAGGTTATACTCGACGTGACTATGAATTAGTTGGACACTGTGAATCTGAACTAGTCGGATCAATGCATATATATTCAATACCATATGTTTAATACCTAAAAAAAAAAGTTTCAATTAAAATACAAAAGTGTAGTGGTGGGGCAGAGGGAATTTGGTCAGCCAAGAATCTATAAAATCAAAGTTTTTCAAGTCAATCTATCTCGGTATCACATTAAATTGGTACTCAGCCAACAAAGAAATAGCCATCAAAAACTTTTTCTTTCTCGAGTCATTATATAATTTATGCTCAACTCTACCATTCTTCCTCTTCTTCTTTAGATTAATCGTTCAAATCTCTATTTCTGAGAATTCAATTCTTAAATGGCCAATGGTCTCATTAGTTTCCATTTGTTTCTTTTTTTGCTCATTGTTTGTTATTTCTCTTTACTATGTTCTGCATCCAATAAAATTAGACAAGGAGAGATACTAAAAGATGGTGATATCATAATTTCTCCAAAAGGGAAATTTAACTTAGGATTCTTTAGTCCAAATGGTTCTAAACAAAGGTTTCTTGGTATATGGTACGCTGATGTACCAGTTATATCAGTTGTTTGGGTTGCAAATAGAGACAAACCAGTTTCTGATCAAAATGGTGTATTTACAATTGAAAAAAATGGGAATTTGGTCGTTCAAGATGGCCGTGGCGACTTACTATGGACGACGAATGTTTCTGTTATCGACACTACAAATTCTACAGTGTCCCTTTTGGATACTGGCAATCTTGTTATTTTGAATGATAATAATAAGGTCTTGTGGCAGAGTTTTCAGCATCCTACAGATACATTTTTGCCAGAAATGAGAGTTTATATGGATGGAGTTTTGAGGTCGTGGACAAGTGAAAGTGACCCTTCACCCGGAAGGTAATGTTGCATTGGTGACGATCTCATTTAGAAGTTTAAACTGTTACAGATAACATACTTTCTATTTACTTAATTTTATCTTCAACATGTCACCTCACGCGCGAGCCTTATTCTCTTTTATGAGCCAAGAACTCTGTCTGTTATGGTACCATGTTGCATTCAGTGATGGAACTAGTTTTGATGAATGAAGTTAAATTGAATCTCATTCACCTGAATATATACTGTGCAAATAGGGTAAAAATAAAATATTTTGATATAGATATATTTTTTGAATCCTCTTGATATAAGGAAAGATTTAACAGTAATGGCAAATGTGGCTCAAAAATTGCTTTAGGTCATAGGTTTACACTCTTGCATACTTTTAGAATCATTTATCAGGATTTCTAGCTCCGCCACTGGTTGCATTGTATGACCATATCACTTAAAAACTCTAACTATTAGGGCGAACACACGTTTATTACGTAATTATATCTAAAACAGGTACTCCTTGGGTGTTGATCCTCGCGCATCACCACAGATTGTGATATGGGATGGATCAAATAGACGTTGGCGAAGTGGATATTGGGATGGACTCTCATTTACAGGTGTACCAGATATGAAGGCTTTGTATTTTAATGGTTTCAAGCTTTACAATGAGGGCAATAGGCTATACTTCACTTACACTGCAGAAAACACTTCTAATTTGGTGAAGTTTCATATTAGTCCTAGTGGATATGAGCTGCAGCAAAAGTGGGATATAGATAAGAGGCAATGGAGCATGATACAATCTCATCCATTGGGCCATTGCGACGTATATAACTCATGTGGGAATTTCGCAAAATGTGATATCTCAAATTCACTTAGATGTACTTGTCTGTATGGATTTGTACCAAAAGATTGGGAGCAGTGGAATGCGAGAAACTGGTCAGGAGGGTGCGTTAGGAGGACGGGATTGGAATGTTGGGCAAATAGCAGTGTCTTGATGAGTGATAGTGGAAATGGGGACGGATTCCTGGAGATCAAGGGAATCAAGTTGCCAGATTTCGCGGATAGAGCAGCTGCAGAAAACATCGACGAGTGTAAAAGCAAGTGCCTGGAAAATTGTTCATGTAGTGCTTATGCTTTTGTTACTGGAATTTACTGCATGATTTGGAGTGGAGATTTAGTTGATCTACAGCAGTTCAACCAAGGCGGGAACACTCTCTATGTTCGCCTCTCTTATTCTGAATTCGGTAAGCATTACAATCTGCTGAAATAGTAAAATGTTTACTAATTCATTTGGTATTTATACAATCATTACTGATTTTTGGATGATCCCATTTCAAACTTTCCTTAAACAGGTAAAAAGAGCAGGACAATCAAAATTGTGTTAATATCTATTCTGGTAGTTGCAGCTTTTGTTATTTGTATGGCGATTTGTCTAGTATGCAAGTACAAAGCCAAAAGACGAGGTAAAATTTCAAAATAGCTGGTGTTTTCAACTTGGCTTGTAACATTTATTTCACATAACATAGTGTATTTGTATCTTCAATTCCCCATTTTAAGGGTCTATCAGGATCAATGAAATGCCCATACGCGATCCAATTAGGAGCGGAGAACTCCCAATGGACTTATCAGGACCTGGAGACCTAAGTGTTGAAGGGCATCAAGGAAGTGGTTCAGAACTTAAATTCTTCAGTTTCAGCAGCATAGTAGCAGCTACGCACAACTTTTCTAATGCAAATAAGCTCGGACAAGGGGGATTTGGCCCCGTCTACAAGGTTGATTTCTATCTTATTATGATAAGTGTATTTTTTTCTAGGGAAATATGGCCTTATTGTCTTAGACTAACGTCGATGTTAATTAATTTATCGTAGGGAAAGCTACAAAGTGGCGAAGAAATTGCAGTGAAGAGGCTGTCAAGAAAATCAGGACAAGGTGTGGAGGAATTCAAGAATGAAATCATGTTAATTGCAAAATTACAACATAGAAATCTTGTTAGACTTTTGGGCTGCTGTATTGAGGGAGAAGAAAAGATTCTACTATACGAGTACATGCCCAACAGAAGTTTAGATTCATTTCTATTTGGTTAGTTCTGGAATGATCAATTTTGTTATATAGTTTTCCCTTAGATAAATATTTATCGCTTACAATTATTTTGGCAGATCCTACTAAGCAAGCCCAATTAAACTGGAGGAAGCGCTTCAACATAATTGAAGGGATTGCCCGGGGACTACTATATCTCCATAGAGATTCGCGACTCAGAATAATCCATAGAGATTTAAAGGCTAGTAACATTTTGCTGGACGAAGAGATGAACCCGAAAATTTCAGACTTTGGTATGGCCAGGATATTTGGAGGAAACCAAAATGAAGCAAATACAAACAGAGTAGTCGGAACATAGTGAGTATCAATTGGTGTTATACCTTTAAGAGATAGTACAAACTATCAATTAACTTGATCAAAGAGCTAACTTCATTCATATGTTTTTTTACTTAAAAATCAGCGGATATATGGCTCCTGAATATGCAATGGAAGGGTTGTTCTCTGGAAAATCAGATGTTTACAGCTTTGGCGTATTATTGCTAGAGATCATCTGTGGCTGGAGGAACACAAGCTTTCGTTCTGATCAGCACTCGAGCATTATTGGTTATGTACGTCTATTCAAATTTCTCAGGAGCTACTTTTTAATATAAACTATGAGTACGAAAACGTTGGTTTTTCCTTTCTCTTACTTTTGTTTTCCTTTTTCATATGGAAATGTTTCAGGCATGGGAGAAGTGGGACGAAGGTAGACCGATGAATCTAGTGGATCGTTCTATCTGGGACGAGTGTCAACATGATGAAGTATTGAGATGCATACACTTAGCGCTACTTTGTGTGCAAGACATGGCAGTTCACAGACCGAATATGTCTTCTGTTGTTTTAATGTTGGAGACTGACAATATAAGGTTGTCTTTGCCTAGACAACCTACTTATACTTCAATGAGAAAATATGAAGATGCAGATATATGGAATGAGAAACAGGATTTTTCCTCAAACGATGTCACCATTAGTGTTATAGTCGGTAGATGACATCTGCTTTTTTGCAGAAATATGGGATCAAATTATATACTTATTGTAACATTCTTTCCAGAAATTAAGTTTGACTATTAGAAAAAATTCATTGCATTTACCATAATTTGCAAGCAAATCATTGTTCTTATTCTGTGTTCAAAAATCAGTAAAGCAAAATTACAACAAACTAAAAATAAAACAGTAAATATTGTTAGTCAAAAACAGAAACATATTCGAGCCCATAATTTGCTTGTGTGTCCTTAAAAAATTTAATTCCTTACTCAAGGCTTTATAGATTAATTCCTATTAGGATAGAACAAATAGCTATCATGGGATAGCGGCAATTCAAACCACACACCGCCGGCGAACTCAAATGTTGGATCAAACCACACAATGGTCGGAAAAAATAATTCGCGGTAGACTATTACAGTCGGAATGGCAGTCGCTTGCAAATTAACAAAATATAAAAGAAACATTATAGCATTTTTCTGGTAGTGATTTGCTTTACAAATTATGCAGAAATGCAGAGAAGAAAAGAAAAAGTTTGCAGATTTTTGGTGGTGAAAAATGAGGCAAAGCCTCTTAATTAATAGCTAACGAGATTGAGTTCCAACATGGGCAAAGATGCTTGTTCGTTTGACAATGTGTATATTCCATATAAATTATTTAAATTTCTGTTAAGTGTACTATTCGGGCGTGAATTTGATCGTTGCAAAAATAATCGCGACTTTAATTTTAATATAAAATTTAGCACAAAAAAATATGAGGAATAAATAAATAAATAATGAAAAAGGAAAACAAAGTTGATCCAACATACCTCAATGATTTCGTCTCATTAATACATAGAGCTCAATATATCTTGCGTTGTACGAAAGTGGGATCCCTAATTGCCGGAGACAAAAGATTCATATGAGAAATCATAAGTAAACGGGTCTCTTCTTGGCCAAATCCAAAGCAGAACGATGTTGCAAGACTTGCTCTCTTTTTAACTCTTTAAGAGCTAGTAGAAGTGTTTCTATATAAATTTTCCTCTTCTTATCCAATGAGAGAAGAAGTTCCGTTGTAAGATTAATCAATTAAAATTTTCTTTTCCTCCACTACTTTTCCCTCTATTTCCGAGTTTTTGACCAATATTTGTCTCTTATCTTTGATGATAGGTCTATTTGGTCCCTCAAATATAACCCTTAGCATATTTAGTCCCTTAAGTATGCTAAAGTGGAGCAACTTTAGTCTAAATGTGTGCAAAAACTAACCGTGTTACCTAACTCTGATTCAGGAAGCAATTCTGCTGCTCTATAACAAAACGTTTCCTCTCCTTTTATTGGATAACGCAAATTATCACTTTAATTTCTCATTTTTGGATAATGTCTTTTACAATTTTGACCTTGAAAATATCTCATTCTATGCCAATTTTTAATGAGAAATGACATCGTACAGCCGTTGTAAAAATAATATTCGAAATATATATATATATATATATATATATATATATATATATATATATATATATATATATATATATATATATATATATATATATATTTTCCGATTGATTTTTCCAAAAATAAAAGTTAAAACGTGAAAAAATAGAACTACCATGATCAACTCTATGCATATTAATGAAACAAACGAATAACTAGGTTGTATTATGGAATTTTTACACTCCTATGCCATATAGTAAACTATATTACCCTCCATGCTTAACTTTTAATATAATTACCTTTTATTATTACCACTTCCAACTGAGAGGTTGTGAGTTCGAGTCTCCCCAAGAGCAAGGTGGGAAGTTCTTGGAGGGAAGGATGCCGGGGGTCTATTTGGAAATAGCCTCTCTACCCCAGAGTAGGGATAAGGTCTGCATACATACTACCCTCTCCAGACCCCACTAAGTGGGATTATACTGGACAGTTACTACTACTACTACTTATATACCTAATTACCATTTATGTACCATGTTAGGATTTTAACGGTATTAATTAGCTCCTAATTTTACACTCCCCAAGTTTCTCTCCAAATCCCCACAATTTTCTCTTCAATCACCCATTATTTCCTCTTCTAAAACTAGCGAAAATTTATAACCCCTCCACTATTGACAACTATCAAAAAACTTTGAAGCTTTGAATTCGAATTTGAGTTTTCAAAAGACATTGTTTATTTGGAGTGGATGTTATTACAAAGAATTGGGATTTCTCTCTATGTCTCTCTCTATCTCTCAATCCCAAATTTCACTAATATAAGAGGAAAGAAAAAGAGAGCAGCAATTCCACCATTGACAGTATTAAAAATCTTTGAAGCTTTGAATTAGAATTTAAATTTTCAAGCATCTTTTTTTTTTGGATTGGGTACTGTTGCAAATAATTGGGAATGTAGTTTGGAGTTTATATCTCAATTTCGAGGGGTTTTGATGAAGATTAGACTTGATTTTAGCTAAATTTCAAATTGAAACTCGAAGAAGAAGAAGAAGAAGAAGACGACATAACATACATTATATTACAGAAATTATAGAAAAATTATAGATAAATTGTAGAAAAAATATCTTTCGTTGTTTATTTATTTATTTTTTATTCATTAACTATTGTATGAAAGTTGAACAACAGTTGTATAAATTTTTTATTTACATGGTATTATATTGTTGTTGTATATAACTTAGCATAAGTAATGTACGAAAATTATAGATAATTTGTAGGTAAGTTATATAATAAATAAATAGTGGTATGAAATTTATTTTCATTATATATAAATCAGATACAAAATATACAAAAGACATATTGTATAAATTTTGTATGCAAGTTTTATGTTACTTTAGTTGTAATTAACTGGGAGGAAATAATGTGTGAAAATTATAGATAAGTTGTATTTCTTTATAACGTGATATGTTGGCATATCAAGTAACTTTAGTGTTCCAAACAAACATGCATGAAAATAAAGATAAATTCTGTTATGACCAGGTTGTAGATATTTGTAGAAACATTAACGAGCCGAACAACACCGATAGTATTCACCGGTGGAGAAATCCAAAAAAAATTTACCGGGATTGATTTAAAGCACTGGCAGCAAACTATGGTCTTCTACTTGACTACCTAAGTCTCCAGAAGTTCATCAACAAAGATGTTCCTAAGTTACCCTATAAAATTAGATTGTCTGTGGTGAGAGAATAATGTATTGGTGAAAAACAAACTCACCATGTGGACCAATATTATGGTGACAGATAGTTTGGGAGTCGAAGCGACAAAAGAAGAATGTTGTGCAAAGAAGATATGAGCAGTTCTCACGAGATCGTTTATGAAGATACCATGCGTGTTAGCTAAATAGGTACGGGCTGATAATTCATGTCATTGGAAGCCACAAAGACAGGAAAATCAGCCGAATCTCTAATTTACGCGATTGGATGTTATTACTTCAACTGTTATAAATCGGGAAAATTTCACAGAGATTTCTACTTTTCAATTTTATAGCCCATATTTCAATTTACAACTAACTAATCCAAAAATAATAGGATAAGATTCCACATCCAACTACAATAAATTCTCAAAATTACTATTTAATTTTTAAAAAAAGATTGCTCAAGCTTTTAAATTAATTTTCGAACCAGCAATTATAAATCAAATATTAGTTCAACAAAGTAAATCCATTTAAATAGTGAAAATTAGATTTTAACAAGCTTATATATGTGGGTTTAGATTCCGAATTTGAATTTGTGAGAAATTTGGAGTGGGTGTTATTTAGAATTGTTAGAAATAATATGAGGAGGTTGTATATAAAATTTGAAATCATTTAATGGAGATTTGTACTGTTTTGAACAAGAATTGTAACCGAAAATCGTGGAAGAAGTTCGTCTACAGACGCTTGTATAAATGTGTATAAAAGTGTATAATAGTGTATAAGATGTGTTTATACACCCATATACACAATTATACAAGATTAACATAATTATACAAAAAATTAACTGCGTCTTCTTCTTTGTGTTTTTTTCTGAAATTTAACTCAAATCTTGTTCAAATCTACTCAAAATCACTTCAAATTGAAAGTTTGAACTCCTTATGATATTTCCAATCAATTAGAACAACACCCTACTCAAATAACTAACAAACTCAAAAAATCCAATTTTCAAAAGCAAAGCTTTGAATAGCCTTCAATGGTGAACTTCTACTCTTCAATTTTCTTACATTGCAACTAGATGACACATGGGAGAATCAATAATAACAGATGGCCCCTTGAAGCATATGTAGAAGGAGTGAGAAGAAAAGAGAGTGAATGCAATATTTGTGAGAACACAAATTTAACTCTATAAAAATTTTGAATTTGCCAGTACTTTCAAAACATTTACAATATGGGCTAGGTAGGGTAAAACTTAAAAATATGAGCTATTTTTTTGTTATGGTGTGATGTCAAGTGTATTTTGTTGTAATTTTTTCCTATAAATCATCAGATTCCCTTTATAAATTGTACCATTATATAAATTCTCTTTCCATATCTTGTATCACCATCGAAAACCAATGTAATTAAACTTTCAATTGTCAATATTCTTGTAATCCTATGCTGTTGGAAGCTAATCTTGTTCTTTCCTATTTATAGAAAGCATCGATCATCAATAAGATTTTTATTTATTCTCTCAATCTTATTTTTTATTATTGTTATTATTTTATATTTGAGAAAGTGTGGTAAAATTGATTGTTTAAAACCCGAATTATTTTTTTATTTGCTATGACCCCAAAAACTAATTTTTGATTAAACAAAAAATATATCATTTATCACAAAATAGACGTCATGATGATGCATGAAGTACGTAAAATATTGCAACATGAGGAACTTAGATTTGAGAAGTCATCTTCAAAGCAGCGGAGGAGCAGCCATATTCGTATGCATGCATGTCTGTTACGTCTCTCCTCTTCGTGGATAATTAATTAAGACTTTTTCATTAATTTTGTTAGTTATTCATTTATTCTATTCACACTGCCTCACCAACCACAATATAGGTCTCATTAATTTCAAATACATCCAATTTTTAATCCCTCTACTTCTTTGTCAATTTTCCTCAAAAAGGGGTATGAGTAATATTTTCGTCATCCTTGCGTTTATTTCTTTTGTGAAAAATCTCAAGGAAAATCCGCAGCCACTATCATTGGGTGCATACCGAAAAACTTGCTTACTGTCAATAACTCGCAAAACACACTGGCTATGTAAATCGCACTAGACAAACGCAGTGCGACGAGCTCTGATTAAAGAAGTTGTTGGTGAAGGAAATCGATCCCAGGCGTCTCACATGAAAAATTACTCACCCAACTAACTAAGGCAAACCCTTGCATTTATGAAACTGAAGAAGAAGTGTCTTAAGAATCGTGTGCCACCTACAGCTTTTTACATCAATATTAATTTCGAAAGATGTAAAATAAAGAATGTTTAGATATGATTGTTATACTACTCATTTCGAGGGTAATATCTGCATTTATTGAAATTAGCTACTAACTTCGTCACGATATTAAACTGCTCATAGCTAACAGAATTTATGATAATATGTTCTGTTGCTATTAACAATAAATTTTGCTTGTTAGCTGCAGAATTTGTCCGTCACTAATTCTTATTTTTTAGTAATGTATTAGTTTATATATATATATATATATATATATATATATATATATATTAAAATCTTGAGGTGAACGTTACAAAAGAATATGCACTATGTTCGGGGATGTAGGAGAGTCATGAGAGGTGTGGCTGGAGCACAACTAGCGACTGATATATAGTAAAAAAAATAATCGTGAGTGTGAGTTTTAAAAAACAAATTTGAAAATAGGCAAGTTTACGTAAGTTTGCAAACTATATTTATAATTAGTACCAAGAAAGGAAAGAAATATGTGCAGAAGGCACTAAAAGATAAGAGATATATGCTACAATCTGATACTATAGTATACTTTCACAATAAATATCTAATTTACTTTTTTATTTTTATTTAAAATAAGTGTCTAGTTATGTAATCAAGAATTGATTTAATTTGTTTTTATAAAATAACCCCTATGTACATACCCCTAAAAAAATTCTTACTCTTCACATTAAATGTTTAAATAGGGATAGTTTAGTCATAGTAGGTATTTTTATGTAAAATTTAGTATTTTCTTAATGTGCGTATTAAAAGTAAATTGGACACTTATTGTGAACCAGATCGGGAGTAACATTTACCTTTTCTTGCCTTAACTAATTAGCAGAAACTTTAAATAGCAAATGAACCTTCACTGAATTGGAAAGAGAAAAAAAATTATGGCAGTCTTATTATTTTTAGTTTTTTTTACCAATTTAAGATGATCCAAAATGCATCTACACCAGCTGTACATAAAATATTCTAATTTACCCCCTTACACTTCTTTTTCTTTTTTCAATCAATAAATTAAAAAAATAAGAGGTATAATTATGACGTTAGAGATGATTTCAGCATGACACAACAACCTATTTAGGATAAATAATTTGAAAAAATGGCCATTCAGGTGACGTAATTATCCTTAATTAATTCTAGACTAAATATAGAAGTCTATTTAATTTATTTCTATTTTCTTTCCATGAATCAGAGATTTCTTTTATTTTTTTGGGTAAGACTCCGACAAAGAAGAAAGAGATGGTCAACTACTTGGCCATTGGCTCTCCTCTATATAAGCAGAGTGACCTTAGCAAACTCTCTTATTCTCTATCCCCACTCTCTATATAAAACATACATAGAACTAAAAAATACCAGATTTTACAATGGCAGCCAAAGTCTACATTGTGTATGTTTTCCTCTTTTTCTGTTTCAGTTTCTTCATATATTTATTGTTGTGTGTGTGTGTGTGTTACTTTTTGTTATCTCTGTTTTCTGCATATCCAATTCTTCTATGATATTTGTTTTTGATTTGTACTGTTTTAATGGTCGAGGTAATTTCTTCATTTAATTTTTATTATTGAATTTAAAAACTAATGAACATGTTTATTTAAATTTTGGCAGTTACTATTCAATGTATGGACATGTTGAGAAGCTGGCACAAGAGATTAAGAAAGGTGTTGCATCAGTTGAAGGTGTTGAAGCTAAGCTTTGGCAGGTCTGTTAAATGACAAATCACTCAGTAATGTAGCCCTATATGTAGTACAAATTTTTGAGCCCCGTCGAGTATAGATTGTGGATCCGCCTTTGATTTTCTATTCTCTTTATGTGCACTAACAATGCATAGATTTGTATACTATCAGATTAAACTGACCGGTAACTAGCAGATCATTTTATAGTGTCAGTATATATAACTTAAATTCGTCTATGCATGTAATCTTATGTGCCAATTAATATATGATTGGAACAGGTACCAGAAACTCTATCTGAAGAAGTTCTTGCAAAGATGAGTGCACCAGGGAAAGGTGATGCACCAATAATTACAGCAGATGAACTTGCTGAGGCAGATGGCTTTATATTTGGGTTCCCAACTAGATTTGGAATGATGCCTGCTCAATTTAAGGCTTTTCTTGATGCAACTGGTGGTCTCTGGAAAACTCAACAACTTGCTGGAAAACCAGCTGGCATTTTCTATAGCACTGCTTCTCAAGGAGGTGGTCAAGAGACTACCGCGTTAGTCCCTTTTCATCTCCCTAAATAAATCGTGAAAATTTTAAAAATTAATGTAGTTACATCATATTAATAAAACAAATTACATTACTGCAGCTTTCCTCGACGAGTTTTCATTAAATGTGATGTATGTTTGCAGGTTGACAGCCATAACACAGCTTGTTCACCACGGAATGATCTTTGTTCCAATTGGCTATACATTTGGAGGAGGTATGTTCGAGATGGAGAAAATCAAAGGTGGAAGTCCGTATGGTGCTGGAACGTTTGCTGGCGATGGCTCGAGACAGCCAACAGAGCTTGAATTGGAACAAGCTTTTCATCAAGGGAAATACATTGCCACCATCACTAAGAAGCTCAAAGCCTCTGCTTAAGTACTGAACTAAGTTTACCATTTGTATTATATAGTGTTTTCTTTTTTCTGTTTAGAGCACATGTTTCGGTTTAAATTTGGTGTTGGTACTGAACTAAGTTTACAATGTCTTATTTTATTGCCTATTGTTCAGTGTCTTTTACATGCTTAAGAATCTTGATATTTTCATTTTGTGCCTCAAATCATTGTGTGCTTAGTAAGAAATCATTATACGTGAACTTAAAATACCTATACTTAACAGTGATGTCAATACCCAATTCATATAACTTCCCCTCTCATGTCATCGATATATATGTCAAGCTGCATTCATCTTCTAAAAATTTTGTATCTGCCTCTCCCAACAGGCAACAACTATTGGTCTTTTAAATCAAGAGAACTGAAAGCAATACAATTTAATAAAGAAAATATGGGGTCCATCCTATTCAACAATAGGCACGTGCCTATAAAATAAAAACTTTGCTGGCAACTCTTTCTTCGACCCAAAGTTTGAAAGTAAGTGGAGGAGATTAATACATTTCTTGTAGCATTCTTAGAGGCTACGTATTTTGCTCCTATCTTCAAATACACCAAAAAGCATAGAGAAGTAACAGAAGATAGAGAGGATAATTCACATATCGTGGTATGTGAGATAAATAGTCTGTGTAAATAATTTTGTTGTGAGGTATTTAAAATAAAGAGTGTTATTTCTTTCGAAGTTTATAGTAGTCTCTTGATACTAATAAGTTGTAATATTATACTGGCAATATTGCTCCGCTCAGGTATTGTATTTTATCCCGTTAAAAGATTTAGTGTCTTTGTTACTCGCTTGTGTTATTATTATTTATCATGGATTTATCCCTCGGCGGGATAATATTTTCCCAACAACGTGTATCAGAGCCACGGTAAACAATAATCCGCTGTCTCTTCAATATCCTTGTCTCATAAAAGATAATTATGAGAAAATTGTGTCTACACATGAAAGTGATTCTTGGCTCCCAGGATGTGTGAGAAATTGTAGATAGAGGATATGCAAAACCCGATAATGAGGAATCTCTGCCTCACAATGAAAATATGTCATGGAAAATATAAGGAAGAGGATAAACAAGCCATCATGCTCATCCACCAATGTGTGGATGATGCCATGTTGGTAAAGGTGGCAGATGCTACCACCTCAAAGAAGATTGAGAGATTTTACGAAATTCCCTTCAAGGGTTGACAAGGTGAGGAAAGTAAAACTTCAAACTCTAAGAGCTGATTTTGATGTTTTAAAATTAAAAGAATTCGAATGCATTTCGGATCATTGTTCAAAAGTGAAGGCTGTTGTGAATCAATAAAGAAGATACGGGAAGGACATAAAAGATGTCCGTATGGTAAAACAGATCCTTCGCACTTTAACACTTAAATTTGATTTTTTGGTGTGTGCTATTGAAGAATATAAAGATTTAGACTCTATGATGATTGAGCAATTGGATGGTTCTTTATAAGCCCACAAAGAAAAGATCCAAAAGAGACAAGAAGTGCCGTTGGAGAAATTTCTTAAAACTCATGCATCCTTCAAGGATTATAGAGGTGAAAAGAGCTATTGACGGAATGGACGGGGAAGAGGCCTTGGCGTTCATGTAAGAGGAAGAAATAATTTCAACAATAATGTTAAAATTCACCAAACATTCGGAGGTCGTGGTCATTGACAAAGAGGAGGAAGATGACGTGGCTACAATCAAGAAAATAATGGACAAAGATATAACAAATTAAAAATTGAGAGTTACATTGTCATAAATTTGGCCATTACTCTTGGGAATTTCGTAGCAATGTTGAAGAGAAAGCTAACCTTGTTGATAAAAAGAAAGAAGAAGATGAGTCGACATTATTGTTGGCACTCAATGAAGAAGATAGGGATGATTGTAGCACGTGGTATTTGGACAATGGAGCAAGCAATCATATGTGTAGATGTAAGAAGAAGTTTATGGAGATCAGTAAGACAGTAAGAGGTAATGTGTCCTTTGGAGATACCTCAAAGATTCAAATCAAAAGAATATGTACGATTATGATCTCCTATAAAGATGATAGTCGTCAGCTAATTCAAGATGTTTATTATGTGCAAACTTATAAAGTAATATTTTAACTTTGGGTCAACTTCTTGAAAAGGAATATGACATCCACATGACAAATATGCATCTTTAGCTTAGCGATTCAAGTGGAATTGTAGTTGCTAAAGTGTATATAGCAAAGAATATATTATTTTCTCTAATCTTAAATAATTGATGCAAAGTGTTTGAAGGCTAATGTGCAAGATGAATCGTGGTGTTGGCACATGAGATTTGAGAACTATTTAATTTTGAAGCTCTAATATCAATGGGATAAAAGAACATGGTGCATGTGATACCATAAATCAACTATCCCAACCAATCGTGTAAAGCTTGTCTTCTTGGAAAACATGCAAGGAGGAGTTTTTCAAAAGAGGCCATTTCAAGATCAACCAAACTACTCCACCTTGTTCAAACTGATATATGTGGACCAATCAATCCACCTTCCTTTGGCAAAAATAAATACTTTTTTCTCTTTATTGATGACTTTAGCAGAAAGACTTGGGTTTATTTCTTGAACTAAAACTCTGAAGCTTTTGCTGCTTTTAAAAAACTCAAAGTACTTGTAGAAAAAAAGTATCCATAAAATAAAAGCTTTAAGGCCCAATAGAGGACGTGAATTCACTTAAAAAGAATTTAATGGCTTTTGTTAGTCTCATAAAATTCGTCGCCCTCTGACGGTGCCTTATTCACCAAACAAATAGAGCTTCAAAGAGAAAGAATCGAATAATTCTTAACATGACTACATGTATGTTGAAAGCTCACTACAAAAAATCGGAGTTATTGTGGCGGTTATTGTAGCATATAATGGCGGTTTGAAACCGCCGTAATACATATTAACGGCGGCTTTTGAAAGCGCCACAATCACGTCCGCCAATATTTTATAACGGCGTTTCTGATTAAACCGCCGTAATCACTGTTAAAACCGCCGATTTTAATAATTTTAATCTGGCTTTTATTTTTCATATTAGGGCAGTTATAAAACCGCCGTAATCTTTCAAAACCGCCGTAATGTATTTTTTCTTCTTCAGCCTATTTTCAATCCTATTTTCATATTTAAAGTCCTATTTATTGAATGTTATGCTTTGAAATTTCTGTAGCACTTCATAATCAATTAAACCCAATATAGAGGATTAAATAAGAAAAATATTCATTATATAAAACACAAGTATAGCGATAATACATCATCCAAATATTAATGCTTCAAAGTATATTTTAATAGTAATATCCAAAAGATTCATAGTTGATCCAACAAAATAATCCCAAATTCGCACTTACACAAGTATACCAAAATTACATCATCCAAAAATTAATGCTTAAAAGTGTATTTCCACGGTAATATCCAAAAGATCCATAGTTCATCCTATAAAATAATCGCTAATTCACACTTGGATGATCGTCGTTGTTACTTTCATCTAAAGATCTTCTTGGTTCAACTGGTGCATCACTTCCTAAATCTGGTACCTGAAAAAAAGGAAGAAAAAATATGGTCAATAAGCAATTAACTAAAATTTTAACAGGTAAGCTAAAGTAATAAGATTAGATATACATAAATCACATTGAAAATTAGAAAACCATTTTATGTTAAAAAAGAACCATAAGAAAAATAAGTAACTAAAATTTTACTGTAGCAAAAGAACGTATACCTGTGGAGGAGTGGAAAATAAGTGAGCAAACTCAGGGATATTCCCTATATTCCTTTCATATAAGCTAATTAGTGCATTTAGTTTTGATTTCACATGTGTCATCTCTTGCTGCCACGCTGGAGTTGGAGCGGTAAGGATAGATGAACCCACATAACCACGACGGTATCTCGCAGATGTCTGTTTGAATACTACAGTTGGAACTACACCCAAGTCTAAACCTCGAACACGGCCGGGGTGCTCGGGACCGAATACTATGCCAAGTGCATCATTTGGTGAAGGTTCATCAAGACTTTCTGCTCTTTCACTTCGAATTTCTTTAATTCTTTCCTACAAAAATTGAGGAAGCATAACAAGACCTTATCTATAAAGAAGACATGAATAAGACATGACCAGTAATTTTCAAAATCACAGCCAATGATTCCAACAGAATAAAGACTATAAGAGGATTCTCCAATATGGTTTACTTTTGTTTATGCCATATTCCGCCATCCCAACTTTTCCCTACCATCTAAAGCTTTAATCTGTGCTTTATTCATCGGAAACATTTAATACCTACTTCAGACTGCTACATTCACATGGAAGGTATAAGAGATACCACTAATAACTCGTAAAAATATGACCAGGGGGAAGCTGAAGCTCAAAGAGAATCAAGTCCTAGAGACTTGGCTTTCACTTTCAGGGATCTCAAGTAACGGATTGCTTCATCTATTCGATATCAATTTGATACACATGTATGGGTCACAATCTCAGAGAACTACAATGAGAGACAAGTGCTACTAGATGTTGTTATGTCAATAAGTCGGGATAGAACCTTGTTATTTTTCAAGCGTCGATCAAAATCTCATGTTCTTTTTAGGAGCTATATTGTGCTAAAAATGTTACTTACCCCAATCATGAAAGATTCAAAAACATAAATGGTCAAAACGAAACAGATAGATGAATGCAGATCATCATTTAGAAGGACTACTGTGGCACCCTAGGTTTAGATGTACCTGTACCTTCATTAAATTATCATGATGATATCCAAACCATTTTTTAACTAGACAGAATGAGTATAGACCAAGTATGACCACGATCTAAGGTTCTTTAGTTAAACAATCAGATTATCGTGATGAGATAGGCAAAACCATTAGGGTAGATTAACAGGAGGCTACAAGTCCACCACATGATTTCAAACTATAGTGCTAGACATCCATGAATCACTTATCAATAACAAGATTGTTAGCTAAGGTCTGCAAAGCAGACAGATCAAATATAAGACATGATTTTCAATGAGAATCACTCATTTGACCAAGACAAGGCAACTCAATTCATAGGCATGAAGATCAAGGTATTACTAGAGATATGAAATCTTAACAGGACATCAGGAAGAATTCAAGAACATAATTCAATTGACTTATCTAACATGATAGTGTTCATACAGCAGTCATTTAACTAACAGGTGAAAATCAAACATAAAATCAACATACGGGTCAGTTCAACTAATCATGGAAGATTTAGCAGGCTTTATCCATTAGAATAGCATCGGTGTAGAAATATCTTAACGAATTAAATAATCAGAAGTAAAATTCTATAACCATCACAGATTAAGTAACATAGTACAACTATCAAGAAATTTCATTAGTTATTTTTCAAGCATCTAAAAATGTTACTTTCCCCAATCACCCTAGTCTCATCAGTTACATAACTCCCATCTTTCCTTTTATGAGTCTCAGTCCACATTTTGCCTCGATCAAAAGCTTTTCCCATCGCCTTCTGAAATTTTTAAATTGAATAATGTTAGTAATTAATTGAGAACATATATCTTATCTAAGTTAAGTGCTTAAACAACCATTACAGCTCTTCTTCTAGCCAAACTCATAGCACCACAAGTATGAGGAAGTTGATTTTTTCGAATCTCTACATTCTTCCTGCAACACTCCTACAAATTAAATAGGTGAAATTCTATTATATAAGACCAAAATACGCAAAAGCAGAAGCAACAGAAGTAGAAGAAAAGAAGCAGAAACAGAAAGAAGCTAGGACACTCAGCAAACCTCGGCACAAGCAAAAATCAACAACAACAGCAGTGCAACAATTAATTAATGAAATTAATGAAATTACTACAATTTTTCCTTTTAATTGGGAAACTACAGTATATTGGCTTCTTTTATCTTCCTTGTGGCATGGTATGTTAATGTTACTGAATAAGGTGCCAAGTGCTCTTTGTATTAGCCTAACATTTCCAAGTACAGTTGGACAAAGCTCTGTGTACTTAGCACAAAAAATGAACCAAATAAACTCAGAAAGCAAAATCCTTTAGAGTACTACCTATCATGGCTTTGAATTGAAACATATGAGAGGTTCTGCCTCTGCCAGTAAAGTTTTCTGGATAACTGCAAAATTTTAGAACTGTGCAGAATAGAAGCAAACTCTCTTTCCTGTAAAATACTGACTATCCCTTCAGGAGTATCTTTATACTCCTATTGTAGCATATAATGGCGGTTTGAAACCGCCGTAATACATATTAACGGCGGCTTTTGAAAGCGCCACAATCACGTCCGCCAATATTTTATAACGGCGTTTCTGATTAAACCGCCGTAATCACTGTTAAAACCGCCGATTTTAATAATTTTAATCTGGCTTTTATTTTTCATATTAGGGCAGTTATAAAACCGTCGTAATCTTTCAAAACCGCCGTAATGTATTTTTTCTTCTTCAGCCTATTTTCAATCCTATTTTCATATTTAAAGTCCTATTTATTGAATGTTATGCTTTGAAATTTCTGTAGCACTTCATAATCAATTAAATCCAATATAGAGGATTAAATAAGAAAAATATTCATTATATAAAACACAAGTATAGCGATAATACATCATCCAAATATTAATGCTTCAAAGTATATTTTAATAGTAATATCCAAAAGATTCATAGTTGATCCAACAAAATAATCCCAAATTCGCACTTACACAAGTATACCAAAATTACATCATCCAAAAATTAATGCTTAAAAGTGTATTTCCACGGTAATATCCAAAAGATCCATAGTTCATCCTATAAAATAATCGCTAATTCACACTTGGATGATCGTCGTTGTTACTTTCATCTAAAGATCTTCTTGGTTCAACTGGTGCATCACTTCCTAAATCTGGTACCTGAAAAAAAAGAAGAAAAAATATGGTCAATAAGCAATTAACTAAAATTTTAACAGGTAAGCTAAAGTAATAAGATTAGATATACATAAATCACATTGAAAATTAGAAAACCATTTTATGTTAAAAAAGAACCATAAGAAAAATAAGTAACTAAAATTTTACTGTAGCAAAAGAACGTATACCTGTGGAGGAGTGGAAAATAAGTGAGCAAACTCAGGGATATTCCCTATATTCCTTTCATATAAGCTAATTAGTGCATTTAGTTTTGATTTCACATGTGTCATCTCTTGCTGCCACGCTGGAGTTGGAGCGGTAAGGATAGATGAACCCACATAACCACGACGGTATCTCGCAGATGTCTGTTTGAATACTACAGTTGGAACTACACCCAAGTCTAAACCTCGAACACGGCCGGGGTGCTCGGGACCGAATACTATGCCAAGTGCATCATTTGGTGAAGGTTCATCAAGACTTTCTGCTCTTTCACTTCGAATTTCTTTAATTCTTTCCTACAAAAATTGAGGAAGCATAACAAGACCTTATCTATAAAGAAGACATGAATAAGACATGACCAGTAATTTTCAAAATCACAGCCAATGATTCCAACAGAATAAAGACTATAAGAGGATTCTCCAATATGGTTTACTTTTGTTTATGCCATATTCCGCCATCCCAACTTTTCCCTACCATCTAAAGCTTTAATCTGTGCTTTATTCATCGGAAACATTTAATACCTACTTCAGACTGCTACATTCACATGGAAGGTATAAGAGATACCACTAATAACTCGTAAAAATATGACCAGGGGGAAGCTGAAGCTCAAAGAGAATCAAGTCCTAGAGACTTGGCTTTCACTTTCAGGGATCTCAAGTAACGGATTGCTTCATCTATTCGATATCGATTTGATACACATGTATGGGTCACAATCTCAGAGAACTACAATGAGAGACAAGTGCTACTAGATGTTGTTATGTCAATAAGTCGGGATAGAACCTTGTTATTTTTCAAGCGTCGATCAAAATCTCATGTTCTTTTTAGGAGCTATATTGTGCTAAAAATGTTACTTACCCCAATCATGAAAGATTCAAAAACATAAATGGTCAAAACGAAACAGATAGATGAATGCAGATCATCATTTAGAAGGACTACTGTGGCACCCTAGGTTTAGATGTACCTGTACCTTCATTAAATTATCATGATGATATCCAAACCATTTTTTAACTAGACAGAATGAGTATAGACCAAGTATGACCACGATCTAAGGTTCTTTAGTTAAACAATCAGATTATCGTGATGAGATAGGCAAAACCATTAGGGTAGATTAACAGGAGGCTACAAGTCCACCACATGATTTCAAACTATAGTGCTAGACATCCATGAATCACTTATCAATAACAAGATTGTTAGCTAAGGTCTGCAAAGCAGACAGATCAAATATAAGACATGATTTTCAATGAGAATCACTCATTTGACCAAGACAAGGCAACTCAATTCATAGGCATGAAGATCAAGGTATTACTAGAGATATGAAATCTTAACAGGACATCAGGAAGAATTCAAGAACATAATTCAATTGACTTAGCTAACATGATAGTGTTCATACAGCAGTCATTTAACTAACAGGTGAAAATCAACATACGGGTCAGTTCAACTAATCATGGAAGATTTAGCAGGCTTTATCCATTAAAATAGCATCGGTGTAGAAATATCTTAACGAATTAAATAATCAGAAGTAAAATTCTATAACCATCACAGATTAAGTAACATAGTACAACTATCAAGAAATTTCATTAGTTATTTTTCAAGCATCTAAAAATGTTACTTACCCCAATCACCCTAGTCTCATCAGTTACATAACTCCCATCTTTCCTTTTATGAGTCTCAGTCCACATTTTGCCTCGATCAAAAGCTTTTCCCATCGCCTTCTGAAATTTTTAAATTGAATAATGTTAGTAATTAATTGAGAACATATATCTTATCTAAGTTAAGTGCTTAAACAACCATTACAGCTCTTCTTCTAGCCAAACTCATAGCACCACAAGTATGAGGAAGTTGATTTTTTCGAATCTCTACATTCTTCCTGCAACGCTCCTACAAATTAAATAGGTGAAATTCTATTATATAAGACCAAAATACGCAAAAGCAGAAGCAACAGAAGTAGAAGAAAAGAAGCAGAAACAGAAAGAAGCTAGGACACTCAGCAAAGCTCGGCACAAGCAAAAATCAACAACAACAGCAGTGCAACAATTAATTAATGAAATTAATGAAATCACTACAATTTTTCCTTTTAATTGGGAAACTACAGTATATTGGCTTCTTTTATCTTCCTTGTGGCATGGTATGTTAATGTTACTGAATAAGGTGCCAAGTGCTCTTTGTATTAGCCTAACATTTCCAAGTACAGTTGGACAAAGCTCTGTGTACTTAGCACAAAAAATGAACCAAATAAACTCAGAAAGCAAAATCCTTTAGAGTACTACCTATCATGGCTTTGAATTGAAACATATGAGAGGTTCTGCCTCTGCCAGTAAAGTTTTCTGGATCACTGCAAAATTTTAGAACTGTGCAGAATAGAAGCAAACTCTCTTTCCTGTAAAATACTGACTATCCCTTCAGGAGTATCTTTATACTCCTATGTTATCACAACTACATTTAGAACTAAGTAGGTAATTAGCATGTTAAACAGTTCCTAAAGAGTTTCAAATGCATGATCATTTTACTGCTAAGGGATCGTACATCTAGTACCAAACATCTTAAAGACAAAAGTACATGTTTTAGTGTTGGGATCAATAATGAATACAGGCATGCATCTCAATAGCACCCAATCATATTAAACAAGAAGTTGACTAAGTCTTAGCCCTTAAATGTACACAGATTATTAATTACAACTCGACCACTGCAAGTATCACTATGGTTAATGCTCAAAGAGTGTATTCAGTGTAAGTCTAAGCAGCTTCAAAATGATACCAGATTATTAATCTTAGTTATGAAGCACAAACTATCAAGCACTAATGAGTACTGTAAGGATAGCGATCACATTCAAAACTCTTACAATTGGAGTTCAGCAAAATAAGGTAAGCATACATGGTTTTAATAAAATAGAATCAATTGGAGTTCAGAAAAGGTTGAACAAAGATTAAATCATGATGTGGTACTGTCAGATCCATTATGTGAGATCCAATGGATATAAATATCATCAGATAGAATGGGGGTATGCTAGATGTACTCAGAATTAGACTCCAAGTGTGAGGAAAAACTCAACTCTAGTCTTTTAGATGGGCAAATACACTATCACAACTTAAGGGCAATCCAATGTTTTCCATCACTTAAACTGCATGAGTATACGACAACCTTAGAGAAGTCTAACTAATAACAATATCAATTATTAACTTAGTACAGCAATTCTTGAACCAAGTACGCACAACTGGTCGCAGCAAAGGAATGTCAACTGGCGCAATAAACTAAATACAGAACGCACAACTGGTCGCAGCAAGGTTCACAAAATTAATGAAATTACAAAACTGGTGGAGGAACTGTCTTTTTCCTTTTTCTTTTTACCTATCATGGCTTTGAATTGAAACAGATGAGAGGTTCTGCCTCTGCCAGTAAAGTTTTCTGGATCACTGCAAAATTTTAGAACTGTACAGAATAGAAGCAAACTCTCTTTCCTGTAAAATACTGACCATCCCTTCAGGAGTATCTTTATACTCCTATAATTAAGAGAACATAAAAAACTTAGATACTAGAAGACTGGACAATCTGAGGAAAAACCCAATCTTTACTTTCAAAAGGCTACCATCCGTATTCTGTTATTATTATTCATACTAGTAACGTGCTCCCTAAAAATTCAAATTACATACCTGGCTCACAAAAATACTTATCTTGAGGTCTATGCATGGATATGGTGATGAAATTGGGAGCAGAAAGTCCATCAGTGATTTTCAGCAAAAGCACTTGTTGTATGTCTCACAGTATCGAAACCCTAAATTAAAATAATAAACACTGCAGATGAGAACGAATTACCTTAGCTGCAATTGTTTGGAGATTACGAGTCTATGGAGGAAATGTCTATGAACGAATTACCAATAGCCTTCAATACGATGAAATGTCTATGGAGGAAATGTCTATGGAGGAAAATTGAGGGAAATAGAAATTGGGGGAAAGGTAAAGCAGACATATGGAGCGGGGGAAATTCTGGAGGGAGTCTCAAAATAGTGGGGGAAACACTAAAACTTATCGATGGAATAACTAAAATATTTTGGGTAAATTATTACGGCATTTTTAAACCGCCAGAACAGGTAATAATCGCCGCTATAAAAAATATTGTCACGACCCTAGTTCACCAATTGTGAACATGTCGTGATGGCACCCAGTTCCCACGACTAGGTAAGCCTAACACGTTGCGGAATCTATAAATTATAATTACTTAAATAAGAAACAGCGGAAAATAACATAAAAGATATGTAATCCGTGCCACTTGGCACATACATCCGTCACACAATAAATAAACACTACCAAGATCCGGAACCCCACGGTAACACGGACTAAAAGGGAAATACAACTGTGGCTCTATGTGTAAAGAGTATCTAACAACGAAATGAAGAAAAATGTCAACTAGTAATACTAGAATAGAAGGGAAGTCTCCGGATCCGCGGACGTAGCAGATCATACCTCGAAGTCTCCCAGAAAGCTGCAGAGTCACCTAGTACGAGCCTGCTCTGATGTACCTGGATCTGCACAACAAAATGTGCAGAAGAGTAGCATGAGTACACCACGGCGGTACTCAGTAAGTGCCAAACCTAACCTCGATGGAGTAGTGACGAGGAAGGTCAGGGCCCTACTGAGAAACAATAATAATATGATGATAACAAAATAAACAGTTTAACATATAACAACAAAATTTCCAAAATAACAATATTTACTGAAACTGTCTACAACCAAGCTAATAACAAATAACCAACTCAAATAAACAAATCCAGGATCTGTGGGAATTGAACCCACAGTCCCATTCTCAGTACCCCCGGGTCTCCGGGAATCGAACCGCAGCCCATGTCTCGATAACATCACGATAACTCGGGATCTCCGGGAATCGAACCCGCGAGTCCCTACCAATAACTCGGGATCTCGGGAATCGAACCCGTAGTCCCTACCAATAACTCGGGATCTCGGGAATCGAACCCGTAGTCCCTACCAATAACTCGGGATCTCGGGAATCGAACCCGTAGTCCCTACCAATAACTCAGGATCTCGGGAATCGAACCCGTAGTCCCTACCAATAACTCAGGATCTCGGGAATCGAACCCGTAGTCCCTACCAATATCACGTCGGGTCTCTGGGAATCGAACCCACAGCCCTGGGTCTCCGGGAATCGAACCCGCAGTCCACAAGCACATCCAATTAAGGAATCCACAGAGTGAATAATTATGCTTTTATAACTTCACCGAAAAATAGTGCCAATAATTAACAAGGAATTCAAATAAGGCAGTTAGGCAACTAAACAGTTAAGTGCTACCTAATCATGCTCTTCTAACCACTACCGGGTAAAATATCAAATTAACAACCAAAGACAGGGATATCGCTCATCGAACATTTCTGAATAAAATACGTGTTCATCAACCAGCGCATGTACACGCCCGTCACCTCGCGTACAAGGCTTTTAAACTATCACATAATATCCTAGGGGTGAAAATTCCCCCACACGAGGTTAGACAAGCCACTTACCTCAATTCCGGTACAAAACCGCTAAGTAATAACCCTCTTGCCACGAATGTCGGCCTCCACAAGTGTAGAATCCGATAAAAATCAATAGAATCACATCAAAATAGGCCAATTGGGCATTACCCAATCAAATTAACTCAAAATACACCAAAACCCACAAGTTGCCAAAACCCGACTTTCGGTACGCTTATCGAAAAATCACAAAAATTATATATTCGGGTTCCTTATCTCAATACGAGTCCGTGCATATAAAATTTATCGAAATCGGACTCCATTTGCCCATTCAAATCAAAGATTTTCTAACATTTAGGCCTAGGGCTCAAACCCACCTTTAATCTTCCAATTTCAGTGAGATAATCACGGATTTCATGATAAACCAACGAATTAAGGTCAAGAAACTTACCCCCGATGATTTCCCGATGATATCCCAACGTTTTCCCCTTCAAAAACCTCTCTTGGAGCTCAAAAATGGCGGTTTTGGTGTGTTAGGCCGCGATTGAAATGTTTTGGACTTAAAGTCACTGCCAGGCCATTTTACTCTACGCGATCGCAGCACTGGGCTTGCGATCGCGATGCACAAAATATGGGCGGCCTAATTTTCCTCTACGCGATCGCGTGACCCTGGACGCGATCGCAGTGAACAACTCAGCAACACTACGCGATCGCAAACGTACTAACGCGATCGCGAAGAACAAACTCGTCCGGCTCCCCAACTACCCTACGCGATCGCATACTCCCTCACGCGATCGCACTTCTTCCGACCAATACCCTACGCGATCGCATACTCCCTCACGCGATCGCACTGGTTCAACCTCCAGACTTACGCGATCGCAGGCTTTACTTCGCGATCGTAGAGCCCAGGATTTCTCCCTTACGCGATCGCATGGCCATCTCCGCGATCGCGGAGAACAAAATTTTTCTGCGATTATTGCAGCAGAACAGGAGTGCCTTTTGGCACAAATTGGTCCGTTTGGACCCCCGAATTCATCCCGAGGCTCCCGGGACCCCAACGAAAACCACCAACATACTCCAAAACACGATATGAACTTGTTCAAATCATAAAAACACGTCTAACAACATCAAAACCCATAATTCACATCGAATTCAAGCCTAAATTTCTTAAACCTTTCCGAATTGCACATTCGATCTAAAACCCGACCAAACGACGTCCGAATGACCTGAAACTTTGCGGACATATCCAAATTCACATAACGAAGCTACAGAAATTGTCGGAATTCCATTCCGACCCCCGGATCAAAATCTCACCTATCGTTCGGATTAGCCAAAATTTCAACCTTCGGCATTTCAAGCCTAATTGAGCTACGGACCTCCAAAATACATTCCGAACGCGCTCCCAACCCCGAAATCACCTAACGGAACTAATGGAACCATCGGATTTCCGTTCCGAGATCGTCTTAACACTGTTCCGGCTACGGGCCATTTTCTAGCTTCAAAGCTCTTATTTAGGGACTAAGTGTCCCAAAATGTTCAAATTTTCAAAACCGACTCTCCCGGCAACCCACAATAGCAGAAATGAACTTAGGGGAACAGTTAAATTAGGGATTGGGGCGTAATTTTCTAAAACGACCGGTCGGGTCGTTACATCTTCCCACACTTAAAAGATTCGTTCGTCCTCGAACGAGCATAGAAAACATACATGGAGTAGTGAAAAGATGAGGGTACTGGCTGCGCATATCCTGCTCAGTCTCCCAAGTCGCCTCCTCGACCGGCTGGCCCCGCCACTGAACCTTTACCGAAGTGATGTTCTTTGACCTTAGCTTTCGGACCTACCTGTCTAGAATGGCTACTCCCTCCTCAACATAAGACAGATCCTTGTCTAGCTGAACAGAAGTGAAATCTAACACATGCGACGGGTCACCATGGTATCTCCGGAGCATGGAGACATGAAATACGGGGTGAACTCCGGCTAGGCTGGGAGGTAAGGCCAACTCGTAAGCAACCTCCCCAACACGCCTCAAAATCTCAAAAGGGCCAATAAATCTAGGACTCAGCTTCCCTTTCTTTCCAAACCTCATAACGCCTTTCATGGGCGAGACTCGAAGCATAACCCGCTCGGAGACCATAAAAGCCACATCGCGAACCTTCTTGTCCGCATAAATCTTCTGTCTAGACTGGGCTGCACGAAGTCTGTCCTGAATCACCTTGACCTTGTCCATAGCATCCTGAACCATATCAGTACCTAGTAACCTGGCCTCGCCCGGCTCAAACCAACCCACGGGAGACCTGCACCTCCTACCATATAGGGCCTCGTACGGTGCCATCCGAATACTAGACTGGTAGCTGTTGTTATAAGCAAACTCCGCCAGTGGCAAGAAGTGATCCCATGAACCTCCAAACTCAATCACGCACGCACGGAGCATATCCTCCAAAATATGAATAGTGCGCTCGGACTGCCCATCAGTCTGGGGGTGAAATGTTGTGCTCAGCTCCACCTGAGTACCTAACTCGTGCTGTACAGCTCTCCAGAACCGTGAAGTGAACTGAGTGCCTCTATCTGAAATGATGGAAACTGGAATACCATGCAGCCGAACTATCTCCTTGATATAGATCTCCGCCGGTCGCTCCGATGAATAAGTAGTGCTCACCGGTATAAAATGGGCGGACTTGGTCAGCCGATCCACAATAACCCAAATAGAATCAAACTTCCTAACCATCCGTGGAAGTCCAGATACAAAGTCCATGGTAATGCGCTCCCATTTCCACTCGGGAATCTCGATCCGTTGCATCAATCCACCCGGACGCTGATGCTCATACTTCACCTGCTGGCAGTTGAGGCATCTGGAAACATAATCAACTATATCCCTTTTCATCCGCCTCCACCGGTAATGCTGTTTCAAGTCCTGATACATCTTCGCGGCACCCGGATGGATGGAATACCGCGAGCTATGGGCCTCTGCTAGAATCAGCTCTCGAAGGTCATCTACATTGGGCACACAGATACGCCCCCGCATCCTCATAACTCCATCATCCCCAATGGTAACATCTCGAGCATTACCACGCCGAAATCTATCCTGAAGGACAAGCAAATGAGGGTCGTCGAACTGACGCTCTACGATGCGGTCAAATAGAGAAGACCGAGAAACCACACAAGCCAGAACCCGGCTGGGCTCCGAAAGATCTGGTCTAACAAACTGCCTAGCTAAAGCCTGAACATCCATCGCCATAGGCCTCTGCGAAGCTGGTAGATATGCTAAACTCCCCAAACTCTCTGCCCGACGACTCAAGGCATCAGCAACCACATTAGCCTTGCCCGGATGATAGAGAATAGTAATATCATAGTCCTTCAGTAGTTCCAACCATCTCCTCCGACGCATATTCAGGTCCTTCTGCTTAAGCAAGTGCTGCAAGCTCCGGTGATCAGTGTAGATCTCACAAGGAACCCCATATAAATAATGACGCCAAATTTTCAAGGCGTGAACAATGGCGGCTAGCTCCAAATCATGAACAGGGTAATTCTTCTCATGCACCTTCAGCTGTCTCGACGCGTAGGCAATCACCCTACCGTCCTGCATCAATACCGCACCGAGTCCAACTCGTGAGGCATCACAATATACGGTATAGGACCCCGAACCCTGTAGGCAACATCAATATAGGGGCCGAAGTCAAAGCTGTCTTGAGCTTCTGAAAGCTCGCCTCACACTCGTCCGTCCACTGAAAAGGGGCACCCTTTTGGGTCAATCTAGTCATAGGTGCTGCAATCGAAGAGAACCCTCTACGAAACGACGGTAATAGCCCGCCAAACCAAGGAAACTGCGAATCTCAGTAGCGGAGGAGGGTCTGGGCCAACTCTGCACGGCCTCCACCTTCCTCGGATCTACTCGAATACCATCACTCGACACCACGTGGCCCAAAAATGCCACTGAACTCAACCAAAATTCACATTTAGAGAACTTGGCATAAAGCTGCTTCTCCCTCAGGATCTGAAGCACTATCCTCAAATGTTGCTCGTGCTCTTCCCGGCTCCGAGAATATACTAGAATATCATCAATGAAGACAATCACGAACGAGTCCGGATAAGGCCTGAACACACTGTGCATCAAATGCATAAATGCTGCTGGAGCATTAGTCAACCCAAAAGACATCACGAGGAACTCATAGTGACCATACCGGGTCCTGAAGGCGGTCTTCGGGATATCTGGCTCCCGAATCTTCAGCTGGTGATACCCGGAGCGCAAATCAATCTTAGAAAACACATGTGCGCCCCTGTAGCTGGTCAAATAAGTCATCAATACGGGGCAAAGGATATCGGTTCTTCACTGTAACCTTATTCAGCAGCTGACGATAGTCAATACACGTACGCATAGAACCGTCCTTTTTCTTCACAAACAATACGGGAGCACCCCAAGGCGAAACACCGGGTCGAATAAAACCCTTGCCCAATAACTCCTGTAGTTGATCCTTCAACTCCTTTAATTCGGGAGGAGCCATACGGTACGGTGGAATAGAAATGGGTCGAGTGCCGGCAACAAGTCAATAGCAAAGCCAATGTCTCCGTCGGGCGGCATGCCGGAAGATCAGCCGGAAATACATCGGCAAAGTCACGTACCACGTGAACAAGAATCAATAGAGGGAGTATCAACACCGACGTCCCGCACATAGGCGAGATAAGCGGCACGCCCCTTCTCAACCATACGCTGAGCTTCGAGAAAAGAAATAACACGGCTAGGGGTGTGATCTAGAGTACCACTCCACTCAATACGTGGAATGCCGGCATAGCCGGCGTCACGGTCTTGGCGTGACAATCAAGAATAGCATAATGGGGCGACAACCGGTCCATGCCCAGAATAATATCAAAATCGACCATCCCAAGCAGCAATAGATCCGCTCTGATCTCAAAATCACAAATGGTAATCAAACACGACCGATATACGCGGTCCACGGCCAAAGAATCACCCACCGGAGTGGAAACATAAATGGGGGCACTCAAAGAATCCCGAGGCACACCCGAATGAGAAGCAAAGTAAGAAGACACATATGAAAAAGTGGAACCGGGGTCGAATAGAACCGATGCCTCCCCGTGACTAACCGGAATAATACCGTGATAACGGAATCGGATGCAACAGCCGCGAGCGCGATCGGGAATAGCATAGAATCGGCTGTCCCCCCTCTCGAGGGCGGCCTCTAGAACCACGACCCCCGCCCCGGCCGGCCGGGCGGGTGGAATAGCGGCCGGAGCCGGAATGATAGCTCGCGACCACGAGAGCCACGCCGATGTCTGCGAAGGCGGTGAGGTGCCCCCTCCTACGCCTGGGGCACTCCCTAGCCGGATGGCGAGTATCCCCGCACCCAAAGCAAGCTGCGGGAGGACACGGTGGTCGTGGTCGACCGGCCTCTCCCCACTAGCTCGACCTGCGGAAGGACCCCGCGCGGGAGGTGCACTGGAAACCGGGGAGCATAATAAGGCTCCCGAGGTCTAGGAAGACCTGGAGTACTACCTGCCGCGGGCAATGCCGAGTGAACCGGTCGACCGGAATAACCCCTGCCAAAACGACCGGCTGATGAAGTGCGGGCACCGGAGAAATGGCCCGACTCACGAGACCTCTTGGCCTCTCTATCTCCCCGCTCTCTAGGGAGCATACTCTCGATCCTCCTGGCGATGCTCACCGTCTGCTGATAAGATATATCCGTCTCCAACTCTCCGGCCATGCTGGATCGGATAGGCGGAACAAGGCCCTCAATAAATCTCCGCACTCTCTCCCGAACCGTGGCTACCAAGGCCGGTGCATGCCTGGCCAGACGGGTGAAACTGATGGCATACTCCGATACTGACATGGAGCCCTGTCGCAACCGCTCAAACTCCGAGCGCCAAGAATCCCTAAGACTCTGTGGAACAAACTCCCTCAAAAATAGATCTGAAAACTGCGTCCAAGTCAATGAAATAGACTCCTCTGGACTATCCAACTCGTACGTGCGCCACCAATCATAAGCAGCCCCGCGAAACTGAAAAGCAGTGAAGGAAACCCCGCCGGTCTCCACAATCCCCATAGTACGAAGAATACGATGACACTCCTCCAGAAAACCCAATGCATCATCTGAAACCAGACCACTAAACACTGGAGGGTCGTATTTCTTGAACCTCTCCAATCTACGCTGCTCGTCCTCGGAGGCGGCTCTGGTCCACCTCCCGGTTGTGCTGCTGGAGCGGCGGGAGGCATAACCAAAACATCCGGAACATGTCCCACCGGCACACGTTGCTCCGGTGTAACGGCTACGGGAGTACGGGCCCCTCCCCGACACCGAGATGTGGCTGCGACAAGAGGAAGCAATCCTGCTCGGGCCAAAGTGGTATACGTGCTCATGAGCCGAGCCGGGGTCTCCCGTAGTGCTTCGGAGTAGTAGCGAGCTGTAGTCGGTGTACCGGTGCACTGCGCTCCAACCTCGGTCTACCGGTGGCACCTCGGCGGCGGCGCGCGATGGTGCTTGTGGCTGCACCTCGGGCGCGTCCTCGTCCTCTACCTCGGCCCCGGCCTGTGACGGCGGCAACAGGGGGCGCGGGTACCGATCATCACGGTTAGCTCGTGTCCTCGCCATCCGCGAGAGAATAGAAAGCGATAGTTTAGATTTTTGATGCCAAAAATGTCGCACGACAAGGAATCCAAAAGAAATGAAGAGTTTCCTAAACGGTTACATAGCCCCTCGTAGATAAATACAGACGTCTCCGTATCGATCAGCGAGACTCTAAGTAACCGGTCCGTGTCCCGTGACTCCTATGAACCTAGAGCTCTGATACCAACTTGTCACGACCCTAGTTCACCAATTGTGAACATGTCGTGATGGCACCTAGTTCCCACGACTAGGTAAGCCTAACACGTTGCGGAATATACAAGTTATAAACACTTAAATAAGAAACAGCGGAAAATAACATAAAAGATATGTAATCCGTGCCACTTGGCACATACATCCGTCACACAATAAATAAACACTACCAAGATCCGGAACCCCACGGTAACACGGACTAAAAGGGAAATACAACTGTGGCTCTATGTGTAAAGAGTATCTAACAACGAAATGAAGAAAAATGTCAACTAGTAATACTAGAATAGAAGGGAAGTCTCCGGATCCGCGGACGTAGCAGATTATACCTCGAAGTCTCCCAGAAAGCTGCAGAGTCACCTAGTACGAGCCTGCTCTGATGTACCTGGATCTGCACAACAAAATGTGCAGAAGAGTAGCATGAGTACACCACGGCGGTACTCAGTAAGTGCCAAGCCTAACCTCGATGGAGTAGTGACGAGGAAGGTCAGGGCCCTACTGAGAAACAATAATAATATGATGATAACAAAATAAACAGTTTAACATATAACAACAAAATTTCCAAAATAACAATATTTACTGAAACTGTCTACAACCAAGCTAATAACAAATAACCAACTCAAATAAACAAATCCAGGATCTGTGGGAATTGAACCCACAGTCCCATTCTCGGTACCCCTGGGTCTCCGGGAATCGAACCCGCAGCCCATGTCTCAATAATATCACAATAACTCAGGATCTCCGGGAATCGAACCCGCAGTCCCTACCAATAACTCAGGATCTCGGGAATCGAACCCGTAGTCCCTACCAATAACTCAGGATCTCGGGAATCGAACCCGTAGTCCCTACCAATAACTCGGGATCTCGGGAATCGAACCCGTAGTCCCTACCAATAACTCAGGATCTCGGGAATCGAACCCGTAGTCCCTACCAATAACTCAGGATCTCGGGAATCGAACCCGTAGTCCCTACCAATATCACGTCGGGTCTATGGGAATCGAACCCACAGCCCTGGGTCTCCGGGAATCGAACCCGCAGTCCACAAGCACAGCCAATTAAGGAATCCACAGAGTGAATAATTATGCTTTTATAACTTCACCGAAAAATAGTGCCAATAATTAACAAGGAATTCAAATAAGGCGGTTAGGCAACTAAACAGTTAAGTGCTACCTAATCATGCTCTTCTAACCACTACCGGGTAAAATATCAAATTAACAACCAAAGACAGGGATATCGCTCATCGAACATTTCTGAATAAAATACGTGTTCAACAACCAGCGCATGTACACGCCCGTCACCTCGCGTACAAGGCATTTAAACTATCACATAATATCCTAGGGGTGAAAATTCCCCACACGAGGTTAGACAAGCCACTTACCTCAATTCCGGTACAAAACCGCTAAGTAATAACCCTCTTGCCACGAATGTCGGCCTCCACAAGTGTAGAATCTGATAAAAATCAATAGAATCACATCAAAATAGGCCAATTGGGCATTACCCAATCAAATTAACTCAAAATACACCAAAACCCACAAGTTGCCAAAACCCGACTTTCGGTACGCTTATCGAAAAATCACAAAAATTATATATTCGGGTTCCTTATCTCAATACGAGTCCGTGCATATAAAATTTATCGAAATCGGACTCCATTTTCCCATTCAAATCAAAGATTTTCTAACATTTAGGCCTAGGGCTCAAACCCACCTTTAATCTTCCAATTTCAGTGAGATAATCACGGATTTCATGATAAACCAACGAATTAAGGTCAAGAAACTTACCCCCGATGATTTCCCGATGATATCCCAACGTTTTCCCATTCAAAAACCTCTCTTGGAGCTCAAAAATGGCGGTTTTGGTGTGTTAGGCCGCGATTGAAATGTTTTGGACTTAAAGTCACTGCCAGGCCATTTTACTCTACGCGATCGCAGCACTGGGCTTGCGATCACGATGCACAAAATATGGGCGGCCTAATTTTCCTCTACGCGATCGCGTGACCCTGGACGCGATCGCAGTGAACAACTCAGCAACACTACGCGATCGCGAAGAACAAACTCGTCCGGCTCCCCAACTACCCTACGCGATCGCATACTCCCTCACGCGATCGCACTTCTTCCGACCAATACCCTACGCGATCGCATACTCCCTCACGCGATCGCACTGGTTCAACCTCCAGACTTACGCGATCGCAGGCTTTACTTCGCGATCGCAGAGCTCAGGATTTTTCCCTTACGCGATTGCATGGCCATCTCCGCGATCGCGGAGAGCAAAATTGTTCTGCAGTTATTGCAGCAGTGCCTTTTGGCACAAATTGGTCCGTTTGGACCCCCGAATTCATCCCGAGGCTCCCGGGACCCCAACGAAAACCACCAACATACTCCAAAACACGATATGAACTTGTTCAAATCATAAAAACACGTCTAACAACATCAAAACCCATAATTCACATCGAATTCAAGCCTAAATTTCTTAAACCTTTCCGAATTGCACATTCGATCTAAAACCCGACCAAACGACGTCCGAATGACCTGAAACTTTGCGGACATATCCAAATTCACATAACGAAGCTACAGAAATTGTCGGAATTCCATTCCGACCCCCGGATCAAAATCTCACCTATCGTTCGGATTCGCCAAAATTTCAACCTTCGGCATTTCAAGCCTAATTGAGCTACGGACCTCCAAAATACATTCCGAACGCGCTCCCGACCCCGAAATCACCTAACGGAGCTAATGGAACCATCGGATTTCCGTTCCGAGATCGTCTTAACACTGTTCCGGCTACGGGCCATTTTCTAGCTTCAAAGCTCTTATTTAGGGACTAAGTGTCCCAAAATGTTCAAATTTTCAAAACCGACTCTCCCGGCAACCCACAATAGCAGAAATGAACTTAGGGGAACAGGTTAAATTAGGGATTGGGGCGTAATTTTCTAAAACGACCGGTCGGGTCGTTACAAATATATAACATGGCGGCTGAAAAAACGCCATTTTTAATTATATTTTGTGGCGGTTAATTAGAACCGCCGTAATATAACCGCCACAATAACTCCGATTTTTTGTAGTGGCTAAAAGTATCCCCAAGGAATTTTGGACCAGAGTTGTTTCTTGTGCACTTTATTTGAACAACAAGTCTCCAAAAAGAAATGTTAGAGATCAAACCCCTCAAGAAGCATGGAGTAGAAGAAAGACAAGTGTTATGTGTAAACGCGTGATTTTTGACCCTCCCCGAGATTTTTTTTTATTTTTCAGCGTAAAATATTTAGTTTAGTTTTAATATAGCTATTTTAACTAAATTTGACTCTTTTACTTTATTTCTACCTTAAGATAAAAAATAACAAAAAAATATACTTTTATTAATGTTTCGTAGTCATTTTAAACTTGAAAAATGCAAAAATAGTATTTTATATTTTTTTAGCTTATTAAAAAACGAAAACAATAAAAAATAGTTTTATTAATATTTTGTAGTTATTTTAAACTTGAAAAATATAAAAATAGTACTTTATATGTTTATCTTTTTATAAAAACGAAAATAATAAAAAAATAGTTTCATTAATATTTTGTAGTTATTTCAAACTTGAAAAAAAAAATATAGTTTTATTTTAATTATGAGTATTATAGTTATTTTGATTACCTAGGATTAATTAAATAACACCATTCTCGGTTCCGGGCGAAGAATAATATTCGGGTTCAAACTACCCGGTTTTATAATTTTCGGACCTAGCCCGTAATAATTCGAGTCCACTACACTAAAGGGGACAATACATAATGGGATGGGGGAATAAGAATAAAAAGACAAGAAGAAAAAGACAAGGGAAAAAGACAAAAGGAAAAAACAAAAAGAAAAAGACAAAAAAAAGGCATGGAGCCTATTTTAAAAAAAAAAAGAAAACAAAAAAAAACAATATAAAAGAGAGAGGTCTTGATTTAAAAGGGATATATACAATACAAAGGAGGGAGGGAGAGAAAGGAAAAAAGGAAAGAGAAGAAGAAAAATCGGCAGAGAGAAAAACAGAAAAGAAAAAGGAAAGGGGATTGGGAAAAACAAAACAAAAAGGATTGAAAAACAAAAGAGAGAGGATTGAAAACAAAAGAGAAAAGAAGAGAAACGGATTGAAAGAAGAAGAAAAAAACGAGAAAAAAAAGGAGAGGATTCAAAACAAAGAAAGAAAACTAAACAGAAAAAAAACGGAAAACAAAGAAAACGAAAGAAGAAAAGAGAAGAAGAAACACGGCAGAAAGAAGAAAAGAGAGACCACTGTTCGGTCATCTCTTCATTTTGATTCGAGTTACAACTTCAGTCGAGGTCATCGTTTGATTCGAGTTCTGTCCGGAGAGGTCGAGGTTTGAGATCGTCATAAAAGGTTCGTTTTCTCGTTGTGTACGTTGAAAATATGCAAAAAATAAAGGTGCATGTTCTTTTCCGATATTGTTCTTCTCGTTAATATTCTGGATCGTTTCTCATTTGATTTAGTTTCGTATAATTCATATTTTTTTTTGTAAATATATGATTCTGTTGAACATGCAATTTCACAATTAATGGTGGTCTTGTAGTGTCGAAATTAGCTAATGAAAATAACTAATCCTTCACATGCTCGCCAACTAGTTATGCTTCCGTTGTTTATGTAGTTGCTCGCCGTAGTCTTGAATTTGCTCACTTAGTTATCTACTCGTATGTTTACTCGAATTGGTTATAGTTGAGCATGACTTTGTCACATTATCGAAATTGGTTCCTTATTCCTCAACCGAACGACGGAATTAGATTAAAGGAATCGGGGGGGGGGGGGGTCATGTGACCCGACTCCAATTTTGAACAAGGTTAAATAAAGCACGTCATGGACCACGGGTGCATTTCATGTAGCGTGGCTTGCAACATGTTCTAAATAATCCCGAATCAATTCTTAAATGAATATAGCAGAATGTAGTTCTCTTTTAAATTAGAATTAGAGGTGTGCCTCGCCTAACAAAATTATACAAATCACGGGGCCCTCATAAATATATATATATATATATATATATATATATATATATATATATATATATATATATATATATATATATATATATATATATATATATATATATATATATATATATATATATATATATATATATATATATATATATATATATATATATATATATATATATATATATATATATATATATATATATATATATATATATATATATATATATATATATATATATATATATATATATATATATATAAATAAATATTTAGACTTCGGGATCGACCGTATAGCGAATTTTACGGTGTTCTCCAAAGATAATAAATGCGTAGTTGCTTTAATCGCATATTCTAATACTACCTTCTCAAATACGGGTGCACATTTATGTGACCCAAATCTAAATCTCAACGAAGTCGAAACGTGTCAAAAGTCACGGGTGCACTGGTGCAACGTCGTTCGAGATACGTTTCCACTGCATTGTAATTCATTTAAAACAATAAACAATAAAAGGGTAATGAGTCCTTAAACAATAAGTGAGACGAGCCTCGCCAAAATAACACGCAAATTGCGGGGCCCTCAATAGATAATTTTTACAAAGATGCTTAGACTCCGGGATGTGCCGTTTAGCGGATTTCACGGCATTCCCAAAATAATAACGTGTTAGTATCTTTAGGCGCGTGTTTAATAATAATACATTCCTAAACTCGGGTGCACATTTATGTGACCCAAATCCAAGTCTCAACGGAGTCGAAATATGTTGACAACCACGGGTGCACTGGTGCGACGTGGTTCAAAACGCATTTTTCACGACGTTGCAATTCTTATTAAAAATAAAAATTAAAAGCGAATTGCTAATAAAAGGCACATAAGTTAAAACGTATTTTTGAAATCAGATAAAATCAAATACAACAGTTGAGCGACCGTGCTAGAACCACGAAACCCGGGAATGCCTAACACCTTCTCCCGGGTTAACAGAATTCCTTACTTAGGATTTTTGGTTCGCGGACTGTAATACAGAGTCAATCTTTTCCTCGATTCGGGATTTAATCGGTGACTTGGGAGACCATAAATCTCCCAAGTGGCGACTCTGAATTAATTAAATAAATCCCGTTTCGATTGTCCTTTAATTGGAAAAACTCCCACGCGCTCCCGCGGGTGCGGAAAAAGGAGGTGTGACAGCTCTGGCGACTCTGCTGGGGATAGAAACCCAGAACTTCGGTTCAGGGTTTAAGAATTCGAGCTCAGTTAAATTGTTGTTTTTGTCTATATCTGATTTTATTATATGTTTAATTAATGTGCTATATGTCTACCGCTTTGATACTAGTTGCACTGTATATACAAACTGCTATATGTTTACCGCTTTGATATTATCTTGAACTGTATATATAAACTGTGCCGAAACCCTTCTCTTCTCACCTATGGGGATGTGCTCACTTGTTGAGACTCCCTATTCTGTTAGTGTCATACCCCAAAATAATAAAGAGGCTCGGAAAGTTTCTAAGCCGGTTGGCCTTTTGGTTCCCGGAAAGGAGCTCCTTCCTCAGCCCGAGTTGTCCGCTTGGGTACACAGTCTAGATCACATACCGAGGTTCTGAGCTTAGAATAACATGACTTCATGCCGGATCCCTAGTAGGAAACGCTTATTTGCATCACATTGCATTTGACTTAGGGGACTCAACACAGGGGTTGGGTCCGTCTAGGACAGGTGACCTAGTAATCAAAGACCGAGCATATTATATGTTGCATTTATTTATCATGTATTATTATGATGATTGGTTAAATTCCTAAAAACAAAAACAAAAAGAAATAGAATTTTGGAATAGAAAAATATCAAAAATATTGACGAAATGCTGCTGTCGAAAATTTGAAAATTTGAAAAATAGGAAGAGCAATTTTGTTGAAATAATTGGTCATAAAATAATCCGACCGAACTACGCAGGTTTGATTCTCGCCATTAGGTGGGATACGTAGGCAACCCTCATCGGGTCCAACCACCCCTTTAAAAAATCAAAAAAAAAATGTGTGTTTAATTTTGTCAATAAAATCAAAGTGATGCCGTTTTTGCAAATAACCGAATGTTCCGAAAGGACGCCGGAAGGCTGTTTTTTGCAAAAATAGCCACTTTGAATCATTTTTAATAATTTGCAGCCGCAGCCTTGAAATATTCCTTGTGGAAATGTTGCAAGGCCTTAGCCGCAAAATCAAGTCCGGGTTCACACCCCTTTTGCAAAAAATAACCAAAAAATGTTAAATTTTTGATTTTGTTATAAATGAGTCGGGTGATGCTATACTTGCTCAAAATAGTTGAAAGGTTGTATCCGCAAAATTAAGTTTGAGTCATCACTCAACTTTTCAAAAAATAATCACTTTATCAAATAAGCCATTACATGGCCGGTCCTTGCATAAATAGCCACTTTTGGCATTTGAACTTCTTCAGTCTTGTATTGGCCTGTGTCGGTGCTGAATGATGCCCCATAGGCCCCAAGATTAAATTTTGAATTTATATCTTCTTGATAAAATTTTGCAAAAAAGAGCCACTTTGTCTAAATAAGCCATTATATGGCCAATTTATGAAAAATATTCTTGTGTTGGTTTATGGTGATGCCGAACGATGCCCCATGAGCCACGGGATAAAAAAAAATTTAAGTTTATCTTTCTTAAATAAATTTTGCAAAAATAGTCATTTTGTCAATAAGCCATTATGTGGCCAATTTTGTAGAAATAGTCATAATTGACACCAAAAATATTCTTTTTCTTGTAGAAATTTCCTACACAAGTTTGTAGTTGGAGTCGGCTTCTATAATTTTCCTTCAAAGAAAAAAAACAAAAAAATCAAATAAACATTTCTTTATTTCTTGCATTAATTTGCAAGAACTACGCTCGGTCTGATTCATGCGGGGTCATGATACGTAGGCAATCTCCATAAGATTCGACCACAATTGTATATGTATATATATGAAAAAAAAAATGAAAAAAAATGAAAAAAAAAGAAAAAAAAAAGAAAAAAAAAGTAAGCAAAAAATATTGATAAGGACTTACTCATTCCATTTCTACCATATTTTATTTTGAATTGTTGAGAATTGAGGTGGTTGGTTTATGGTGAACCGGAAACAGAAGATTCAGGAAAACCTGATTATGATCCAAGATAGTGACACCAAGAATATCGCATAGAGTCCTTTACCTGCACGCCATGATGGATGCTTTGTGGGGATGTATTGACTAAAGCTGAAAATGTCGAAGCAAATAAGTGGCCTTGGTAATATTGATGCGAAGCTTAGTGGCTAAAATATCGTGCTTGGTAATCGGGAAGACTCTCCATTTCTTGGTCAACCAGAATGGAGTTTTTGGTGGCTTATTTTGTTGTCATTTCTGTCGTCCAGATTATTTTAGGGTTGTAATCAGGATATTGTCATGTAACTCAAACCCTTTTATCGTTCTATTTTGTCCAGTTTTCTATTGGTCGTAATACCTCATTTAGTATTGTGGAGGTCTGTTCCAAGGGTGTGCCCCAGTTTATTGTGTTTGTTTTGTCGTATTAATTCATTTCTAGTTCGTCTAATGCAACTCTCTTGTTTGCCATTATTTCGAGTCATTTTTCTTTGATTTAAGTCTTTCTTCTTTATAGTCATTTTTATGTCAACACTAGTGACATGACATGCACGCAGAATTATGGCCTAATCTTAAAAGTTAATCAAGAAGGAATTGGAAGATAATCATGACATTTTAAAAGAAATAATGATTTGAGATTATTTGGAACCCGAGTCACGTGAAATTTGGGGTGGGTAAAATACAAAGAAAGCCTTAAGGGCAAAATGGCCATGCTGACATGGGGTTCGCTCGTGATACTGAAATGGAAGTGTCGTCCAGCAATACTTTAAAATGACGGATGAAAAAGGCAAATGGACGATATGGTTATCACTCCTAGCACAACCAGAAGATGTCGCGAATATGTTGTTTGTACTTGGCATGTTTTGAAGATTGGAATGACGAAGGCATTTTGTTCTGCTACCCAAACACTTTATCCTTCGTTAACCCTTCGAGCCTTATTTTGATTTCTTTCATACCCCTCCTTCGGAATCGGTACCAAAATTAGAAACACAAATGGGGAAGATAAAGAAAGAAAAAGAGAAAAACAAAAACAACCAAAAAGGAACGAAAAAGAAAAGAAAAAAATGAAAAAATGATCAAAAAAAAAATAAAGAAGGAATTGGGAACTACGTTTGACCTGATTCTTTAAAGAGGATACGTAGGCGCTTCACAGCTCGGTCATAGTGTAAATAAAGAAATAAGAATTCCCCAAATATGAAACTGGGGCAAAGAAAAATTGTATTTATTATAAATAAAGTCAGGTCCGAAGGTTGTAAATTTTGAACCCAAAATTGATTTGTTTGAGCCTTTAATACCCTTTCATTCTAGCCCTATCCGAATCCCACGTTACGGTCCAGAAAGACCTTCTGATCAGTCTTCAAAAGATGCCACGTCAGGCGAGTGAGAGAGTCCTATCAGAATATAACACTCTGATTCTCAGCAGAAAAGACTCTGATTCCCAGCAGAAAGGAAACACGAGAGAGTCTTAGCAGTGACACCCCGATCCCCAGCTAAAAGTGATACAAATGAGAGAGTTTTACCGGTGAAAACCTTCACAGGCACCATAAGGCGACGGAAGCTGAGAGAAAATCAAAATGAGAGAGGCTTGAAAGTGAAAACCCTTCGGGCACTACAAGTCAAATAAAGGTGTTAATCAGATGGAAATCACGAGACAGAAATCGTGAAAGGCAATTAACGACGAAGGATAGGCCATATGTGCATGTCATGACCAGTAGAGTTGGTATTCGCGTTTGATAAGTTTTTTAGTTGTTTCTTGTTAGAGAGTCAGTTCTCCCTTGTCTTCCTTTTGTTGTTCTTTTTATCTTTCTCCTTTTGTCAAAAATTCCCCCATCAAAGTCAGTCTAGTCAAAACATAGTGAGAAATGACTTCAAAACTTGCCACCAACTTTCCAATTATTATGCAAGGAAAGGAAATGCCATTGACGGCAGAGAAGTATGGTGCAAAGAAGATTATTAAACTGGGGCAGAAAATTTTCTTTTCAGTTTGAAAATTTTCTGGAAGTCAATACCCACTTGGGGAAGAAGGAAAGTCTTAAGGGAAATGGTCTTCGAACCAGTGTCATCCTCAACAACCTTCAAGAAGAGTGAAACACCAATTTTGAGGAAACGAAAATCCCCCAGCAGTGTTATCTTCAGCAAGTTCCGAGGTGGTCGGACAACACAGAGTAGTAAAGGAAGCAAGGAAATCCCATCTTCAACAAAATAACCCCCAGCAAGTTGAGAAACACAGAACAGGGAAGGGATAAATGGAAAAACCTATCCCCAGCGGGAATATCATCTCCAGCATATGAAATCATTCCCCAACAAGTTTTGGGAACCCCGAGCGAGGGAAAGGAGAACAAGGAAAAACCACCCCACAGGAGCGGCACAACCGCTCACAATGTTTTGAACTAACACATTTTCTTTGATTTGAAACAGGGAAAGAAAGTGCTATTGATAGCAGAAAGTCATGCCACAAGGAAGAACACCAATACTGGGGCAGAAAATTTTCTGCCGTTGTTGAAAATTTTCTCGGAGAAACGAGGAAGGCAATTCAAGATGACATGTCGGGTTTGTCCACCTTCAAATAGGATGTTTCAGGTTTGTCCACCTTCGAACAGGACGTCTCAGGTTTGTTCACCTTCAAATAGGATGTTTCAGGTTTGTCCACCTTCGAACAGGACGTCTCAGGTTTGTTCACTTTCATACATTGATCTCATGGGAGTATTCGCCCTCGAATAGAATACGATGGGAGTATTCGCCCTCGAATAGAATACGATGGGAGTATTCGCCCTCGAATAGGATACAATGGGAGTATTCACCCTCAAATAGAATACGATGGGAGTATTTGCCCTCGAATAGGATACAATGGGAGTATTCGCCGTCGAATAGGATACAATGGGAGTATTCGCCCTCGAATAGGATACAATGGGAGTATTCGCCCTCGAATAGAATACGATGGGAGTATTCACCCTCGAATAGAATACGATAGAAGTATTCACCCTCGAATAGGATACATTGGGAGTATTCGCCCTCGAATAGAATACGATGGGAGTATTCGCCCTCGAATAGGATACAATGGGAGTATTCGCCCTCAAATAGAATACGATGGGAGTATTCGCCCTCGAATAGGATACAATGGGAGTATTCGCCCTCGAATAGGATACAATGGGAGTATTCGCCCTCGAATAGAATACGATGGGACTATCCGCCCTCGAATAGGATATTTTACGTTCGTTTTATTTTTACATTGTCCTTTGCATATTTCATAAATTATTGCCAGAATGCATTTTTTTTTTAATTCAAAAGTTGCTACTAAAAGCAGGCGCCTACCTGTATAACAAGAGGCAAGTCTTCAGTCTTTACATTGCAGGTCTTGAAACCAGTAACCCACCATAAAGCAGAGGGTCACAACAAGAGATCCCATCGCAAATTCAAGCGCACGAGTCAAAGGAAAGGAGGGAATGAAGGAAAATTCTCCCAGCATCATTATCCTCAGCAGGCAAGTAAACAGTTCTAAAGATATCCCCAACAGTCAGGAGGGAAAGCAACACGGCCCAGGAGGAAAGCATCCCAAAACAAGGTAATTCAGAAGAGAGGAATGGTGATTTATTTTCAAAGGATGTTGTTGAAGTCAGGAGCCCGCCTGAAGAGAGGAATGGCGATTTATTTTCAAAAGTTGATGTTGAAGTCAGGAGCCCGCCTGAAGAATGGAGTGGCGATTTATTTTCAAAGGATGTTGTTGAAGTCAGGAGCCCGCCTGAAGAGAGGAATGGCGATTTATTTTCAAAAGTTGTTGTTGAAGTCAGGAGCCCGCATGAAGAGAGGAATGGCGATTTATTTTCAAAAGATGTTGTTGAAGTCAGGAGCCCGCCTGAAGAGAGGACTGATACCAACTTGTCACGACCCAAACCCTGGTCGTGATGGCGCCCAACACAATGCTAGGCAAGCCCAACCATATTATCCCTTAAACCAACCAATTATAAAGAAATTAAACTTAAACAATAAATAATCATATCAGGTGATAACCGGAACGTAAAACATACAAACTGCGGTCCCAAACATATCGTGGTGTCACGAGACTGAGCCTCTACAGAATAGCATCCTAATACAATCAAGTCTAGGCAAATAGGAAATCAACAAGATGATAAAGAAGGAGAAAACAAGCTCGGCGGACGCTGGCAACTACCTCGTAATCTCCGCAAAAGTAGACAAGGATCAGCAGCTACAATGTCTCAACTGCTCTCGGGCACCTGTGGATCTGCACAGAAAGTGCAGGGGAGTGGGGTGAGTATATTTTAACTTAGTGAGTAACAATAATAAATAATAACTGAAGGTAAGAAATCCTGCGCTATCACTTAGCAGTTCTAAGGCAACCCTCACAAGTACGTCATCACTATAGTAATACTCTAACCTCCAATCTACGTTTATCTCTACAAGATTCCACACTGAACTAACCCTCACTCATACCCCTACGGTGTACGGCCATCTCAACATATAAAAACACATACTTATGTCTATAATGTATAAGTATTTAAGTAAATAGTAGGGTATGATTAAGTATAATGCTGCGGCATGCAGCCCGCTCCAATACATATACCGCTGCGGCGCGCGCGCAGCCCGCTCCATTTTACGTCGACGGCGCTCACTGGGGGTGTATACGGACTTCGGAGGGGCTCCCTAGGCCCAAGCACTATTACACTGCAGCGTGCAGCCCGATCCATACATGTATTACTGCGGCATACAGTCCGATCCAATATTTATATGTATATATATTTATACAGTTGCGGCGCGCAGCCCCATCCCATAATATACACCAGTGCTCACTGAGAATGTGTGCAGACTCAGACTCCGAAGGGGCTCCTACAGCCCAAGCGCAATAATACTGCGGCGTGCAGTCCGTCCCACATGTATGTTACATGTATATTAGATGTATATTACTGCGGCGTGCAGTACGATCCAATATATATACTGCTGCGGCGTGCAGCCCGATCCAATATAGGTATATATATATAATACCTCATAATGGGTCCTCGACCCTATTCCAGTCAGTATATACTTGGCCTCTCGGGCCCAATATAATATATCACAGTGGGTCCTTGACCCTGTCTCAGTCAATATAAACTTGGCCTTTCAGGCCCACTCAGCTAGAACAGGGAATTCCACAATCTCTCTCAATGTACACATCTAGTACGGGCTCATATTATGCTATACAGCTAGAGCTACGGCTGAGTGTATGTTTCCAACACGATATAAGGGTCACCTAGCTCTATAGGTTCCCTAATGCTCTACAGATCGGCACAAGGCCCCAAACATGGCTTTTAGCCCTATTGTACAGTTATAATCTCAGTAACAGTCATACAACACAATATTCTATTAGCCGGGAAGGACCAAGTCCGAACCCTTAATCATAATGTCACTACGCCTACTACGCCTGTCAGAGAACGCGTGTCTCATCTCAATATAGCATTGTGAAGTGCTAGTACGGGGTTTCAAACCCTCAGGTACATTGTTTACTACTACCACTCACCTCGAACCGGTAGGAGCTTCAATCCGCCTTGCGCTTGTCTCGCAAATCAATCTCCTCGGATGCCAAATCTGCTCAAAATCGTAGAGAATGCATCAATATACGCTAATTTCACGAAATTCATTCGAAATAACCCAATTTATATCAAAACCCACAAGTTGTCAAAACCCGACTTTTGGTACACTTGTCGAAAAATTACAAAAATCACATATTCGGAATCCTCATCTCGATACGAGTCTAAGCATATCAATTTTACCAAATTCGGACTCCATTTGCCCATTCAAAACCTTGATTTTATAAAGTACAAGCCTAGGGTTAAATCTTCCATAAATCACCCCAAATTCCTCCATTTTCATGATATAATTGCATAATATTACCAATACTTAATCATAGTTTAAGTCCATAGTTGATTACCTGATGATTTCCCTTGAATTTCTCTTCAAAATCGCCCAAATCGCCTCTAAAGCCGAGACTCAAATGTGTGAAATGTTCTGAAATTTTTCTAACTTCTGATACACTTAACTTACAGCGATTTTCGCTTATGCGGAAGAATTTCCGCTCCTACGAGTCCGTATCCGCGACCAAAGGGTCGCTTCAGCGGTTCCAGGCCTAGCCGGCCAATTCCGCTTCTGCGATATACGGACCGCCTCTGCGCGTCCGCTTCTGCGGAGATCCTCTCGCTCCTGCGGGTTTTCCCGCTTCTGCGACTAGGCGTCCGCCTCTGCGGACTCGCCTAAACGGCTACCCTTCCGCTTCTGCGATCCTTCACTCCATGGCCCTTGGCCGCTTCTGCGGCTCATCTTCCGCTCCAGCGGTGCCGCACCTGCGGGCCCAGTTCCGCTTCTGCGATCACAAGCGCTTCTGCGCTCCAATATCCGCTTCTGCGGACTCGCTCCTGCGCGCCCACAAGTCCGCAGGAGCGGAAACAACAGAAACAGAATCCCAACCTGCAATTTTCCATGATTTTCTTCCGTTTAACCATTCGAAAACACCCCGAGGCCCCCGGGACCTCATCCAAACACACCAACACATCTTAACACCTTATTCGAACTTGCTCAAATCCTCAAAACACGTCTAATAACACCAAAACCCATAATTCACATCAAATTCAAGCCTAAATTCCTTAAAACATTCCGAATTACACATTCGATCAAAAACCCAACTAAACGACATCCGAATGACCTGAAATTTTGCAGGCACGTCCAAAATCACCTAACGGAGCTACTGCAACTGTCGGAATTCCATTCCGACCCCCGGATCAAAATCTCACCTACCGTTCGGATTTTGCCAAAATTCAACCTTAGCCAATTCAAGTCTATTTCTACACCGGACCTCCAAATTCAATTCCGATTGTTCCCCTAAGTCACAAATCACCTCCCGGAACTAACCGAATCATCGGAATCCGATTCCGAGCCCTCTAACTAAATAGTCAACGTCCAGTTGACTTTTCCCAACTATTCCTTCTTCTAAGAGACTTTCTATGTCAATTTCAATCAAACTCAACCCGGATTGACTTAAACTCACCCAACATGCATATTACAACATCAACAAGCCTATAACGGGGTAACGGTGTGATAACTCACATGATGACGGGTCGGGTCATCACAGAAGTTGTAGTTGAAGTCAGGAGCCCGCCTGAAGAATGGAGTGGCGAGTTATTATTTTGAAGTTGTTGTTGAAATCAGGTGCCCGCCTGAAGAATGGAATGGCGATTTATGATTAGAGTTTGTCGATAAAGTCAGAAGCCCACCGGAAAAGCAGAATGGCGTCTCAGTTTCCAAGATTTGATAAGGATAGTGAACAATCGGAAAGTGACAGAGTGTAACGGAAATCCCCAGCATGAATCAGAAGGAAGGCAACAAGGATAAGAAAAGATAGATTCAGACTTCGAAGGAGAATAGCTCGAAGATCACAAGTAAGGGAATTCGCTTCGGAGTGCAATGCAAGATAGTAACAAAATAAGCTTGCGACCAGAATGCGAGTCAACAGTCCGATGGGATCAACAGAAGTTTAGTCACAATAAACAAAAAGAAAAAAAAAGAGGCATGAAGCCAATCCAAAATGCAGAAGTTGATGAAAGATGTGGCATGCTCAAGACATGGCCGAGGTCACAAGCATTGTATACCTGGTCTTGATTCGAAAAGCAGCACCTGCAACTAGCAAGTATCAAGGTTCAAATTTAGAGTCCGCATGAAGCACCAACCAATACTCAAGATCAAGCTTCAGAAGACTTATAGATAGGAATCTTGTAACTAGTAGCTGATAGGCTTAGTTAGTCTTTCTCATGTTTTGATTTTTGATGTAATAGCAGGACCACGGACCGGAACTTCGATGGAACAGAACCTCGACGGAACGACACCTCGACTGGCTCTCCACCTCGGTATACCC